>CM021107.1:406200293-406235423 GCA_007115665.2 Sequoiadendron giganteum | reverse complement strand
TCTATACTTGTCTTTATCTCCCCTCTCCCTATCTCTACCTACCTCTCCCTCCATCACTCTCTCTCTCTCTACATCTCCTTCCCTCTCTACTTATCTTCATCTCCCCTTTACCTCTCTACTTATCTTCATCTCCCCTTTACCTCTCTACTTATCTTCATCTCCCCTTTCCCTCTCTCTACCTACCTCTCCCTCCATCACTCTCTTTGTGTCTCTCTCTATCTCTCTCTATATCACCTATTCATCCATCTCTACTCTTTATCTCTCCCTCTCTCTCTCCCCCTCTCCTCCCTCTTTCTCTCTCACCCTCTCCTCTCTATCTCACCATTCTATCCCTCCCTTCCTCCCTCTCACTCTCTCCTTCTCTCTATCTCTCTCTTTATATAACCTATGTTTCCCTCTCTAAATCTTTCCCTCTCTACTTTATATCTCTCGTTCTCTCCCTCCCTCCCTCTCTCCCTCCCTCCCTCCCACCTTCCCTCTTGTTATCTCTCACTCTCTCCTTCCCTCACTAATATCTATCTCTCATCTCCATCTCTCTCCCCCCTATTATGGCTGAGGGTTGAGGGTATAAGGTTAAGTGTATAGGATACATGGATTAGAGTTTAGGATATTGGGTATAAGGTTGAGGGTGTAGGGTTGAGGGTACAGGGATTAGGGTTTAGGGTTGAGGGTATGGAGTTTAAGGTTAAGGGTTTAGGGTTTATGGTTTAAGTATAGGGTTGAGGTTTGAGGGATAATGTTCAGTGTTTAGGGTATAAGGTTGAGGGTATAGGGTATAGGGATGAGGGTGCAGGGTGCAGGGTTTATGGTTTTAAGGTATAGGGTTAAGTGTATAAGGTATAGAGATTAGGGTTAAGGATATTGGTATAGGTTTGAGGGTATTGGGTTTAGGGTTTAGGGTTTAAGTATAGGGTTGAGGATTCGAGGTTAAGGGATGAGGGTATAAGGTTAGGTGTATAGGGTATATGGTTTAGGGTGTAGGGTATAAGGTATAGGGTTAAGGGTTGAGAGTGTAGGGTTTAGGGTTGATGGATAATGTTTAGGGTTTAGGGTATAAGGTTGAGGGTATAGGGTATATGGTATAGGGATGAGGGTTGATGATATAGGGTTAAGTGTATAGGGTATAGGGATTGGGGTTTAGGATATTCGATATAGGGTACAAGGTTGAATACAAAGTCTAGGGTTTAAGTATGGGTTTAAGGTTTGAGGGTTAAGGGTATAGGGTATAGGGATGAGGGTTGAGGGTGTATGGCCCAGGGTATAGGGTTGAGGGTTTATGATATTGATATAGGTTTTAATATATAGGGTTGAGGGTATAAGGTATATATTTAAGGGTCGAGAGTGTAGGGTTTAGGGTTTAAGTGTATGGTATAAGGTTGAGGGTATAGGGTTGAGGTTTGAGGGTTAAGGGTATAAGGATGGGGTTTGAGGGTGTATGGTTTAGGGTACAAGGTTGAATTTAGGGTTTAAGTATAGGGTTGAGGGTATAAGGACCAAGGTTTAAGATATTGGGTATAATATTTAGTGTATAGGGTTAAGGGTTAAGAATGCAGGGTTTAGGGTATAAGGTTGAGGGTGTAGGGTATATGGATGAGGGTTGAGGGTATAGGGTTTAGAGTTTAAGGTATGGTGATGAGGGTTGAGGGTATAAGGTTAAG
The DNA here is from genome assembly GCA_007115665.2 of Sequoiadendron giganteum. Lineage (NCBI taxonomy): Eukaryota > Viridiplantae > Streptophyta > Pinopsida > Cupressales > Cupressaceae > Sequoiadendron > Sequoiadendron giganteum. The sequence goes on along the minus strand of CM021107.1, from coordinate 406,233,765 downwards.
TGTAAGGTTGGTAGATTGAGAGAGAGGGAGGGAGAGGTAGATATGGAGAGAGAGTGAGATAGAGAGAAGTATATAAGGAGAGATGGAAGGGGTAAGGGGGGGAGAAGGAGAGAGAGAGAGAGAGTTGATATAGAGAAAGGTGAGATAGAGAGAAGTATAGAGGGAAGGAGAGAGAGAGGAGGAAGGTGGGGATATTGAGAGAGGGAGCAGAGGGAGGGAGATGGAGAAGTATATATATATATATATAGAGAGAGAGAGAGAGAGAGAGAGAGAGAGAGAGAGAGAGAGAGAGAGAGAGAGAGAGAGAGAGAGAGAGAGAGAGGTCAATTATAAGAGAGAGAGAGAGAGAGGGGGATAGGTTAGATAGAGTAGAGAGGGAAGGTGTGCAAAAGGGAGAGAGAGAGGAGGAGATAGAGAAAATTAGAGAGGGAAGGAGGGAGGCAGGGAGAGAAAAAGGTGAGATAGAGAAAAGTATAGAGGGAAGGAGAAAGAGAGGAGGAAGGTGGGGGATTGAGAGAGAGGGAGATAGAGAGGATGGAAGGAGGGAGAGGGAGATAAGTAAAGAGAGAGAAAGAGGAGGGAGGAAGAGAGATAGAGATAAGTAGAGAGTGAAGGAGGGAGGTATGGAGGGACGAAGGGAGAGAGAATTAAAACAAAGAGAATGAGTGAGGGGGGAAGGAGGAAGGTGGAGGGATTGAGAGAGAGAGGATGGAGGGTGAGAGAGATGGAGAAGGATAGGTTAGATAGAGAGAAGTAGAGAGGGAAGGTGGCTAGGAGAGAGAGAGAGAGAGAGAGAGAGAGAGAGAGAGAGAGAGAGAGAGAGAGAGAGAGAGAGAGAGAGAGAGATGGTACACCTTTTTGATTTTTGAAATTTTACCTCCTAATTGTAGAAATTTGACATGTTGATAACTAAAATTTGACCAAGTCTGAAAAATTATGGGTAAAAGTATAAAGTTGTGTCACACTTTTGGCCAACTTATCAACACAAGTGAATTTTAATATTTCTAACTAAAAATCAAATTTGGTCAAACATAATCTAATAAAATTCATTCTAGATAAGTTAGATATGTCCATTCCAACTAAAATTATTGGCTAAATGCATATGTAGCATCTCTTTGAGGTCAATTTACCAAAAAAATGAAACAATTTTAAAAAACTTGATGTTTCAACAATTTCTACTCATGTAAATTTAACATTTTTTAAATGTAAAAAATACCCTTTTGTAGATCTATAAGTGTAGTTTTCAAAAATATATATCTTAATAGTTTAATTGTTACTTATATTTAATTTTTTATTTTTACTAAAATTAGGCTATAGCATAAAAATATTAGGTTAATTACCATGTCAAGAAAAATATTAAAAATTATTAAAAATTTCGAAAAAAATATGATGCATTAGATAAAAGAATCTATATCAAGACGGTATCATTTTTTTTCTATTTTAAATAAATATTTAATATAAAAGTTGATGTCAAATTGATACAACTATTTTTAATACACACATATTTTATTATTTATTCAAAAATATATATTTACCAAAATTGAAAAAAAATAATATCCATGCACTAAAATTTCAAGTTATAAATACACAAATATTTTGAAAGAAAATAAATTAAAATTTACTATATAAAGATTGGCATCTCATGCAACTTCCTTTTTGCAGTATTTTAACAACAACTAAATTATAGTGTCAATTTACAAAAAACTATATTAAAACAAATTTTTAATTTCTTCAAAAAAAAAACATAAAATACACATTTTATTAGTTTACATCATTTTAAAATTCAAAACATATTTTCCACTTTTTAGTGATTTAAGTTTAAAAGTTGGATCAGTGTTGGTTGTTTCCTTTATAAAAGTGTGACACAAATTTGTAGTTTCACCGTTATAAGATCTTCAAAAAACTAGAATTTGCATTATAACTCTTAGAGATCTGAAACCACTCTCAAACATCTTGAAACTATATACATAAAATATAACTTAAAGTATAAGAAAGTAAATGTCCATATGTAAATATCAACTTATACTTAAATGTTTATTTCATGTATATGGTTTCTTTAAAACATAAGGACAAGAAAGAGAAAAAAAAGAGATTTTTTTTTTCAATATAGACCATAAAATGAACGCTTTTTGTCAATGTATTCAAATAACGCGAGCACGTTATAACACACTCAAATTTTTTGAAATTCAAATGATAACACAAGTGTGTTATAACACACTCATGTTGTGGCTTGGTAATGACCGAGCCTAGGCTCTGTCACTACAAACCCATAACACGAGCGCATTATTTTATAACACACTCATATTTTTTCTATTTTGGGACCAAAAAGTGAAGTGACACTTTTTGGCCCCCCATCTTTGAGTAGTTACCCATTGAAACTGAAATATTTTTTTATCGATATATATTTTTTGACTTATTATATCTTATTTTTGAAGCAAATATTTTAACTAATTGATGTTGTGAGATGATTTTTTCAAATGATGCAATTTACACAATGTATTTCCAGTTAAGACCAATTTTGACAAATGATGAATATAAGATAATTAATATATAATGAACAAGTTGAAATTATAATCTATGTCTATTTTACCTACAAAATGGGACGTAATAAAATAATTTAAAGGGTTGAATTTTGATTGGTGAATGTTAACATTATTTAAGCTCCTTTAAGAACCTATAAGTTCATCAGGACGATGCACAATCTAAGGAGGGGAGGATGTCATAACCCTCTCCCTTAAAACATTATAAAAAACTCTCAAGCAAAGTCTGGAATAGATATTTATAAAAAGGTAAGGGAATTTTTTTTTATAATTTTATTAGTAAATTAAATATAATAAATAAATTCAAAATTTATAAGTAGATTAAATTAAATAAATAAATTTGAGATAATTTATATATACAAGATTAAGGTATAAAAATTAATTTAATTACAATATAAAATATTTATACTTCACCAACTTATATTATTGTTAAAGAAAAAGTGAATATTTTAAAATTATTTTAATTCATGATCTACTTATATTTTGATGCAAATATTATTTTACTCATGGTTATGGAGGAAAATGGGTAAAACGATGACACATGGCTAATTATTCTATGGGAGTTACATATATATTTTTTGACAAGAATAATGTTTTGATTAAGGGTAAAAAACGGGTTTTGATGGGGCCGAAACCTAATACAAAGGAAAGCAAGTTGCACTTATGATGTAACACCCCTTTGTTTTGCTCTTATGTTTAGATTATGATGCTTTATTATTTTATTGTTTCTTATAGAATGACATGGACTATGTGTGTGATGAGATGTACTTTCCTTGATGTTATACTTGACATGCTTTGATTAAGACTAATGTTGGTTTATTATAACATGATTATTGCTCATGAGTTTTATTAATGATGGAATTGTCAGTTTGGTGATATTGTATTGGTGAAGGGGACGGGATTACATCACTTGCTTGTGAGTGCCCTGCGATTTCGCGATTTCCTCTTCATGGTGATTTTATATACATGTGATATTGATGCTTCAGATACAGGTTTGCAGGTACAAGACATCGACTCCACCTGGCTTCACAGGTTTGAGCATATCAACCCAACGGTATGTTGATTGGGAGATAGTAGCTAGGTTACCTATGTCAGGTCTACACCCTAGCCATAGTGTGTCGTCAGTCCATGTTCATTGTGTCTTAATAAAAGAGGGGTAAAAAATTTATTAAACCAAGGAAAAATACAAAGCAAGGCCGTTACATAGCCCTATCAAGCTCCACCAAGTGGTCCAAAATTTGAGACAAATCAGGGGGTAATTGACCCCGATCCAACACATTCCAATCATGAATATGATCAGAGGCTCATTTAGCCAAACCATCTGCAACACCATTCCACTCTCTAGGAATATGAGTGAAAGTAATGAACTCCAGAGAAGTACAAAGGTTGAGAATCTCTTCCACAATCAGAGCCAAATGCCAACTAACATCATATAAATTCTTCCTATTCAACAGGTTCACCACAGCCTAGGAATTAGATTCACAAATGATCCTGCACCACCCCAATTGAATTTCACACTCCACCGCCAAAAAATTGTCTGAGCCTCCATTAAATTATTAGAATAAAAACCCTTATACACTGAGAAGATAAATTGAACATCACCAAAGCTATCCCGACCAACACCACCAATACCAGCATGACTAGGGTTTCCATGAGAAGAGCCATCCGTATTAAGTTTGAGGACCCCCTAAGGAGGAGGGGACCATCTTCCCTCCCTATTCACCTTCAGAGTAGGATGTCTACATCTGTTGCACATGAGCTGCCATTGCGAAGGAGGAAGATGAAGACATTTAAAAAATCAGCATCAGAAGGGGCCACCAAAACAGTCAGATCACACTTAGTAGCAACATTTTCTCCCAAGGAGTGCAATTTTTTTTGCCATAGACAAGGGTCCACCAACAACACATCCTAAAAAATCCGATGATTCCTCTCCAACCAAAGATTCCAAATAATGAAGGATGGGCCAATCCCCCAAGAAGCTTGAAGAAAGGAAGTAGAAACAGGGGCCTTGCCCCAACGATCCACAAACTCAGCTAACGAGAAAACATGCCAGAAGGGTGTATTCCACACCCTCCACCCAAAAATGACAAATCTACCTAGCATAAGAGCATTGGAAGAAGAGATGAGAAACACTTTCTTCAGAATCATGACACAAAACACATCTTGAGGGACCTTGGAATTCGTGTTTGCAAAGATTATCCCAAGTAAGACACCTGTTCAGAACCACCAACCACATGAATAAATTGAACTTAGGCCAAGACTTGTTCCAGACTTGCTTCCACCAAGGGACCTCAATATCTCCAAACAATTGCCTACCCAACTTCTTATAGCCATCAGACACAGAGTACTATCCAGACATATCAGAGCCATCCCAAGCCAAAATATATGGGCCCCTCAAATAATTACAAGCACGGGAAACCAAAAGTTGAGCAAGCTCCCACCTACTCCCCTCAAACCCCCCAAGAGGCCATTCAGTAGGGTGCTTCCAGCGAAAGGTAACAACAAAACCACAACGCTCAACGATCTTGTAATGCTCAACAGTGTCCCAACCAGCAGCAGTAAAAACATCACAAAGGGGCTGAAGATGAGGATAATCAGAAAGAAGGGGTGGGTGACCATCCCAAGCATCAGACCAAAAAAGAGTTTGTGATCCTAAGTGACATATCCAGAAAAGAGCATGCTTAATCAACTGAGCCCCCACTTTCAAAGTATGCCAAATCATAAAACCACTCCCCTCCAGAGGATAGCGAGGGACCTCAAAAGAAGCAACAACTCTAAGATACTTATGGTTGAGAATCCGAGCCCATAACTGGTGCAGATTGGTGCACCAATGCCAATAAAGCTTAGCAGCTAGAACTTGCCCGTTCAAAATAGTAGAGCGTACGCCGAGACCCCCCTCCTACTTTAGTCTACACATAAAATCCCAATTAAAAAGACTCCACTTAGAAGACATCAAGTTGCCACCCCAAAGGAATTGACGAGAGAGAGCATCAAATTCCCTAAGGAAATACATAAGGGTCGAATGAACAAAAAACCTGTAGATGGGGAGGGCCTAGATAATAGAATTAAGGAGAGTAAATCTAGCAGCTATAGACAACCACCGATGAGTCCAATGAGTTACCTTCTTCCTCAACTTATCAAGCAGTAACTACCAAGAGGATCGGGGTTTCCTGCCAACAACAAGAGGAATCCCCAAATAGACAAAGGGTAGAGACCCAATTTGAAACCGCAAAATTCCAGCAATCCTTTGTGGATAGCCTGGGGAGTATTAAAGAAGAAAATAAAGGACTTCTGCTCATTGACTTTATGAACCGAAGTAGCAAGGTAGATATCCAAAGCTTGCCTGAAGGATTGAGCTTCACGAATACGAGCCAACCCCATAAGGAAAGTATCATCCACAAATTGGAGATGAGAGCATTGGAAGACCCATCCCCCACTGCCAACCATGAATCAAACCTTGAGAACCCTGGAATTTAAGGAAGTGACCCAACCCCTCCGCCAAAATAATAAATAGATAAGGAGAGAGCGGATCCCCCTGACGAAGGCCCCTAGAGGCACTAAATAGCTCAGAAGGTTCACCATTCATAATAACTGAAAAGGAGGAAGAAGTCGCACAACTCATAGTCCAACTCACCCAATCCGAAGAAAACCCAAAGGCCAACAAAATATTATGAATAAATCTCCATTTAAATCTATCGTACGCTTTGGCCATATCCAACTTAATAAACATAGACCTATCCTTAGAGATCTCCATGGAATGAATGAACTCAGAGGCAACCACCACCCCATCCAAAATTTGACGGCCCTCCATAAAGCCTCCTTTCTCTTTATAAATAACAATAGAAAAACAAGACTTAAGCCTCTCCGCAATCAGCTTCGTAACAATCTTATACACCACATTGCAGAGCGTAATAGGTCTAAAGAAATCAAGCCGATCTTCTCCTTCTTTCTTAGGAATGAGAACCAAAAAAGTAGCATTCAGGGCGTGAAGCATCTACTTATTATGAAGAGATTCACGAATCACCTCCAACAAATCCATATTCACAATATCCCAAAACTCTCGGAAGAATTAAATAGGGAAACCATCAAGGCCAGGAGATTTCCCCTTATTCATCCCAAACACAAACTCCTACACTTCAAACAAAGTAATCGGATGAATCAAAGAAGCATTCAAGTCATTAGAGATTAAAGAAGGAATATAGGAAAGGACCATATTCTCTTCAGCCTCAGCTGGAGGTGAATCCTCAGTAAACAGAGCAGAGTAGAACTGACGAGCTTCTTTGGAAAAAGCCTATTGCGAAGATATTGAAGAGCCCTCATGATTGACAAGAGAAGGAATATGACACTTAATCCGACAAGCCTGCACAAAATGATGAAAGAAAGTAGTATTCCTATCACCCTCTTGAAGCCACTCAACCTTAGCCTTTTGTTTCCAAAATATTTCTTCACGGAGCTCCCAATCCTCCACCACTTTCAGAGCTTGGGATTCAGCATGCCTAAGAGCCTCTGAAAATACCAGATCCCTAATTTGGTGAGTGATAACAACAAGACTCTCCTGCGCTTCCCTTTTGTTTCCCCGTAAATTGCCAAAACATGCTCTATTCCATCGCTTAAGATGAAACTTGACATATTGCAACTTCTTGATGAAAGAATACATAGCAGTACCATACGCAGGAGCTCCATCCCCCCACCACTAAGCAACAAGATTATATAAGGAAGAATCACGCAACCACATAAGCTAAAATTTGAAAGGAGGGTTCTTAGAATTAGGGAAAGAAGAAGCTGAAAACTTAATTGGCCAGTGATCCGAGCCACACCAATCTAGGATCTCAGAGCAAGTGACCAAACTACCCCCAACCCAAAAACAAGAGACAAAAAATCTGTCCAACCGCTCAGAAATCGCAGCTGGCCCACTTTGCCTATTATTCCAAGTAAAAAATGACATTGGAGGGTTTAATGTAAACAAGAGCAAGAGAATCCACATTAGCACGAAACAAATCTGAAGCAGGACCCAATCTTGGAAGCCTCCCTCTTTTCTCCTCCAAACACAACACAAAATTGAAATCTCCTGCTAAGATCCAAGGCAAATAAGGTGCACAAAACCTAACATACCTGATATGGGCCCAAAGATGGATTTTACCATGAATATCAATTAGAGCATAAACATTGCTAACCAAAATAGTCTCACCTGATTCGAAAACAAAAGCCACCATAGAAATAGAGGAATGGCTAGAGATCCACTAGCGAGGAACAACCTTACGAGGATCCCAAAAAAGAGCCAAACCTCTAAAACTTCCCCTAGATCCAATACACTGGCACTGAACAAAACCCCAAATATGAGGAGAAAACTGAAGCACGAGGTCCACCTAAAGTTTAATCTCCTAAACACAGAAGATATCCAGAGAATGTATCCCAATCAGATCCTGAATAGCCTTTTGACGGGAGGCGCTATTCAACCCCCTTGCATTCCATGATAGAATAATCATGACAAAGGTTGGACAAAGTGGGCATCAATGGTCTTAACCGACCCCGATTCCACCAACAAATCCCCAGTAAATTTAAGCTTGTTCACATCCTTCTTATGACCAACTTTAGAGTGATTTTCGAAATGCCCCTTTTTGAGAGGGTGTTGCAACACTCCAAGACCAGGAGCTAATCCCCGACCTCTACCTGAAGACAACACCTCCTTAGCCAAATCCGCTAAAACAATATCATCCTATAAAGCTACAGAAGCATCAAGAAGCCCAACACCCCCCTGCTCCAACAACAAAGAGTTAACTTTAACAACAATTGCCTGCTCCAACCCTATATCCATACCAGTGGCCCCAGATGAGATCTCAATTGGGATTCCCTCCTCTAAGGCCTGACTATCCAAGACCTCAAAATGGTTGAAACCTTGATCACTCTGTCTATCTTTATAGGGCTACTTTTGACCCCTCCCCTTAGCTTTTGACTTAACAAGAATAAAGCCATCATTAGCCCCCCCCTCAGTCATAGGCGCCTTGCCCTTATCTCCCTTCTCAACTGAAGGCCCCAAAGAAGGATGAGAAGAAACCCCCGCCAATTTGGAAGCCCTAGGACATTGGCGTTGAAGGTGTCCATACTCATGACAAAAACAACATTGAAAATAAAGACTCATAATCTAACCGTTGAATCCACAAGGCAAAGCCAATACAAATTTCCAAAGAATCTGGCAATGGATTATTTAAGTCAATTTCAACACAAATGCGGGTAAATAAAAATACCTTTTTATCCAAAGTATTCTGAGCAATGGCAGCCGGCTTCCCCAACAATGCAACAATCCAATGCATAATATACTCTCTCCAGAATTCCAATGACAACCATGGCAAGCAGACCCACACAGGAACTCGGGAAGGAAAATCCTCTGCCGCATTGAATCCTCCATGCCAAGGTTACATGAACAATCCCACATGATTGAAAAAGTATGACCCTCCCTCAAAAACACGATGGCGGTCCGGCATGCAAGAAAAATCAACCATGAAAAAGCCATTCCTAGCCACCAAAATGTCAAAGTCACCTTCAACTTGCTAGGATCTGTGAATCCAGGACTCCAAAGCCCAGAGGGGGACATGAATACCCAAAAAATTACAAATCAAAACATGTTGGCTCCAATAAGAAAAGTCCTCTTGCACAGATTCTGGAGAAATAACCAGAACTGGGTGATCTTGACTTCGCGACAAACACCCATTCACCTTTTTAAGATTAGAGCTCTCACCCACAAATGGGGAATCCATCATCGGTGCATGCACGTCCGTAGAGAAAGCTGGAGATGACTTTGCACTGAAAATCATCAAGCTCTTGGAGACCTCAGCCATACCTCCACACCAGAAACCCACCACACTAGCTACCACACCCCACACACCAGACACCACTCCCCAAACAACACCCCACACCAAACGCCAACAACACACACCACACCACAAACACCAATTGCACACTCCACACCACTCGCACACTCCACACCACGTGCCCACACAGAACAACAAGCTACAGGCCAAAAGGGCAGTGAGCCGACTACTAGCGCAGGAAGCACAAAAATGAAGCTAAGACATAGCTGCCCTAACAGAAGCCCACCGCCAGTCCATTCGACCACCTCGAGAGTATTTTGTTTTGAGTGTTATGTTCGTTGTGTCTTCGTTTGTCTTGTTTATTGCTATTTAATTCTACAAGGTTTATGTTATGGAAATAAATGTTAAATTATGCATTAAATGATGGTATTTATTTAATTAATTTTAGATAATATTGATGTAAGCTTTCTATTTAATTTAATTAATTCAATTTAAATTAAGTAAAGAAAATTTAATCCTTGTGGTTAAATTTATTTATTAAGTAAATAAGTTAATTGATTTAAATTATTTATAAAGTAAATAGTTTAATAGAATTAAATTTGCTTTGAAAATAAATATGGTTTAAAATTATTAAAATTACTTTGAGGAAAATAAATGTGGGTTGTTAAAAGATATTTGTTATTTGCTAGCATGTTATAGTTAATTAATTGGGGGTTGTTGGGAAAATTAATTCTCGGAGGGAATCTTGGATTTGGGTGAGGAAGCAGAAAGCTTCTTCATGGCAAAGGTTAAGATATTTTTGGATATGTTGAAAATTGGGCAAAAGGAAGAGAATTGGTTTGCGGTGGAAAAATTTGAAATAAATTTTGGGTTGTAGGAAAGTGTTGGAAATTGTGTATTCATATTTTTGTTTTGGAAAAGACTAATGTGGTATTGGATTCAATATTGTGTTCAAGAATTTGGTTGCTTAGAAGAAGCCGTGGAAGCTTTGCTGGAAGCTTTGGAGGAGGCTCAACACCAGAAACTCCATTTACTCCAGAAGCTTTGTTGGAAATAGGTTCCCTTCTTAAATTTTTGTCTTTGTTTAAATTTATAAATGAAAATATATTGTTGTAGAAAAGATTGTTGTGCTAGATTTGTAGTAGAAGCTTCTATTTGTTGAGAATAAATTTTAAGGCTTTTGTGTTGGTAGTTTTTCCGTGAGTAAATCTAGAGCCTCTATAGGAATTCTTTTACAGTGAAATCAAAGAGTAAAATCCGAGAATACTCTATGGATTTAATAGATTAAACATTGAAAAGACCCGGAGGAAAACAATATGAGATTTAAGAAATTTTATTTTAAAGCCTCTGTGTAAAGTGTAGAAAACCTCTGTAAGGAAATTTTTTATAAACAATAGAAAATTTAGAGGAAACGAGATTTTAGAAATCTTTTTCTCTCATAGACTTTCTAGAAAACTTGCACAATTTTGCCTGTAGATTTTGTTTTTGGAAAATATCCCCAATTAAATTATAACATTGAAATTCCTTTATATATATACATATATATACATATGTATATATATATATTTAATGTTTATTGAAATATTAAAAATGATTAAGTTGTCTTATGTCGTTCGTACAACGTCCGTTATAATGTAAATTCGTAGGAAAATCCCTTTTGTTTTAACTTGCGTTTGTATTGTGGTTGGGGTGAAGTGGATTTAAGGAGGGGACGGGGGGAGCCCTGGCTACCTCCCCATTCGCCACCCCCCTAAGGGAAGGCGGGGGTAAGGAGGCAACCAATGCTGCCTCCCTCTCCCTGTTGCGCCCAGGGTGTGGGCTCGACTGTGTTTACACATCCGACCCACACATAATACTTGTTTTATTTATTTATTTATTTTAAAATGCAGCGAGCCTTTTTAATTATTCATCTGCCTTGAATTTGATTGGGTGTTTTTTGATTTTATATTATATTTGATATATATATTTATATAATATTTAATAATCATGGTTTTTTTTAAATTAAGTTTGTGAAATAGGTATTTATTATATATATTTAATGTATATATGTTTGATGTATATATTAAATTATATATTTAAATATATATGATTATAAACATATATTCATGGTATATATATTTAAATATATAATTAATATATTGTTTTAATTTAAATTGGTGCATGCATGAAATGAATAGTTAGAGTTTTAGAATAGATAATTTATTTGAATGGTGAAATAAATATTGGGGAAAACAAATATTTTATTAAAATGAGAAAATTAGAGTTTTAAATATAAATAGAGAAAATTATTATATTATGGAGAAAATTATTCTTTTATGGAGGAAATTGAATATTCAAATAAGATTAGTTTTTTTTCCCTCTCTATGATTTGGAAGGGCTTTTATTTTAATCAAGTTTAATTGGAAAAATCATTGTAATGTTTCTACTGAATGTGAATGGATTTAGAAGATCCAAATATTAGATTTAATTCACGTCTTGATTGCCTTTAGTAATTATTACTTCTTGAATTCATTTTGGGAAATGGGTTAAATGATAGGCAAATATTTTGTTAAGTCTTCCAGATGAAATTTCAATCTTGGGGTTGTTGTAATATTTTGTCAACCTGAATTATTTCCCTTGGGTAATATTGTTGCCATTTTCAGTGTGTTACTCGGCTTCCACAAACGGGGGTGTTTTGTTTCTTCTTTGTATGAAGTTGTTAGATTACTTGTTTCCTCCTTTATTTGGAGTGGTTATGTTTCACATGTTGACCGTAGGAGAGTGAAGCTCGATGGGGGTTGGGATCTAGAAAGATTTGACGGGTAACTCATGTACCTTGTGTGACACTTCTCCTAGGTTAGCAGTATGTGGGGGTTACTAGTGTGTCAAACTATTTAACTCTAGAAGCATTGTAATTTTGAGTTTGGTTGTGTACTAGTTGTGATAAACTCAGTTTTGAGTCAACCTATGTCTACAGGTAATAGGTTGACCTAATATCCTTGTTATTGTCTCCTAGCATAGGGGGTGGGCCTTTGGGTACCACTTGGTTGGGAGGAATGTGCACCCTACACCGTTGGGTCCCCCTTGATCTTTAGTTCATGATGGTGAGGTCTTCCAATTGGAGAGCTCATGGATGCCAGTGGTTTCATTCCATTATCTTGATGTACTTTATTTCAGTTGGTATTTGTAAATTAATTCACTCCTCAGTTGTATTCGAGGAGGAACCTTGTAATAATGTAATAGTTAGGAATGAACATCCTCATTTTAGGAATGAGTATTGTAATCTTACTTGTTAAGTCATGTTATTTGAAGCTTGTTATTTCATATCCTATGTGTCAGTATCTTTAACTCTTTGTATGTATGTGCATTTAAATGTATGATTAGTAATTTAATTAAATTCTTTATAAGGGTAACATACGTGTTATGGTTTTAGATGTAACCTTGTCACATTTTCTTAGAGGATGTTGCGAAGTGTTGTGCATCTTCCTTGTTAATAATGCACTTTTAATGAAAAAAAATTGTATGCTTTGGCATTGTGTTACAACTTCCTTTAGGGTTATGTGGCGGGGCATTATACATGGTATCAGAGCCCTAGTTCATACATTGGGTACTCTGGGTACATTTGAGTACACTATGTTGTCCCTGTGAATTTGTTAGTGGAATTGTTAAGTGATCACGTGTTCATGGCTTTTACTTTAGCATGATGTACTCTGTGGAAAAGAGTAGCGTGATAGGACCCTGATATAAGGTTATGGATGGAAGTAATGGTATGTATCCTATGGTTTTTAGAATTTTATGTTCCTATAGGATCATGTATGTAGTAGTACCCCCTGTAAATGTAAGGAACCAATAACTGTATCTTGTTTGAGTGTTGTGAATACCCCATACTTTCTTTGTGTATCCATGTGATGGTGATACTTGGTACCCATCCATGGGGAAAATTTGCACTTTGGTGTGGGGTTTACCATAGAATTGTGTGTGTTTGCCTGTTTGTTACCTGATTGAGGGCCAACTCATGTGTGGTTGAAACTTCTATATAAGAGTAACCAAAAGTAGTTCTTTTTCCTTTTGGTTCTCTAGACCCTCAGTCCGTGAAGGGATAGTAGTCGCCACAAGTTCCTTGGGTGGAGTTTGTAGCATACACATATTGTGGTGCAGAGCATCTTAGCTCAACCAATCCTGAGGAATTGTACCACTACTTTCCCTTATAATGGATCAGGATACTTGATTCATATGTCTTAACCTAATCCCCATAGATTTGAGTACAATAGCATAGGTTTGTTAGTGTATGCCTGGTCATCCTTAGGGACATTGATCTGGCATAGTGAGTAAACCTCATCCATATGAGAGGTGAAGCTCGATATCCCCATAGTGATATTATCGTATTGCATTATATATTTAGTGTATCTGCACATGCTCCGACATGATGTGATAGATACGATGCCATACCACACTGATGTTCCAACATAGTGTTGGTGATGATGCTTTGATATACTGTATTTGCATGTATTCTGATATGATGCAGTATGATGCCACACCCCACTCATGTTTCGACATAGTGATGGTGATGATGTCATGTTACACGATGCCATGTGCCTAGACACGTGAAGGCACATTATGAGATTGTCTTTGTTAGCCTACTTGTGCGATGAGCATTATGGGGCCTCAAACACTTGTAGAGGGATCCTCATGGCTACTTTGATTATGTTAGTCGGGTAGCGTATGGGTAGATCCTAGCCATGTATACCTCTGGCTACAATGAGTTCCTATGTGTCTTCTCCACGAGGTATCACATGTGGAGTGTGTTCTGCACGTGCCTATTTCTATGGACCCTCAGACACACTACCGCATGGCATATGACTAGTACGTGACTTCTCCGGCTGGCGTATGACCAGGTAGAGTGATGACGTGATAGTCATGGATACACTCTGGGTCATGTGGATGGCATGCTCACTCTGCACCACATGAGGGCTATTACTATTCTAGCCGAACATTGTTTCCTCTTTGCTCGTTTGGTGGCTATTAACTAGTCACATGGTGTTGTATAGTGCAATTTTAAAAATTGTGAACTTTCTTTTGGTTATTGATGATTTTTTAGTTGATTGTGAGGGCCGACACTTTGTTTATACTTGATTATGAAGGTTTATCCATGACTTGTGATCTTATTTTCTTATAACCCTAGTGGTTATATATTTGAATTAGTGTTGATATTGTGCACATTTATTGCCTTATTGTTGAAATTGAACTTTAATTCTCTCTTCTTTATGAACTTGGTGGCTAAGCTAGTTATCTTTTTTGTTTTCAATATCAACTATGTGTTGTATTGTGATTCCTCTCTACGAACGTATGAGGCGTACTTGGTGAGTGTGTACGAGGAAGTAGACGTAAGAAATGTTGAGGATGGGGGTATGTGAGGCTATTATGTAGCTAGAACCCACTACTCACCTATGTGTGATGACTATCTCTTAGAGGATAATCACCTTATACAACAAGAGACAAGTCATTGTGGTCTTGTTTGGATGGTCTCATCTTGTGTGTGGCCTAACACCATCAAGCCACTGATTGTGATGTTTGGTTTATATGAGATGGTTATTTGCTCTTGGTTCATGGATTCTTCTATCATGGATTGGTACGTTGCTTTTAGGTGTCTAGATGGACCCTTGTGTGGCCTTATGTTGTGATTTCTGGTGATGTTTTTTGGTATGTATATGTATTATGCATGTTTAATCATGGGTATGGTGCTTTATTTCTGAGTTTTTGTATGATGATTTCACCTCTTGGTTGTGACTCCTTTCTTGGATGGTGTGTATAGGATGCCTAAAAGAGGTGGTCATGGAGTCAGTTGTCGAAACCCTACTTTTCAGAGTTCCCAAGAGAATGATCATGAGGAGCACCTGGGTCCTTTGTTACATTCTATGCTTGGGGAGATTCTTACTTGACTTGGCTCTAGACAGGATGGTGGTCGTCAGGTATTTAGGGAAAGGGAAAGGATCCGTAGGAGAAATATTTATGCTTTAGTAGGACTTATGTTGGAAATTTTGAGGGCACATTCTCCACCCAACAATCGTTCTTATGGAGGTTCAAAGTTTGGGAATTGGATGATGGGTGTTCCTTTTGATGGGGTGTACCCAATAGTCTTTGGGTTCCAGGGTGATCATCTTACACATAGGAGGATTCAGAGTTGGATACGAGCATAGATCTATCATCTCAGTCAGTCAACTTAGAGCACACAGATTGCAATAGGTAGTGGTATAGGTTGTTACTCTTGCGGCTAGTAGGGCCACTTAGCGAGACAATGTTCCCAAAGGAACACACCTAGATTTAGTCAGAGATCGGCGACTATGGAACCAACAAGGAATGATGTAGGAAGGACTAATGGAATGAGTGCAATGATTGATCATCATTGGACAGAGCATCAGGTTACAAATGTGGAAATTACTGGAAGTGGACAAGCAACTGATTCGAGAGCTCATGAAAATCCTGTGATGTAGGAGGCAGAGGAATTACCTTCAGTGTTGTTTCCTCTGCTTTGATACTTGATATGTTAGGATATGTGTTTTGAGACTATGTGATTGTTTAGATTGGCAGTGTATCTAGCTTAGAGGATTATAACTATGGATGTTGTTACTTTTATGTTAGTGTGTGGAGTGGTTCAGTTTTGGAACCATTGATTATGTGTGTTTTTTTGTGGAATTTGTACTAGGGGTTTTTGTAGGCTTCCAAGAGTAAGCCTGACCCTAGGGGGGAGAATGTAACACCCCTTTGTTTTTCTCTTATGTTTAGATTATGATGCTTTATTATTTTATTGTTTCTTATAGAGCGACATGGACTATGTGTGTGATGAGATGTACTTTCCTTGATGCTATACTTAACATGCTTTGATTAAGAATAATGTTGGTTTATTATAACATGATTATTGCTCATGAGTTTTATTAATGATGGAATTGTCAGTTTGGTGATACTGTATTGGTGAAGGGGATGTGATTGCATCACTCGCTTGCGAACACCCTACGATTACGTGATTTCCTCTTCACGGTGTGTTTTATGATGATTTTATATACATGTGCTATTGATGCCTCATATATAGGTTTGCAGGTATAGGACATTGACTCCACTTGGCTTCACAGGTTTGAGCGTGTTCGACCCAACGATATGTTAATTGGGAGATAGTAGCTAGGTTACCTATGTCAGGTCTACACCCTAGCCACAGTGTGTCATCAGTCCATGTTTGTTGTGTCTTCGTTTGCCTTGTTTATTGCTATTTAATTCTGCAAGGTTTATGCTATGGAAATAAAAGTTAAATTATGCATTAAATGATGTTGGTATTTATTTAATTAATTTTAGATAATATTGATGTAAGCTTTATATTTAATTTAATTAATTATATTTATTTTATTTAGTAAAGAAAATTTAATCCTTGTGGTTAAATTTATTTATTAAGTAAATAGGTTAATTGATTTAAATTATTTATAAAGTAAATAGTTTAATAGAATTAAATTTTATTTGAAATTAAATATGGTTTGAAATTATTAAAATTACTTTGTGGAAAATAAATATGGGTTGTTAAAAGATATTTGTTATTTTCCAGCATGTTATAGTTAATTAATTGGGGGTTGTTGGGAAAATTAATTCCCAGAGGGAATCTTGGATTTGGGTGAGGAAGCGGAAAGCTTCTTAATGACAAAGGTTAAGATATTTTTGGATATGTTGAAAATTGGGCAAAATGAAGAGAATTGGTTTGCTGTGGAAAAATTTGAAAGAAATTTTGGGTTGTAGGAAAGTGTTGGAAATTGTGTATTCATATTTTTGTTTTGGAAAAGACTACTGTGGTATTGGATTCAATATCGTGTTCGGGAATTTGGTTGCTTGGAAGAAGCCATGGAAGCTTTGGAGGAGGCTTGACACCAGAAACTCCATTTACAATAGAAGCTTTGTTGGAAACATGTTCCCTTCTTAAATTTTTGTCTTTGTTTATTTTAAATGGAAATATATTGTTGTAGAAAAGATTGTTATGCTAGATCTGTAGTAGAAGCTTCTATTTGTTGAGAAGAAATTGTAAGGCTTCAGTGTTGGTAGTTTTTCCATGAGTAAATCTAGAGCCTCTATAGGAATTATTTTTCAGTGAAATCAGAAAGTAAAATCTGAGAATCCTCTAAGGATTTAATTGATTAAACATTGAAAAGACCCAGAGGAAAACAATATGAGATTTAGGAAATTTTATTTTAAAGCCTTTGTGTTAATTGTAGAAAACCTCTGTAAGGAAATTGTTATAAACAATAGAAAATTTAGAGGAAACGAGATTTTAGAAATATTTTGTGGAAATTGAGACTTTTTGGAAAACCTGCACAATTCTGCCTCTAGATGTTGTTTTTGGAAAATATCCCCAATTAAATTATAACATTGAAATTCATTTATATATATTATATATACATATGTATATATATATTTGCATATATACATACATATATATATATATATTTAATGTTTATTGAAATATTACAAATGATTAAGTTGTCTTATGTCGTTCGTACGACGTCCGTTATAATGTAAATTCGCAAGAGAATCTCTTTTGTTTTAACTTGTGTTTGTATTGTGGTTGGGGCGAAGTGGATTTAAGGAGGGGATGGGGGGAGTCCTGGCTACCTCCCCATCCACCGCCCCCTAAGGGAAGGCAGGGGTGAGGAGGTAGCCAATGCTGCCTTCCTCTCCCTGCTGCGCCTAGGGTGTGAGCTCAACTGTGTTTACACAGCCGACCCACACATAATACTTGTTTTTTTATTATTTATTTTAAAATGCAGCGAGCCTTTTTAATTATTCATCTGCCTTGAATTTGATTCGGTGTTTTTTGATTTTATATTATATTTGATATATATATATATAATATTTAATAATCATAGATTTTTTTAAAATTAAGTTTGTGAAATAGGTATTTATTATATATATTTAAATACATATGATTATAAACATATATTCAGGGTATATATATTTAAATATATAAATAATATATATTTTAATTTAAATTGGTGCATGCATGAAATGAATAGTTAGAGTTTTAGAATAAATAATTTATTTGAGTGGTGAAATAAATATTGGGGAAAATGAATATTTTATTAAAATGAGAAAATTAGAGTTTTAAATATAAATAGAGAAAATTATTATATTATGGAGAAAATTATTCTTTTATGGTGAAAATTGAATATTCAAATAAGATTAATTTGTTTTTTTTTCCTCTTTGTGATTTAGAAGGGCTTTTATTTTAATCAAGTGTAATTGGAAAAATCATTGTAATGTTTCTACCGAATATGAATGGATTTAGAAGATCCAAATATTAGATTCAATTCACGTCTTGATTGCCTTTAGTGATTATTACTTCTTGAATTCATTTTGGGAAATGGGTTAAATGATAGGCAAATATTTTGTTAAGTCTTCCAAATGGAATTTCAGTCTTGGGGTTGTAATTTTTTGTCAACTTGAATTATTTCCCTTGGGTAATGTGGTTGCCATTTTTCAGTGTGTTACCCACCTTCCACAAACGGGGGTGTTTTATTTCTTCTTTGTATGAAGTTGTTAGATTACGTGTTTCCTCCTTGATTTGGAGTGGTTATGTTTCACATGTTGACCGTAGGAGAGTGAAGCTCGATGGGGGCTGGGATCTGGAAAGATCTGGCGGGTAACTCATGTACCTTGTGTGACACTTCTCCTAGGTTAGCAGTATGTGGGGGTTACTGGTGTGTCAAACTATTTAACTCTAGAAGCATTGTACTTTTGAGTTTGGTTGTGTACTAGTTGTGATAAACTCGATTTTGAGTCAGCCTGTGTCTAGAGGTAATAGGTTGACCTGGTATCCTTGTTACTGTCTCCTAGCATGGGGGGTGGTCCTTTGGGTACCACTTGGTTGGGAGGAATGTGCGCCTTACACCATTGGGTCCCCCTTGATATTTAGTTCGTGATGGCGAGGTCTCAGTTGGAGAGCTCGTGGATGTTAGTGGTTTCATTCCATTATCTTGATGCACTTTATTTCAGTTGGTATTTGTAAATTAATTCACTCCTCAGTTGTATTCGAGGAGGAACCTTGTAATAATGTAATAGTTAGGAATGAACGTCCTCATTCTGGGAATGAGTATTTTAGTCCTGTTAAGTAATGTTATTTGAAGCTTGTTATTTCATATCTTATGTGTTTGACCTTTAATGCTTTGTATGCATGTGCATTTAAATGTATGATTAGTAATTTAATTAAATTCTTTATAAGAGTAACAAATGTGTTATGGTTTTAGATGTAACCTTGTCGTGTTTCCTTAGAGGATGTTGCGAAGTGTTGTGCATCTTCCTTGTTAATAATGCATTTTTAATGAAACAAAATTTGTACACTTCCATGTTGTGTTGCAACTTCCTTTAGGGTTACGTGGTGGGGCATTACATATGATATACCATAAATCATCAACATAACAACATCAAACTCTTATAAGATAAACGTGACTACACGCAACAAAAAGCAAACAAGGGCCAAAAACCCTTACACAACCTGATTTGAACTGGGACCAAAAATCCTTTTATCCAGACCTAGAAGCCCATGAAAGTAAAAATAACCCACCTGCATCTGCTAGGCATCAGCACACCAATCGCTCATGGAATTCACCCCAAAGATGAAGGAAATAATTGCCTTAATGGTATCAAATCCATAATAAAAAACACCAGCTCATCCAACAAACCCACCACAAGGGTGGGGTAAGAGAGCACCACGATCCACAAGAACCCAAAAAAAAAAACAACCCTACAACATAAAAACATTTGGTACCAAGAAACCGACTCAGCCTCCAACTTTAAAGGAGAGACCTCCCCTCTATTGGAAAGAAAAACTCATTGAGCTAATGTACCATAGCCTATAAAATCTAGCCCCCTCACCCTCCACCTCCATAGGAATCACAACTAAGGGATCCAAAGACCATCTCCTTTCAAATCCATCTCAAGAGAAAAAGAACCCACCTCCATAGGGTCCAAGGAGATAGCCAACACAACAACCGGACAAGCGAGTGAGGGATCCTTCAGTAACCTAGGTACCAGCACCAGCACCAGGAACACAACCCTCAATAGGGCCACCAAAAAAGAAGAGTTGAACCTCTTGTAGTACCACCAAACATGAGAAGCCAAATCATACTCCACCTCAAAAAGGAATATGCTCCCCTCTATAGGAGAAAAATCCATGAGAAACCTTACCACCATTGCAACCCCATTGTGACCTCCACCTCCATAGGAAGTACTGAAAAAATAAAAGCCAGTAGCCTGAGAAGCACCTCCACAAAGCCATAGACCCCCTCTCAACCTCTAAAATAGAGGACTCCACCATAGTAGAAGAAGTATTCACCTCAATAGAAGACACATACTAGAGAAACAAGAAGGAAGCCACCCAACCTTCAACAAGGAAGACCATGACAACCATAGACAACTTGAGAGGACAACCCACCAAGAGAAACAAACCCATCCACAAAAGACCATGGGTGCACAAGAAACACAAAAGGAGCCACCCAAATAAGGGATACAAAATGGAGTCCAAAAATGAAAGGCCCAACAAAGAACCACAACAAAAAATAGATAGAGAATCCCCCACAAAATAATCCTCAACCAAAAGCCCGGGGAGAGCAAAGCGTTGGGCCATAAACATAAGCAACAAAATTAACAAATCATAACTCATCCAAAAGAGCCACAAAACAAGAGGCTAAAAATCCTCCCACAAGCCAGAGAGAATGAGGAGGAATCCCCATCCCACAAGAAGAAACCCAACAGGGACCACACCGAGACAGGGGAACCCCCAACACAAAACCAAAGAACAACCAAAGTAGCATCAAGGAGGACCACACCCCCAACAACCTCCCAAGTAGATAAACCATGAAGCACAACCCTCTCGAAGCACAACAAGATCAAGGCAGAAGGCCAAGAGTGTTGCAAAGAAAGAACATCAGAAAGAGAAGGAGAAACTCTACCACCAGCCTAAGTCAGAACCATCCAAAACAGCTCCAAAATATCTTCAAGAAACGACACGGGAGCCGACCCACATAGTCAACCAAGGCTTCAAAACAAACGCAAGGATTTGACCTCAGCACGCCAAGACCCAAGGAACATGAACCAAGCAAAACAAGACCCCAAGAGAGGAGTCAGAGAAGCCCCCACAATGCAACCAAAAAGGGAAACACTAGTTTCAGAACCACCACATGCATAGAAGGGGCAAGAGCCTCCAGTAACCACCAACACCCAAGCATCGCAAGGCAAGAAAATAATCGAGTAAAGCTGTATCAATAGGAAAAAGCATACCTCTTAGACCTGCGCAGGAAAGAAACCAGGCCTGGTTCACAATAGGCACACCCACATTGAGCCCCACATCAACATCATCATCCTCGAACTCGTCTCCATCTTCCTCCTACGAATTCAAAATGCCATCGTCACTCCTCTTCCTGCCCACACGCTCCATCCCCATGAATAACATAATTTTTGTATCAACTAACAAGAATAATGTTATTCATGGGAGATTCTACGATAAAAGTGGGAATTAAAAATTATATTTTAGGACAAGAAGATTGAAAATCATAGCATACTCCATGACAAGGGAAAGAAATAATGAAAAAATGGGAGTTACATATTTAATTATAAAATAATTTGTGACATAAAAGTAGTGGAGTTATTTTTAGAGAGCAACTCAAGATGTGAATAGTCTCAATGAGTCTAAGTCTCTGGCCAAAGCATATTCATATCCTTTATGGATAGGTTCCTACCCCATTTAAGTAGATATATATCCCAGAAAGATAGATGAAACCCTATCCCGTATGGACAAATGTGTAAACAAATGTGTAACCTGCATGGTTGAATGTCTATCTCGGATAGATAGATGCCTATTCCATATGGATGAAAGTACCTGAGTATACAAATGAATTAACATCTAATAACTTAAGGAAGAATAATAAGAGTAAGAACAAAATAGTGGCAATTTTGGGCTTATCGATTAGGTTTTTACATGTGGTATCAGAGCAAGGTTCATAAGCTAGGCCTTGAGCCTACTACAACTTACATAAATTAAAAGTACATAATATTTTTGAACTAAAAATTGAACTTTCTTTTGTATTGATGCTTCTTGAGTGTGTTTTCTAACTCATCTTTTGTGTTGTACTCTCTTTTTTATTATTATATATAAATCCAAAATTTGTCACACTATGTATGATAAGTGTATCTTTTGAATGATGAAATTTCTTTAATCCTTGATGAATTATTTGAATATTCATGGAGGTTTTCTTTATTATTTCAACCATTTAATTTTGACATATTTATCTTATGATATTGGATTTATTGTTGAAATTGAACATATTTTGTTTGGCTTATCCTTTTTGAAATTGAGCATATATATATATATTTGAGTTACTGTTGATATGGATATATTTTATGATTTATTGTTGGAATTAATATATTATAAGACTTATTGTTGAATGAATATACATTTTATAATTTATTGTTGGAATGGAAATATTTGACTTGTTGTTGCGATAAATATATATTTTATGACTTACTATTGAAAAGAATACTTTTTGTGCCTTAATGTGGTAATTGATATATTATTGGTGGAATGCATATACATTTGATAACTTATTAATGGAATGAGTGTATTTTATAACTTATTGTTTGAGTGGATAGGTATTTTTGACTTACTATTGAAATTGATATATATTTTTATCGATATACATTTTATGACTTAATTATATCTTATTGTTGAAGCAAATATTTATACTAATTGATGTTATGAGATGATTTTGTTTGAATGTTTCAATTTACACAATGTATTTTTGGTTAAGATTTTTTTTTATAATGATGAGTACAACATAATTAATATATAATGAACACGTTGAAATTATAACCTATGTCTATTTGACCTACAAAATGGGACCTAATAAAATAATTTAATGGGTTAAATTTTGATGGGAGAATGTTAACATTATTTAAGCTCCTTTAAGAACCTATAAGTGCATCAGGATGATGCACAATATAAGGAGGGAAGGATGTCATAACCCTCTCCCTTAGAACATTTGAAAAAAATATTAAGTAAAGTTTGCCATAGATATTTATAAAAATGTAAAGGAGAATTAAATTTAAAATTTATTAGTAAATTAAATGTAATAAATAAATTCAAAATTTATAAGTACATAAATTAAATAAATAAATTTTAGATCATACATATAAAAGATTAAGGTATAAAAATTAATTTAATTATTACAATATAAATTATTTATACCTCACCAACTTATATTATTGTTAAAGAGAAAATGAATATTTAAAATTATTTTAATTTATGATGCAAATATTATTTTATTTTTATTATTTTTTCTCATAATATTGGAGGAAAATGATTAAGACTATGAAACATGGCTATTTATTCTACGAGAGTTACATGTCATATTCTATGACAAGAATAATACTATTCATGGGAGATTCTATGACAAAGGTGGGAGTTATAAACTATATTTTATGATAAAAAGATTGACAATCATAACATATTCTACGACAAGGGGAAGAAATAATGACAACATGAGAGTTACATATTTTAATTATGAAATAATTTGTGACATAGAAGTAGTGGAGTTATTTTTAGAGAGTGACTCAAGACCCAAATGGTCCCGATGAGTCTAAGTCTATGGCCAAATCATATTCCTATACTTTATGGATAGATGCCTACCCCATTTGGGTAGATTCCTATCCTGGACGGATAGATGAAACCATGTTCCATAGTGACAGATGCCTAACCCATATGGTTGGATGTCTTGGATGGATGGATGCCTATTCTTTATGGATGGAAGTACTTGAGTATACAAATGAATGAACACCTAATAACTTAAGGAAGAATAATAAGAGTAAGAAAAAAATAGTGGTAATTTTGGGCTTATGGATTGGGTTGTTACATAGGTTTTCTTGGGAGGAATCCATTATATTTTTAGTAAATATTGTGGTTGTGCAACTAACATTTCAATTATTATGGCATATTGTTGTATTTTCTATTGTGGTTGTTGTCTTAACCATGTTTTTTAATGGGTATCAATCTCACGTAATGTAAAGAAAAGGGTTCTACAATTTTATCTTGTTTGAGAAGCTAATTTATTAATTTGGGTATTCTATGAATGAAAATCCTATTTAGATATGTTATTTATATAGATTTTTATCTGTGGACCCTATTAGTATATATTTTATATTTTCCAAGTATGTTAGGGGATATTTTTTCCTACACATAATACTATACTTGTTTAGGTTATTTAAGCATGGTTATTATAAGGATGCATGGTATAATTCATCAATTACATGTGTCACTCTTTCCTGCACTGTGGTAATTGAGTCTCACATCCTTTATTAGGTTTATATGTTGCATCTCATAACCATTTATTTTTCTTCATTTTATTAGGGGCAACCATATAATTTATCATTTACCAAGTACATAAAATTCCTTCCTATTTTGGGAAATTGGAGTTACTACACCTCTTAGATGTATATGCCCCTATTTGTGTTATATATACAACACTCACCTCTCTTCTCTAAATGTTAAGCTATAAATCATATGGACCACTTAGGACTTGAACCTGGTGACTTCCATTTGTTGTTTAAGTTTTCCACTACTTGAGATAATAGCCCCTGTGTGGTTAGTCCATTATGAGTCTAGGGGTGGCTAATTTCGAACACCACCCTTAAGCCACAATATAGGTGCTTGGGTTTCTAACTTGTCCTAGCTTTGATTCAATGTGTTGAACTATAAATTATATGGAATAGTTAGGGTTTGAATGTAGGACTTTTCAATTTTTATTCTAGTGCTCTACCAACTAAGCTATTGGCCCCTTTGTGGCTAGTTCATTGTTGGTCTAAATGTGAGATATTTCCAACACCCACCCTTAAGCCACACTATAGGTTCTTAGGGATCCTAGCCCAATTCTAATACCACATGTTGAGTTATAGCTTATACAGACTAGCTAGGACTTGAAACTAAGACCTTCCATTTGTTGTTGGAGTGCTTTACCAATTGAGCTATTGGCCCCTTTGTGGCCAATCCATTGTCTGTTCAAATTAGAATGACACTCACATTTTTGGTTCTCTATGTTGATAACTTATTGATCATAGGGAGTCACCCATCCATTGTCAAAGTAGTGAATTTTTTTATACATGATCATATTTTTAATGTTATACTTGGGTATTTTATATTACTTCTCGAGGATTGATGTCACTCAATTATATTTAGGTTTTTCAAATCACAACCTAATTCACATGCTCTCCAGATTTTGCATGGCTAACTATAAGCCTACACCAACTCCACTTCTATCAGGGGTCAAACTTGAATCCAAGTGTTCTTCACCCTTGGTTGATGACACCTTGAACTAATATCTTATTGGGAGTCTCATATACTTGACTTATATGAGACTCAATATTTCATATTTCATGGGCATGGTCTCTTACCTCATGTAAGAGCCACATGAGATGCATTAGAAAGTAGATAAGAAGATTCTCCACTATATTAAAGGTACTAATAGTTATGGAATTCAATATGTAGTGGGTGTGGATATTGAATTGATGAGAAACATATTTAGATTGGGCAAGCAATAGTCAGTATCACAAGTCTAATTTAGGGTATTGCTTCTCACTTGGTTTTGATCTATTTTTTTGGTTGAGCAAGAAGCATTCTACACTTGCTCTTTCATCTACAAAGGTTGAATATTGAGGGGTAGTTAATACCACCAATGGGGCTATTTGGCCTCAAAATATTCTCATTGAATTTAATATTCCATACAAAAATACTATTTATCCATCCATTGTGATAACCAAAGTTCAATACAAATCTCAAGGAATCTAGTCCATCACTAGCAAAAAAAATATTGAATTCATATACATTATATATGAGAGTTAATTGAAGAAAACACCATTCATCTTAAGTAATGTCCAATATCAAATCAGATTGCAAACATCTTCATAAATCCCTTCACTGAAAGCAAGTTCCTTCATTTGCAAGGTTTTTTGAGGGTGTGACAAATGCCTACTATAGGGGGATTCTTAGTCCTTCACTTTCTATCTCTCTACTTTGGGGGGTATTTTATCTCTCAATTTGGGGAGGACATTCATCTTTTGGGTAGGATTCTTCTTTTTTGGGGGGATCTCTTTGTGCATGAGTTACTCATTGAGCTTCATTTGTGGGGACCCATCTTTTCATCTGCCTAAGTTATGCTTAAGAGGGGGTGTAATTGTAGGATTTTTATTTTCATTATTTTAGGGGATATTTATTTTTTACTACACATTAAATTAAAATTTATTAGGTTATTTAGGTATGGATAGTACAAGGAAACATGGCATAATCCATCAATTGCATGTGTTTCTTCCATCCACACTTGGTTAGTTGATTTTCACACCCTCTTTTAGATTTACATGTCATCTATTATAATCATTTGTTTGTTTTCATATGAGTAGGTACAACCATGTAATTTGGAATTAACAAGTAGGTAAAACTCCTTCTATCAGACTTATTACACCTCTTTTATGTATATGCTCCTATTTGTGTTATATATACAACACTCACATCTCTTTGCATTTTGAGCTATAGCTCATATGGACCAACTAGGACTCAAACCTAGGACCTTCCATTTGTTGTTGGAGTTTACCCAATTGAGTTATTAACACCTTTGTGGCCAGTCCATCATCGGTCTAGGTGTGGCTTATTTCCAACAAACTTGAGCATATAATATTAAGTATTTAATGTGTAAATGTAAAAGAGGAATTTTCTAGGTTTATTAGACTTGGGTAGAATAGACTAGGATTTGTTATTTTAGAGTAAAATAGTGAATTCTAAAGTGTAATTTTGATTTATCAATATTGCTAGTAAATATTGAGGTAATTTAGGGTTTAGAAGGTTATGAGTTGTAGCGTTGTAAATTGTCGACCCTGACAATTTTACACTATGTTTGGCTCTCTTATGCGCTTGTCAACTAGGGAAAACTTTAGTGGTGAATCTTTGCCAATTGACGAATTTTAGATATCGACCAAGTCAAAATTGGTGAATTAATCGCACCCAATAGGGTGGCAAAATTGTCCTGATTTTATGAATTTTTGGTCCAATACATGTCCATTCGCCATCAATTTTTTTATGAGGTATATTTAAGTAATAAATTTTCCATAAAAACTACGCATTTCAAATGGACTGATTAATGTTTTCGCCTAGAATCCTGGAAGCATGTAATAAAAAACCTACATATTCACCAATCCTATTAAAACAACATTGTATCATAACCCATTTCGCCAATTTAAATTTACAAATAGTTGCTTATGAGGATCCATTTCACCAATAACATAAAAAAATAATTACATTTGAGGACACATTTCACCAATTATTGTGACAACTCCATGCTAATCTTGGGGCCATAATCGCCTTGAAAATTACAATGTATTGTTGTATGATCATGCAGGATTTGCCAAATTTTTAATATACCATTTAAAAATCCCATGAAATTCACCAAATATGGATTGATATAAATACAATCGAAACTATCATTTATTTTGACACATTTTTTTTAGTTATGAAATTGTGAGCTCTCGATTCAAAAGTTGGAATTGGAACCTTGAAGTTGATCGAAGGCAAGTTACAAACTTACAACATAGGAATTCCTACATTAACGAATAGCAAGTTAGTGAAAACCTAAACTTAAAGGTGAGTGATCATTTCTTCATAGTGTTATAAGATTTCTTTATCTCTTTCCCATTCTTGCTTCAATCTTAAAGATGATATTGAGTAGAGAATCAAATCTATATTCTTTGTCCTTCTTAAACAAGAAGACATTTTTTCTAGCTTTTATTCAAAGTGAGAGACCAATATGTTGAGCAACAAGTGCAACAGGGGTAAGAATCCTTAGGGTGGTGAAGGGACTGGGAGACCATCAAAATTCCCAAAATGTAGAGTTACCATACAGTCTTACTTTGGAATGGGTAATGCTTTTGATCCATCAGATCAAGATGGAGCTACATCATCAACTCTTCCACAAAATATTAATGAAGAAGAAATTCAAAATACCTCACTGCCACTAGAAGGTCAAGGGGAGATTGTCATTGAGTTAAATGAGTCAAATGAGGATGGCAATACTGTACATGTTCCAGAATGAGATAATTGACTTGGATGATATTGGTAGCAAGAAAAGGAAAATCAAAAGTGGGATGCGAGTGGGAAATGACAAGGAATTTTTAGCTTGAAACTACAATAGAATGCATGTGTATGATTTGTAGTTGGAAATGTAAAAGAGATAAGAAGTTGCAACTAAAGCTTGACACTATAGAAAATCATATCAGTAAAGTTTATGAAAAACAAATCATAGATGAAAAGGAACAATCAGTCATACGATGGAAATCAAAGGAAGAATGTCTTCATGTTAAGTATGTCATGGAATATGAAGATCATAAGCAAATAATGTCAAAACTTGCTGCATGTTGGGGTACAATTGAGGCTCAATTTGGAAAAGCGATGGAAAGAGCACATCTGTCAAAAACTATTCAAATGGGTGTTATTTTTCATATTTTGTTCAGAGGGCATCCTATGATAGACTACCCAAAATATTTTAATTTATTATCTTTTTTGGGTGTTCCTCACTTTCCTAGCTTAGATTGGTCAGTAAACACTAGATGAGAATGGAAAAAATCTCTTACTGTAGTGGAAAAACAAGATTTAAAGGAGAAAGTAAAAGAGTCAAACTTCATTACATTATCTTTAGATGAAGTTATTATAGTAGATAATACTTCTTGGGTCTGTATGCATGTGTATACTATAAAACAACATGTTTGCCAAGCTCATCTTCTCTGTGTTCATAAAATAAAGGATAGTTCAACATCACAAAAATCTATTTGAACAAGTCAAGAGATATTTGAATGAAATTAAAGGTATGGATAACTTGATAACTGCCAAAAAGTTGGTGTGTGTAGGATATGATAGAGCTGCAATGATGCAAGGTCACATGAGCGGTGTTTGCACAAAGTTACAAACTACTTGTGCACCATACATGCTTGGAATTCACTGCATGGACCACATAATGAATTTAGCATTCAAAAGTTTCCTACAATATCAAAAGTTAAAAATCTAGTCCATGAGATCTACCCATACTTCTGCCGAAGTCCCAAACGTTTCACATAATTTCAAAATTTTGCTGAGGGAATAAAACATGAAACAAGATTTTTAAGGATGCTGATACCAGATGGATCTCCCTACATGGACCAATGCAATGAGTTCTTTCAGAGTATCAATCCTTGATTAGAGTAATGTACAAGCATCACAACATAGTAGACAGAGATCCTCACCTCTTACATAGGTTAAGTGATATAGAGTCACTCTTGACTTTAGCTAGTCTTCTCCCCATGCTAGATGAAATGAATAATCTTGTGAAGAAAGCCCAAGCTAGAACTATGTATATTTATGAATATTCCAAACTACGTAGACATACATGCATGGCACTCGATCATCTATATCTAGATCTAACAGAAGAAAGCCCAAAATATTTCATCTAGCAGAAAATTATTGATTTGAAAAATCCTGATAATTATTTATAGTTTAATGCAACCAGGAACTTATGTATCTGTGTATGCAGATTTGAGATACCAATGTACCATTGTACGACAACTAGGTGCTCTATCAGAGAAGTGCATGTTATAAAGGAAGATTTTAATGACATTTTTAAATATGTTAGTGCTAATTTGAAGGAAATTGCAAAAAGTCTTTCCACATAGATTTATGATAGATTCCCTTGACATGAAATACTTAAAGCCATGAAAATTATGTATCCTCAATTTTGGGTAAACTAAGACAACCCAAAATATTTTCATGATAAAGTAAATATCTTGATCAAACACTTTTTGAAAAGTGTAACATACAATGAGTAGACAATAGAAGGAATTATAAATGAAAATAAGCTTAGACAACAATGTAAGAATTTTGCAAGAAGTATGATGGACCAGTTTGATTCCATGCACATGGAGAAGTCCTTTGAACCAGGATCAATAACAAATGTTTGGACAAACTTAGGTTAGAGTGAAATATTGTGTGGTTCGATATTAGAATATTTCAAACTTGTTGATTTATGTCAAACAATGATATTGGGGTCTGTGGAGGATGAGAGATTTTTTAGTTCATTGGTGTTTTTGAAATCAAAGTTAAGTACCAAATTGAACAAAACAAATTGAACAAGAATTTGGAAAATTTCTTGAGGATGAAAGGAATTGTGTATAATGTAAAAAAAAATTCCTTTTGAAAGGGTACTCACAATTTGGAGGTCCATATGTGAAATAAGAGGGTTGTGCAACACTCCAATTCCAAACATTGGTACTGGTGGCATTGGCAGCAAGACAAATGATAGTGACACAATGAATCTTGAATTCGAGACACAGGTCGAAGAAAATGAAGACCAGACTCCGAATCAAGAAAAATATTTTATTTTACCTCGAGTTGAAAGACAGTTTCAAGACCCTGACTCCATTTGGGAAATGGAAGTGAATTAACAACTTTTAGGTATTTATACTACACTTCATGAATCATTTTCCAAACTATAGTTGATGATATTTTATATTGTATTCCATGAAATTGTGAATCATTGCACTTCATGATATTTTATTTTATATTACATTTCATGAATCATATTTCAAACTGTACTTGATGATATTTAATATTGTATTCCATGAAATTGTGATATTTTATATTGTATCCCATGGTATTAAATTTGATATGTGATTCTGCATCATTTTTAAAGAACAACACTTATCACACTATTTATAAATTCCTATTGCATTTCCATTCACACAATCTTTGATAAATAATTGAAAGGAATATTAATCCATTCCTTGAACAAAAGCTAACAGTTCAACATCCATAACATAAATACATGATGTGATATGACGACTTATAAATAACCGTTGATTATTTTGAGTTAAAAGATATTGAATACAATACTAGAGAGAAAGATAGGTTGATATTATATTCAAAATTAATGAAATTCACTTAAGTATTTGAGTCATCTTTTGTTATTATAGAGAAAAATTACAACATTTCCTATATGTGCTATCAAATAGATTACATTAGGCATCCCAAAAGATGCTTAAATCTGGTTGTCTTTCTGATTTGGGTGTTATATTGATGTGGAACGTGTCATAAGGCTTAGGGTTTTATTCATTCTTATGTTCTATGGTTTGTGTGTTCTAAACCCTCTCAAAAACCCTAGGTTTCTTTTCCTTTTACCTAAATTCTAATTTGAAGTTGACCGGGTTTTACCCATTCGTGATCTCTTAAGTCATATCTTATGCCTTTGCGTCTGTTTACTCACTAGACCCTTGAGCCTAGTGTTTTCAGTTTCTACCCAATGGAATCCTTATAGATCTTACCTTGTCTTATGAGGATCATAAAATTCTTTAAGTCTTGTTCTTTCCCTAAGTTTGAGTTTTAATATTCACTCAATATCGTTCATGTTATAAACCTAGGAAAGCGACCCCTTTTAAGTCATGTAATAAGTGCACGTGCTTATTAAAATCCTTTTTTATGCTTGGTGGGTCTCATTAGCTACTTTCTATTGGTTCCCCTCCATCCCGCAAGATTAAAATAATTAAATTAAGGATCTGGTAGGATAGCTGTTAGGTGACACTTGGCCACCCTTTTGGTGGGTCCTACCACTGCTCGAAGGCACTGATGACTAAAGGTGTTCAAATCAAACGTTACTATGGGTTTTGACAAAAAAATCTCAACCATTCCCCAATGCAATAAGATGCACACGCTTTAAACCTAGAGGGGAAGTGGGGAGGTTGACATGTAGATAGTTTCAATGCTTATGGAGATGATGGAGCATGCGAAGTGACATGGAGATAAATCCACATGGTAGTTTCTGGTTAGTCAATGGCGACATTCGTTTGTAGTTAGATTTTTAAACATATTTGACCAAATTTGAGCCGTTTATTTAGCCATCTCACTGCGAGATCAATGGTTAAAATTCAAAGTTTAAGATTGAGGGCAAATGAGGTGTATCAGTTGTTCTAGTTTGTGTGAGTGAAGCATAATGGTAGATATGACACAGAGCTACCAAATTTCCAATTGGTATGTTTTAAATCCATGAAATTGTGAATCATTGCACTTCATGATTTTTTATTTTATATTACATTTCATGAATCATATTTCAAACTGTACTTGATGATATTTAATATTGTATTCCATGAAATTGTGATAATTTATATTGTATCCCATGGTATTAAATTTGATATGTGATTCTGCATCATTTTTAAAGAACAACACTTATCACACTACTTATAAATTCCTATTGCATTTCCATTCACACAATCTTTGATAAATAATTGAAAGGAATATTAATCCATTCCTTGAACAAAAGCTAACAGGTCAACATCCATAACATAAATACATGATGTGATATGATGACTTATAAATAACCATTGATTATTTTGAGTTAAAAGATATTGAATACAATATTAGAGAGAAGGATAGGTCGATATTATATTCAAAATTAATGAAATTCACTTAAGTATTTGAGTCATCTTTTGTTATTATAGAGAAAAATTACAACATTTCCTATATGTGCTATCAAATAGATTACATTAGGCATCCCAAAAGATGCTTAAATCTGGTTGTCTTTCTGATTTGGGTGTTATATTGATGTGGAACATGTCATAAGGCTTAGGGTTTTATTCATTCTTATGTTCTATGGTTTGTGTGTTCTAAGCCCTCTCAAAAACCCTAGGTGTCTTTTCCTTTTACCTAAATTCTAATTTGAAGTTGACCGGGTTATACCCATTCCCAATCTCTTAAGTCATATCTTATGCCTTTGCATCCATTTACTCATTGGACCCTTGAGCCTAGTGTTTTCAGTTTCTACCCATAGAATCCTTATAAATCTTGCCTTGTCTTATGAGGATCATAAAATTCTTTAAGTCTTGTTCTTTCCCTAAGTTTGGGTTTTAATATTCGCTCAATATCGTTCATGTTATAAACCTAGGAAAGCGACCCCTTTTAAGTCATGTAATAAGTGCATGTGCTTATTAAAATCCTTCTTTATGCTTGGTGGGTCCCATTGGCTACTTTCTATTGGTTCCCCTCCATCCCGCAAGATTAAAATAATTAAA
>CM021107.1:406131809-406200193 GCA_007115665.2 Sequoiadendron giganteum | reverse complement strand
CCAAACTTGAGAAAGTTGGTGGTCACCACACACTAGGTCTCCTCCCTTAGCTCAACTTTATCTTACGATCGAGTTGCATGTAGATCGAGTCCTTTAGAATGGATGGTGTAATCTTTGGGTCACATATCTCCCTGGGGCTTGATGGCCTTAAGATGCATGGTTGCAAAGTGCAATGACTATTGAGCCTCATTGAAAAGCGTCTTCACCTTTGGCTCTTTTGGCCTCTTAGCATCCTTATCCCTCTAATTTTGAAGCCTAAGAGCTCATGCTTGTCTTGTTCTATTGCCCTCAGACAAAAATTCTACTGGCGATCTAATGAGCTCACCCGAAAATGGTGCATAGGAGGAAACAAAAAATGGAACGAGAGAGTAGTGGTCCTAGTTGATTTCTTCTTTGGAAAAGAGAGCGTCAGTTGGGAGAATGGGGGAATATGCCAAGGCCAAGTTTGTGAAGTGGTGGGAGGACTCATGGAAAGCAGTGACAATAACAAAGGTACAACAAACTCCATTTTTTGTATAAGTTGGATCAAATCAAACGTAGTAGATGTAAAAGGTGTAGCAATAGTGGTTGCGGATTGTGCTCTGACGAAAGGTGGAATAACCCATGGGGGAGTAAAAGAGAATTGTCTCGCTTGGGAGAGTTGGGAGAAACCTCCCACAACCATTGTAGTAGAATTAGAGAAAGAAAGGCCGACACTTGAGGTTACGGGCGAAGCAGAAACAATGAAAGAAACCTGAGATTGTGAATCAAGAAGAGAGGGAGAGAAAGACATCTAAGTTGAGGATGACTATGATCCTTGGCTTGTTGCAAGTTCCTGTGAACCCTCAGTTACGAGACATAATAAGCTAGCCAAAATAACCCTGGACAGAATAACCCAATCACAATAACTCAGGGACAAAATAATATAGGGTCATAATAACCCATGGACAAAATAACCCGTGGCTTGTTGCAAGTTCCTATGAACCCTCGGTTACGAGACATAATAAGCTAGCCAAAATAACCCGATCACAATAACCTAGGGACACAATAACCCAGGGTCAAAATAACCCATGGAAAAAATAACCCATGGTCAAAATAACCCATGGACGAAATAACCCATGGTCATTTTAGATCAAGCTAGTAAACCAGTTGAATATACAATTACCTATAGAGGGGAAAAGTTTCTTTTTCATGATAGTAATGATAAGAATCATTTTTTAATATTCTAGTTTACTAGCTTGATCTAAAATGACCATGGGTTATTCTGTCCATGGGTTATAATGAGCCTTGGTTATTTTGTCCAGGGTTGTTTTGGCTGGGTTATTGTGTCCTGATATCGAACCCTCTCTAGAAGTTGCATTTGTGCACTGTCTTTGTTTGGTGGGGAATCCTCCACCTCTAAGACCTTTGTCGAGTATTTTTGGGCCTGACCTCTAGGTCTTTTCATGGCCCATGAGGGTGTCTATGAGGCTCCCAAACATAATATATTCACCCACAACTCCAGAGTAGTTGTGCTAGGCTGCTTCATTGCTTGTCCAGTTTGCTATGTTGGGGCCATCTTCACTTCCTTTTCCTTCTCCTTCCTCTTCCCTATATATTTTATAGCTTCCTCTGGGTCAATCTCCTCATCATTGCTTGCATTGGTATCATTATGCACTTTGTTCCACAAAGTATCAAATTTTTCATCTGTGTCTATGTCTTGGAGAAAGGCATAAGAGCACTTGATTTCTTGATGGTAACCCAAAAATCTCTAATATTTTCCTCACTCCACAACCATTTCTTGACGAATTCATGGAAAAGGGTGGAACCTATTTGGATCTTCTCATTAAACTTCACCAAAGGGAAATAGAAATTGAGCCATGATGGAATTTTATCCCCTGTCGTAATGTGAACTAGGTCTACAAATATATCATCTTGGTCTGACAGGGAATTTGACCGCTTTTCCCAGTAAGGTTGGGGGCTATGAGTTACCCGAACATTTATGTGTTCTAAGTCATTATTAGGGTTATATTGCCATTTTTCACAAATCAATACTAGCCCCAAATGAGCCAACTTTTCCTCTAGCAGCTTATGTGTCTGCTTCTTTGCCATAACCACTATTTTGAAGCTTAGTGGGTAGAATAAAAATCCTTTCTTCTTGGCCTTCCCTCCACAAAAGGCATAGTCAATAACTAACACTTGCCGAAACATCTCAAGGGCCAAAACCCGATTTGTGATGCATGCCAGGAGCTAGAACAGTTCCTTGATAAAGCCACACATTTGTATGAAAGTGAAATCCTCTTCGAGAAACCAGTCGTATTTAGGAGTGAAACTATGCATCCAACCTATTTGGTCAGCAAAAAGTTGATAAAGATCACCATCCTCACTCAAGTCTTACAGAATCGAAGTCAAGAAATAATCTAAGAAGGCATAATAGTCATAAGTTGTAGAGAGGAGAGGGGTCCATACATAAACTGGCCTTCTAACTTCCTTTTCATCAAAATAAGCTAACCTCATATGTTTTTTTAAAGAAGTCAGGGTTTTGATGTAAAAACATATGAACAAGGAGAGAAGGAAACCTGAAATTATGCTATGTTTTGTATTCCTTGATTTGGCTCATCATTTCTCAGACAATGACTTCCATGAAATCATACTAGAATAGGGAATGTTGCCTCCTCAACTAAAATCCTAGACCCAGTTGGAACTCTTGCACCCATTTGTCCTCGTCCATGTCGCAAATGAAAGCCATTATAGAGAAGGGATCCTAAATATCCGATTTAAAAGTGAGTTGAATGACTAGAATTTTTGGTAGCTTTTTCAAATCTTCCTGATATCTTTGGGTTTCCTAGTTATAAAAATCCATAGCCTAATCTTTGCCTCTCCAAAAGTGTTCCCTTTCTTTTCTAGAGTGAATGAATCCATCCTTTCTTCTCTAGAGCCCCTTCTTGGGATGCACAACTTATCTTTGATAGCCTCCTCAATGATTATAACTCTCAGCTCTCAGCCTTCAATGGTGTTGGTATCTGGGTTGAAATGCTGAATGCCCTCATAAACTATCTTTGAGCAGTAATGCACAAAAGGGACCATATACTGCGGGATTCCACATAACCATTTCTTGTACACCAACTGAAATTCGCTAGTGACCACTTTCATTCTTTCTCAAGCTACTTCTCTAAGACCCTTAGGATTGGTTTTGAGGATGGGATCATGAATGTTATCCCATTCTTCCTTTATTTGGTTCTAGTCCTTGTGAGTTTTCTACTTTTTTGCATCCCTTGTGTGAGTCTACTTCGGATTCTCTAGTATTCCACGTGAAGAATAAGAGGTATCATCAAAAATATTAGCCATGGGTGTCATATGCATGAATCAAACAAGCTTTGGGTCTCCTCGCCTTGTGCTTCCATTTGAGGATTTTGGGCCATTTCCTTCTGCTATGGATTTCTATGATAGAACAACGTCCCTTCCCTACTCTGCAAAATTACCCTTCTTCGAAACAAACCAGTATTGGATGAATAGAACCTAAAAAAAAACACCAATACAAGGCTTGCACTGAATGAAAATTCAGATGGATTCTTGTTCTCTATTTGGGTTCAACTCATTCAAGCACAATGCATCATTAAAAATTATTTCTCTGAACTTGGCTGCTACGATTCCTTTTATGTTTTTTTAGAATTTTTTCACTCGAAACTCTTTGCACTGGATAACATACTCAAGAATCTTTTCACACTGTTTATTCTTTCACATGCAACACTTAGCTTTTTCTCGACCGAAGTTAGAAACAACGGTATCATTTTTGCATTAAATTCGGCATGTACCACTAGCTCCCTTGCTTATGCGAAATGAATTCTTGCCCTTTTGAAAAGATAAGAATTCATAATGACAGTTAGTAAGCATGTCCTATGGTGTGATTATCTTGGGAAATTGAGATGATGATTGAAAGCTTATAAACCTTTTGAATGCTTGGCAATTAATATCCTAAAAAGAATAATTAAGCCAAATATGCAATCTGTACTTTGAAAATATTTGAGTTTTGCCTCAAAGGATGAAACATGCTTGCATTGTGACACATCATCACTTGACCATATGGGCGATCAATTGAGACTGCCACCAACTTGTGCTAATTAATTACCTCTCCTTAACCTCACATGCAAAAATTCGTACAAGGCAGACACAACTGAGTGGGAAATTTGAGTCGGCTCTTGGTGGGGTTTTTGAGTTAATACTCGACTAGCATCATGCTTATGGTATGCATGTACCTCGAACATTTCTATAAATAGACCCCAAGACAACAACATAATTTTACTTAGAAATTGGGAAGAATTAGCACTTGGGTAGTTGGGTAGAGTTAGGCATCATGAATACTCCTATCAGACTCACTAGCAAGAATTCTCAGACAACTTTTTTAGGTAAAGTTTCTAACAGGTGTTTGAAATGAATGATGAAGAAAAAGAATCCATTGGCTATCATGGAAATGAAATGGATACTAGGTAGGGACTATATAGAGTATGAAGACAAGTATAGGGTCAATACTGACATCTTCTCTCACTTTGTTGCATCCTTGCTTGATATACAAGTCCCCAAGCCGATGATTTTGTGTTTCACGCTGGAAATCTTCTCGAAGTGGTACCTTGGTGGTCTTGGAGAGATTGTGGCAAATGTGGTATATGGCCTGGGTATTCCTACAGTGAGCGACCTCCACAAACATATTGAAGAAGACATTGTGGTGTCATGTGTGTCATTTTTGAGTGGATTTTGCATTATGTCATATGAAGAGCACTTCCAGAGGGTCACTCGTGCCTACCACTTCCTGCTACGTTGTTAAAATGTGGTGTTGTTCTATTACGTAGAGTGGCACAATGATTTCAAGGACCGGGTGTTTCCTCCACCATTGACCATTGTTGTTGTTAATGCCCTTGCTGTTGTCCATGATCTAGTTCCTGAAGTTGTCTCAACTATCGCTATTGATGATGCTCTTGCTGTTGTTGTTTAAGACTCAACACATTTCACATGTTTTTTGTATATATGCCTAGACAAGGATTTTATCATATATAAAAACTACATAGTATGTGGATATACTTTTAAAATTATGGCCTTAGAGCCATTTTGGAAGTGTAGTATTGAAGCATATGATAGTATCGAATGAATATACAAATTTTACTAAATTTCTGTCTCTTTTTCTTTCTGCTATTCTATATTATGGGTTCCCTTTTCTCTGCTTCTTGAGTACCTTTTCAATTTCTCATATGGGTTCATTTTCAATTTTTTGCATATGGGTTGCTTTGGAAAGACCGACCAAACAAAAGAACACAAAGGAAAATTTACAACAATTACATATTTACATAGGTAGAACAATTAATAAAGGTTAATTGAACAATTTGAGGTGGATTCCATTAACTAGAATCCTCAATGCCTCTTTCTCCATATTTTCTAATTCAAATACATTGTGTTGCTTGCATTGAATTATTCTAAAAGGGCCTTCCAACAGACTATTGAATTTTTCATGTTGGTCATGTTGGTAGATGGTCAGTGCTCCCCTCGAGATTTGTGACATGGACTAACCACCTCCCGTGGATTTGTTAACTTTGAAAATTGTATCACACATTAATAGGTCAATCTTTTGGTGCAACAAAAACCATTGGGCCAACAATTGGTATCAAATCCAAAGGTGTCAGGTTCGAATCCCCTCAGGTAACGCCAAGGGGGAGTTTTTTGGTAGATGGTCAATGCTCCCCTTGGGATTCGTGACATGGACTAATCACCTCTCGTGGATCCATTAACTCTGATAGTTGTATCAGGCATTAATAGGTCGATATTTTGGTGCAACGACAACTGTTGGGACAACATGCCAAGATTTGCAGCCCTCTCA
Organism: Sequoiadendron giganteum; assembly: GCA_007115665.2. Classification (NCBI taxonomy): domain Eukaryota; kingdom Viridiplantae; phylum Streptophyta; class Pinopsida; order Cupressales; family Cupressaceae; genus Sequoiadendron; species Sequoiadendron giganteum. The sequence continues at coordinate 406,194,369 of CM021107.1, read as the reverse complement.
TTAAACTTTAGCACTAGGTCTTTACATTTGAGACCTTGGTATGAGGTTTTCTTGTCAAACCACCTCTTAACCACTTGTTGGCGGTTAGACATGGCTGTTAGATCCTTTTTTATTTTTTCATGTACTTCTAGTAACTCAGCCAATCGGACCTCCATGTCTCCTTTTTCCTCAACCTCTAGGGATTTGGGTAACTATAGTTCAGGAATATCCATGGAGATTGGAAATAGTGCTTCTTTCTCATATACTAACTCATACGAGAAAGTCTTGAGGAATTTCTTAGGAGTTATGCGGGCTACCCAAAGCTTTTCCCAAACATTTTATTGCCACTCTCTTTGATGTTTTGACCCGATTCTTTTGATGAGTCAGACCAAATTTTTATTAGTCGGCTCGGCCATGCCATTTCCCTATGGGTAATAGTTTGAGGAGGTTTTTAAGAATATGTCATGCACAAGTGCGAATTGACATACCTTCGAACCTAGGAAAGCCTTGGTGTTGTTAGAGATGATGGTCTTTAGCGGACTGAATCTTGTTACCAGTTCCTCGAGGAAGCTCACGACTTCGTTGCATTTTTTAGGGGCATGGCCTTGGTCCACCTGGTAAAGTAGTCCATATCCATGAGGATCCATTTGTGCCCTACACTGGAAGTGAGATTAATCATCTCGATGAAATCAAAGCCCCATTGCGCAAAGGGTTCATCAACCACTATTGGGTTGAGGAATTGCTGAGTTTTTTCTCCTTGCCATGAAGAATTGGCATTCCTTGTAGGCTTTAACCAAAGATTATGAGTCATTGAATAGTGTAGGACAAAAATATCCGTCACACATAATTTTGATAATGGTGGTTCTTGCAGAGAAATGTCTTCCCGTGGGACTATTGTGGAAAGCGTCAAGAATTTTCCTAGCCTGTTTTGTGGTGACACACTGTAGTAGAACACCATTGAAGTTCCTTTTGAAGATGACCCATTCAATAAGTGCATATCTACTATTTTGCAATCTATAGAATCTTCTCTTTTGAGAAGGAAGGCCTGACGGATATTTTTCGGAATGCATGAATCTTACCTTCTCTACTAGCTAGTAGCTACTAGGTTCATTTTGTTAGAACAAGTTTGGGTTGCTCTTCTTCAGCTACCATTTCTTCATCATGTGCCAAATAATTGTACAGTCCTCTTCCTTGGATGGTCTTTGTGGGCTTGAATTCAATATCATATTCAAGGATCTTAGTGATCCAATTGGCCCTCTTTTCAGTGATTTCTCCCTCCATGATATACTCACGCACACTAGAATGTGCGACATATACATCACCTTGTTGCAAGAGATGAGGTGTCATAACTTCTTGATTCCCTTAACAATGGTGAATTATTTACTTTCAATGAAGTTGTAGTTCATCTCTTAATATTTTAAGGTTTGGGAGTGAAATGCTATCGATTTTTCTCCCTTTCCTGCATCATCCTTTTGGGTCAAAATAGTAGCGATGTTGGATTTTTTGCTAAATACATACATTATGAAGTCCTTTGATAGGTCTAGATTTACCAGCATAGGAGCTGAATAAATACTGTCCTTAACCTTCTCACAGGATTCTCTAGCTTCCTTTTTCCATTTAAACAATTGATCCTTTTTTAGCATTAGGGTGATACTACTAATTATCCCTGTAAAATTAGAAATGAATTTTCTCACAAAGTTTGCCTTTCCCAGAAAGGACTTAACTCCCTTCTTATTGACTAGAAGGGGAAGCTCTTTGATTGATTTTACCCACTCTAGATTGATTGCAATTCCATCTTTGGACACTACATTTCCCAATAGTTTGCCTTGCGACACTTCAAAAACACATTTTTTTCGAGTTCAGGGATATCCCAAAGTCCTGGATTTTTTTAAAGACTAGTTCAAGGTGATAAAAATGATCATCCTTATGCTTGGAGAATATTGTAATATCATCTAGGTATATTAAGATGATTTCATTGATCAAATCCTTGAAAGTGATAGCCATTGTTCGTTTGAAGGTGGATCCTGCATTTGAGAGGCCGAAGGGAATTTTTGCATATGCAAAAATTCCCCACTTTGTAGTGAACGTTGTTTTATGTTGGTCCTCTTTTACTCAAATTTGGTTGTAACCAAAGAAGCCATCCAACAGAGAAAACATCTCTGATCCTGCCACTGTTTGCAAGATAGACTCCTTGGAAGGCAAGGGGTAGTGGCCCTTTAGGGATGCTCTGTTTGAGTCCCAAAACTAAACAAATAGGTGGATTTATCCATTCTTCTTTCAGATGAGAACTAGGTTAGATACCCATGTACTATTCTTGATTGAGAAGATGATCCAATACTAAATTAGCTTTGTCAGCTCTTGCACCATCAAGGCTTCAATCTTTGGATTTACTGGCCTCTACTTTTGGCATACAAGTTTTGCTCCTTCCGTCAGTTCTATAGTATGTTGGATGATTTTGGGATCATATTCCTTGAGGTCATCATATGACCAGGCCACTACTCCATATTTCTCACCAAAATGGATGAGTCTTTCTTTATCATGCTATGGGACATCATTTCTGACTTTGAGCCTCCTTCTGTCTCTAACTTGAAGATCTGCATAGTCACTTTTGTCTGCTATAAACTTCCTCTTTTCATTTATTTTATCATCACAATCGAATAGGTTTTTGAGAGTGACCAATCCTTTTGGGAGTTTTTGTACCTTAACTGAATAATTTTCCCTTCATATGCCTTGAAAATTCTCAGTTGGAGTTGCTTACTGAACTCTCCTGACTGTTGGAAGAATGAGGTGATGTGTTCATCACTTTTGAACACTTTCCAACTTTGATCATTGTCAGGAATTTCTGGTTGGACAATCACTCGTACAAAGTGTATTTTAAGAATTAAGTCAAAAGAAGGATCAAATTGAGATCCGATTGTTGCCATATGGTCTGCATTTGTATTTTTGTCTTTGTGCACTATCTAGATATTGAAGGCTTCAAAAATTTCAATCAGGTCCCAAACTCTATGTCTATAGGATCTCATGCAAACATTCTTGGTTGCAAAAATCCCTCGGATTTGATTGACCACTAGCTTGGAGTCTCTGAACACAATTATTTGCTTAATGTCCATTCGCTCTACAAGGCTTAGAACTTGCACTAGGCCTTCATATTTAAACTCATTGTTTGAACAAGTGAAATTGAAGTGGAAGGACCGAAGTTTCTTTTCATTGGATGTGGATGCAAACATATCCCAACTCCTACACCAACTTTGCATCTTGCTCCATCAAAATGCAATGTCCATATCTCTGAGGGTGGACAATTCTTGGATTCCTTCACAACCTTCAGGATCACTAGATCTTCATCATAAATGATATAAGTCCCCAATAAAGTGGAATGATAGTTACCAAAAGGACCAGTGTCTATATATTCACTCAAGAGGACCTCTTCTTGATTGGTCCGGTCTCCGGTCACCTTCTCATCCTCTAGTAGCTCAGTACAATACATTTCCTCTTTGGTGAAAGAGGTATGAGAAGCCTCAAAGTTGATCATTGCTTCATTGTGTTGGATTTTGTGGTTGTGTTGCTGATATGTGGTTTCTTGCCTAGCCTGAATACTATGTTGTCCGAAAGTTTCAGTGGTACGCATTAAGATTGGAGCGAGTTATGAGTTCCTACAGTTATTTTGTTACTATAGAAGGTTTTTCTGGAAGAAGAGAATGTAATTTTGGTAAAATGAGTTATTGTGTATGCTACTGTGATGTTCAATAATGTTTCTAGATAATTCTCTATCATTATGGTATGTCTGCATTGATCAATTTTCTCGTGATGAAAGATTTTCCTTTGTGTGTTCGAAGTTTTCATGTTCTTGGCCGACATGATGGTGGTAGCGTGTTGTGGATCCTTATGGATTAATATTTTATTGTTTGGCATGTTTGAGGATGTTGATTTGGGTCTTTATTACTATGTGACCGACTTAGGTTGGTGCGCTTTGAGATTTGTTCATGAATTGGGCCGACAGTTCTAATTTATTCTTTATTTGTGGTTGACAGTGTTGATGTAAATTCATGTACCAGATATATAAGAATGATTGTTTCTTCTTTTTGAAGTGTGTGTGTGTGGTGTATGCTTGGAGAATGTATGAGAAATGTGCAAATAAATATCAGATCAATGAATTTCAGAGCAGAGTGAGAAGAAGATTGAGTGAAGTGTGAAGAAGATTAAGTGAAGTGTGAAGAAGTGTTTTTGTGCCTAACCGAAACTGTCATCAAGCTTTTGTAGAAGCTGATTTCTGAGTTCAACTTCATCAGATGGATTTAATCCGATTGTTTTATGTAAATTATGTGAGCCTTCCCTTTGAGCAATGAGCTCTAGGTAGTGTGCCTGAATGCATGTGAATTCCTTATTCATTTTTCATTATACTTCTAGCAGGGTATAATATTGTGGACTAACATCCACCATGGTTTTTCCCCTAACAGGGTTTCCACATATAAAAATATTGGTGTTCACATGTTTTTGATGTGTTGTTGATTTATGCTTTCACTGTTAATTATTAGATATGAGATTAAAGGTTGATTAAAGCTGAATAAGTTTTAATTCTATAACAACTGATTCACCCCCCCTCTTAGTTGTCTATCCTTGTTTTGGAAACAATTGGTATAATATTTGGTTCCTCTGAAGAAGTCGAATAGCTTAAGGTGATCCAAGATGACATCATACAATAAGGATAGTCCTAGATTCAACGGTACAAATTAATCTCTGTGGAAAGTCAGAATGGAGTGTCATTTGAAGTGCATTGGTGAACCCTTCTGGAAGATTACAAAGAACAAATATAATATTCCTCAGAATGGTCCCACTAATCCTAATGAGATTAAAGAATCTAAAAATAATATCAGGGCTATAGAAGAATTGCTAAGTGCTTTGATAGATTCAAATATGACAAATGTGATAGGTCTGAAGACTACACATGAGATCTAGAAGAAACTGGAGACATTGTATGAAGGAGATGCACAAGTGAAGATTTCTAAGCTAACAATTATAAAAGGAAAATGGGAGAACTTGAAGATGAGTGAAGAGGATATTGTTGCTTTCATATAGAAGGTAAATGAACTAGTGATGGGTATTAGACATGTTGGTGGAGTTATGGAAGAAGATGAGATTGTGGCTAAAGTGCTTAGATTAGTGCCTTCTTCTTACAAAACAAAAACTAATGCTATTGAAAAACTCAAAATAGTAACAAATGTGACAAGAGACATGTTGATTGGTAAAATAGCTACCTTTGAGTTGAGCGAGTTTGGTGTGTCTACTCCTAAAACAAAATATGCATTTAAAGCTACTGTATCCAAAAAAATCCAACAAAGATATGATCTGAGAGAAAGTTATAGGATGAAATTCAAGTATGAAGATGAGATGGGACAAATTAAAGATGAAGAAAGAGAGATAGAAGAGTTGGAAGCATTGATTGTGAAAAGAGAATCCAGAGGACATGATAAGTATAAAGGAAAGCTACCTATTAAATGTTTCTCTTGTAGTAAGATAGGTCATTTTGCATCAAGGTGTCTTGAAAGAGTTTCTAAGTATAAATGTGACAAGTCTAGATTTCAAAAGAAATGTTATTATGATGAAGAAGGTGTTACTAATGATGAATTTGATAAACAAAATGGAAATGAAGATGGATGGGTATTAATTTCTATTAAGGAAAATGGTACGGTGTCCACTGAATATGCTAACAATCAGAATATTGAGAAAGCTCTTGCAACCAAAATTGATGAAAAGGATGAATGGGTGATTGACAACGAATGCTCACATCATATGACTGGTGAAAAAATAAAGTTTCTAAGCTTGGTTAAGTATGAAGGTGGTGTTGTAATATTTGGAGATAACAATGCTGGTGTGTTTTGTGGAAGAGGCACTATTTCTTTTGGTGGTAAATGTAATACTGATGATGTTCTTTATGTTGAAGGATTGAAGCATAACTTGTTGATTGTTGGACAAATGGTAGACAAGGGATACAATCTTCAGTTCAAAGATGGCAAGTGCAGGATATTGGGAAGCTCTAGAAATGCAATTGCTTCAGGTATAAAGATAAGAGGTAATATTTTTCACTTGAGTGTTGCTAGTGAAAGTTGCTTAATTACTCAAGTTGATGTAAGTTGGTTATGGCATAGGAGGTTGTGTCATGTGAATTTTGATAACATTATCAAAGTAAGCTCCACTCAAGCAGTCAAAGATCTACCTAAGTTAGTGAAGACTACTAACACTATATGCAAGGAATTTCAGATGGGAAAGAAGACAAGGATTTATTTTAGGAGAAAATAACATCATTCAAATGGATTACTGGAGTTGGTTCATACTAATATTTATGGTCCATCCAAAATCAAAAGTATACAAGGAGAAAGGTAATTTATGTTGATCAATGATGACTACTTTAGGATGATATGGGTTGCTTTCTTAAGAGAAAAACATGGACCTCTAGAAAGTTTCAAATATTTCAAAGCTTTGGCAGAAAAAGAGACAAGTTTGAAGGTCAAATGCTTAAGATTAGACAAAGGTGGTGAATTCACTTCTCGGGAATTCAATTCATTTTGTAAAGAGAATGGAATCAAAAGATAGTTATTTGATCCCTGGACCCCTCAACAGAACAAAGTTTTTGAAAGGAAGAAGAAAACAATTCTAGATTCTTCTAGAACTATGATGTTGGCAGGTAATGTTACTCATATCTACTAGAGAGAAGCTGTAAGCACTTTTATATACACTATCAACCGAGTAAATGTTAATGGTAAATCTATTAAGAATCCTTTTGAGCTGTGGTTTGGTTATAAGCCTACTATTAATTATTTCAAAATATTTGGAAGTAGATTTTATATTAAGAGAGATGAAGATATTGGCAAGTTTGATGCTAGAAGTGATGAAGGAATATTTCTGGGTTAATCTACTAAGAGCAAAGCATACTGGTGATATAATAGTAGATTGAAGAAAATGGATGAAAGTGCAAATGTCAGAGTTGATGAAGATACTGTTAGATCATCCATATACTATGGATATGATTCAAATGACCAACAAGATAGTACTGATAATGGAAAGAATGTACAGACACAGAATCAAGTTCGAATTGTTTTGGTGAATCAAGACAATCATAAAGAAGAAGCTAGTGGAAGTGTAGAAGAGAGAACAAAAGAACCAAAAGTTAGAGAGAATCCCAAAGTTCCAAGGTATGTAAAGCTAAATCATTCTAAAAATTAGATTAAACGAGACAAGAACAAATGTGTGTAGACTAGAAGAAGAATTGTAGAAGAATATTGCTTGATTTCCAAGACTGAGCCTAGTAATGTCAATGAAGCATGTAAAGATGAATATTGGATGAAATAAATGAAGGAAGAATGGATGTAGATAGAGAAAAATGATACATGGACTCTTGTTCCCAGTCCTCAGGATAAAAATGTGATTGGAACCAAATGGGTCTTTCAGAATAAGTAGAATGAGCAAAGTGAAGTAGTTAGGAAAAAAGCAAGATTGGTATGTAAAGGATACTCACAGATGGAAGGTATTGATTTTGAAGAAACCTTTGCCCCTGTTGCTAGAATTGAAGCTATAAGGTTATTTGTTTCTTATGCTACTTTCAAGAATCAAAAAGTCTATCAAATGGATGTAAAGTCAACATTCTTGAATGGCGAGTTAGAAGAAGAAGTTTATGTTGAGCAACCAGATGGATTTCAATTGACTGATAAAAAGGATATGGTTTGCTGACTAAAGAAAGCACTATATGGACTCAAAAAATCCCCTAGAGCATGGTATGATAGATTGGATAAATATTTATTGAAGCTTGGATTCAATAAAGGTACTATTGACGACAATCTGTATTTCAAGATGGATCAGGATAAAGAGTTGATTATTGAAGTTTTTGTTGATGACATTATTTTCGAAGGTGATGATGACTTATGCATGAAATTTGCTGATGAAATGAAAAGTGAATTTGAGATGTCAATGATAGGAGAGCTGAAATTATTTTTATGATTGCAAATAACTCAGTTAGATGATGGAATTTTCATATCTCAGTCCAAATATGTAAAATAGTTACTGATTTTTTTTGGCATGGAAGACTCAAAACCAGTCGGTACACCCATGGTAACTGGATGCAAGTTAACATAGAATGTGTGATGTTGCAGACCTGATAAGTTATGAATTTTTCCACTTCTCAACTCAATTAAGCAAGCATTCTATGAAATACGACCAAGGGCAGAGTAAGGTGAAATGTTATCATGGTCATCTGTTGCTTTTAAAGTTTGGGTATAGGGCATTGACTGAATTGGTACAGGGAAGTATTAGTAAAAAATTATGATACTTCCAAGAATATTGATTACCCCATTAATTTTGAAGCATCAAGAAGTAAAGACTGTAGACTTGGTTTACTCTAGGTACCTGAGAATTTTGTTTTTGATAGAGGGAAGTTTTGATTTTCTTGTTTGGTGGCCTGGGGCCACCAAGTTATTATTGCACAAGTCCAATTGACAAAGCATGGTGAAATATCCATCAAGGAACTTGTGTAATTCAGTGATCTGGTTTACGAAGCCAGAGATTCTAGATTCTTGCTATGCCCGCAGGGGGCATACATCCATAGTTGAAGCCACTGGTGGCAATTTTAAAATTTTGTAAGAGGGGAGGCTTAAGGGTTTAGGGTTTATATTACCCATGGTAATATAAATTATCAAATTTTGAAACCCTCATGTTATATTTAACCGTTGAATTGCTACCGAGGGTAACCGGTCACTTAAGTTGTCCGGTTGAGCCTTTCCTTCATGCTTTTACCGGCCCCTTTTCACCTGCCCTACCAGTTTCCTATCTGCCACTTCGGTTTTTAATATTTGTGTCGCTGAGGGTTTTCCGTCTGGCCCAACCACTATTATATATCTATTTACATTCAACTTGGTGAACCGTCCGATCACAGGCGATCTGGACCGTTCCTTGTGGACCTCACAGGTTTTCTTACTGATGTCATTCAGGTGGTGCGAGGTCCATAAGATGCCACCATCTATCATATAAGGAGAGGTGGGGAATTTTCTCGAGGTTCCAATAGTTAAAAGTGGCCATCTTTTCACCAGCGAAGGAATTTAATGATGAGGGTTAATAATAATATCCCTCAAAGGCCTTGCACGATCAGAGCAAATTTTTTGAAAGTACTATGAGGTTTACAAAGAGGTGACAGGTGGCCTGGCTCTTGAAGCAATAGGGTTAGGTGGGGCCTACTTCCCGATTGCAACCTCCTATTTTTGTGGCCTGTGATCGGCTGTGGTTTTTCCCAGGCACTGATGTGGATTTTCAACACTCATTGGCTCAATTTGAGTCATCCAACTTGCTAGGTCTATTCTGCATCAATGGTTCAATTTCAAAGGGGGTACTGTTCATCCATGTGAGGAATTTTTGTGCTTTGTAACTTGTTTCATTAATGGTGTGGGTTTTCTAGAGGATCTTCTCCTGATTTTCTTGCGTACGAACGATGCCCTCTTGTTAAGTGCAATGATGGGATGTACGTCATTTCCTCATGAGCCTGGAATACTTTGTGGTGGCTACATCAACCACTAATTGCTCAAATTCTCATATTGCATTTAAGCAATTAATATCCCTCGCACCAATTCACTCTATAAATTCGTACTAAGTTACCCAGTGTTATTGTTGCATTTTGAGTTGTTTTATTTGCAGGTGGTGGTTTTTTCTCTTGTATTCTGTGAGCTATTTTTCTTCAATGGAAAAATCCATTGTGCATATAAGTTCCAGAGTAAAGGCCAGGAAGTCATTGCTCAAGGAGGAGCAACCTGTTCTTGGTACACCGACATTGCTGCTCAAAATACTGGCAAAAGGCCTGAGCGTTGCATGTCCCCTATTGTACTTTCTTTAGGTCCTGATGGCAACGGGTCTGAGATGAACTCAAACTACCGATGTTACTTGGTAGCCATGAGTGAGCTTGTTGGGGTGGATGAAGAGGTCCTTGCAGTTTCACCAATAACTGCAATGGCACCGTGCCAAGTTGCTAGAGCTCATGCTGATGTGGATGGAAAGAAGAAGGTGGGTCTGCCTCAAACTGAGGCGAGAACCAAAAGTGGTCGCCTGTACTGAGGCTATGTGTTGACTTGATGATTTTTGGTGTTGGGTGTGTTGCTCGTAGGTGGTTTTTTTCTTGGTGGTTTATTTTCGTTGATATGGACATGCGCGTTCCTAACATGTTTTTTTTCTTTCTCTCCGACTGGTTATTGGGTGTAACCATTTTTTGATTCCTCGGATCGTGCACTTTATTTTCCAATGATGAGGAATGTGAATTCAAATTTCATTTTTAATGAAACTAATTTTGAAATTAATAATGTAGCTCGATGCTTGCTACTCTCCTGTCTATAAAGGAGATTTCACGACTCATTGTTAGGGGTCAGATTTTGGATCCAGGAGGTTTTGAATATTTGTACAGTCAATTTGTTTACTGTATTTTTCTTGAAGGTTTTAGTTAATATCTTTTCTAGTCAGGATTACTATGAAGCAAGCAAGCTATGCTAATGTAATTACAGATATTAAATCGATAAATGATAATCATTTTGGAACAATTGCTCTCCTAATTGTATGCCATAAGTTGTGAATGAGCCTATTAATGATATTTCATTCACCTTCAATGGTATATTTGAATGTGTTCTTCATTTCCCTGCTTTAACTCAATGAGTTAATAAAATTGCTTGAAAATGAGTTATAGATTTATGATTATATATTCAATATTTTCTAAGGAGTTTTGTTTCAAAACTAAAATTCGCATGATGCAAATCATTATGGTGATATGTCCATAATATTTGGATTACGTTTTGTATGACTCCTGCCCAATGGATGGGGCACTGGCTATTTTATTCAAGATTAGTACAGGGTTGTAGTTCTAAGCATGGTGGTCTAAGATCTGAACAAACCAAAATATTAAATCCTTTCTCTTTACGAGATTCCAATCTTATATTGAAATCTTCAGTCCCGTTGCTCTAAGATAACTGTTATTATTCTTTGGTCTGCCAATACCAGAGTAATTACTATCTCATTGGGTGTGTAGGGATTATAATCTATAAGAAGAAGTGTTATTACCAATCATAAAACATTCTAATGAACACACTTAGGTTTACCCACCTTGGTTTCATAGAGCCAAAAGTGTAGGAGATGTTAGTCTGTGACTGAATCTCGTTAGTTGGCCACTAGCCTTTATGGTTCTTTATTATAGAGGTTGGCTACCTCTTAGGGAATTACAAAGCCTTAGCTGGAAAAAAAACCAACACAACCTTAGGATATTCATCATTTTTTCTCAACTTAAAACTAGTATCCATAAGGGTAGACACTAGTTTAAAACCCTCCATTCCAAACTTCTTCAACATTTCCTTGACATACTTTGACTAAGAGATGAAAATACCTTTTTCTGATTGACTGATTTGTAATCCAAGGAATAAATTTATCTCCCAACACATTGACATCTCAAAATATTTCTACATTTCCTTTGAAAAATTCTTTCACATACCCTTATTTCCACCAAAGATAATTTCATCCACATACACTACCACAATTGGGTTTTTTCCTTCCTCAACCTTGAAGTAAAGGTTACTATCTACAGTACCTTTTATGAATCCTTGTTGCAACAAGTACTTATCTAACCTTACACACCAAGCTCTAGGAGTCTATTTGACTCCATATAATGCCTTCAACTTGTGGACCATATCAACATCTTCTGATAATTGGAATCCTTCTAGTTGTTCAATGTACACCTCTTCTTCTAACTCGCCATTCAAGAATACAAACATTACATCCATTTGATATACTTTGAAGTTCTTATTTTCTACAAAAGCCAAAAACATTCTAATGGCTTCCATTCTTACCACTAGGGAAAAAGTCTCTTCAAAATCTATTCCTTCTACTTGTGAGTAGCCCTTACACACAAGTATATCCTTGTTTCTAACAAGTTTTCCATCCTCATTCAGTTTATTTATGAAAACCCATTTAGTTCCTATCAAATTCCTATTTGTTGGTCTTGGGAGCAATTCCCAATTTTGGTTCTTCTTAATATGTTCCAAATCTTCTTTCATAGACTTGATCCAATTCTCATCTTTGCATGCATCAGTTACTGTTTTAGGTTCCACTTCTGAAAGTAAATAAAAGTGTACTTGTTCCTCTATCATAGCAGCCATTTTCCTTGTCAATACACCTTCGCTATTATGTCCAATATGTTGGCAATATGATTTTATTGATGTCAAAAGGGATATTGTTGGTATCATGCATTTCATTTATGTTAGAGGATCATTCACAGTTAGGATTTATGGTATGATGGAGAAAAGAGCATGTTTTGCAATTGTTGTAAAGTTGCTCAAAATATTGCAAAATGTTGTCATGAAGTTACAGAGGCTATTTCTGGTGGTTTGTGAAGAAAACTAATGACAAATCTGCTATGGATTTTTTGTGCTAATTCCAATGGTGTGATCCACATGGTCAAAAGATAAGTAGTGATCTCATAATTGATTAATATATGTTCTTGGTCATTGTTAGGGTTTCTCAACTAAACCCTAAGTGCTTCATTCATAATGTTCACAGGGTTTTATATTTTTGTGTTGAATATTGATAGAAGGTTAATGGTAAATTATGTTATAACTTAAGCCCTTCAAGTTGTCCTACAATTGGCCCCTTTCCTTTGTGATTATCGACTTGACAAAATATTGACTTTATTATTTCCTAAGTTTGACACTTATATATTTGTTTGAGTTAGATTAATGGTACACATCAAAGCTTATAGATTGGAAAATTATTACAGATGTTCTTCACATCATGTTTTTGTCTTCATAAGCGTATAATAAAATTGTGAGATGTGATAGAAGCTCAGAGGAAGATCAATTATTGAGTTTAAAAATTTAACAATCAAGTGGCTCCCATGCGCCCACATTGCTTAGGAGATGACAACAATAGTTGTTCATGAAAGTGCAAAAAATGTGACACCTATCCTGAAGGGACCGAGCTTAAGGACATTTGTTTAGGAAGATCTATAGTCACTACTGCATCTGAGAAGGATTAATGGTTGTCTCAATTTCACAGTTTTGATGGCTTTGAAAGGTTAATAATGTGATGTGTGAAACACTACTGGAAGTGGTAGAAAATTATTACATCGCCAAGGTTCTTCGCATTGCAAATATTAATTGACGAGTGTTAAGTAAAATGCGCTAGGATTACTGCATGTGATGGAGATATAATGGTGGAAAATGAAGGTTCATGATTAGATGGTGTCTGCTGTTTCACAGAAGATATAGTGGGTCTGAGGTTGAGAACTACAATGGTTTAGATTGTTAATGCATGTCCAAGCCATCAAGTGGGAAATGATGATTGCATCACAGAGTCCCTTTTCATTTCATTTTCATTCTTTTAGTGAAAAAAAATTTGCGCTAAGAAAAAGAAAAGCAATGGTAATAAACGACACAAATTTAAAGAGATCTAATCTAACAACCATGTTTTAAAGTTGAGAGTTTAAATGGTAACCATTTGATCATGGCACAAAGTTGGATATTGATGGCTAGAACTAAAAGTTGCATTCTTCCAATGGCTAGGTGGTGAAAATGTAGTACAGATGGTGGAAACTGCTACAAACCAACATAGGGAGTGGAATTAATTGTTGCAACTGCTCCAAATATATTTTTATTTGGTGATTGAAATGTATGTTTATCAACATCAAAGCACAGTTGGCTATAAAATTAGATTCAGTTCAATCATGCAAACAAATAATTTAATAGAATTTAAATCTACAATTTATTGTGTGCTAAATATAGAAAATATAATGAATGAGGTCGATGGTGCATGGTTCGAGGAGATGATGCTTTTTGGTGAAGAAAAGAAGAGATAAGTCTATCCAACAAGTTTGAAGGAAAAAATAGAGGATGCTGAGTAAGTGAATGTTGCAAAAAGAGACCTAGATTGTAACATAGTAAAATTATCTAGGGTATGCATTAAGAATAACAAAGGTGTGAAATAGAGTAGAGAAAGGGGAGAAGAGTAGAATAAAGATATGATTTATTGAGATAGCACCAACAAAGAGAATGCTTGAAAATAAGAAAAATTGAGTTTAAGCAATTGTAGAATAAGTCTATAACACATAATTGAATTCATTTATGAATAATTTATAATTAGGATTTGTAGCTCCATATCTATATTGTAATTCTGCTTGGTTGTTGCCATCATAAAACTAAGTTGGTACTTAGAGTAGGGAGTAGGTGCTTCCTTAGAGCTAGTTCTCTTAAATCAAGGGATTGGCGTCTCCTTAGGGATGGTGCCCTTAAAATTTGTAACTAGTGAGGTTTTATTGTGAGGCTAGATTAGGACAATAGATCCTAGCATCTATTCTAATTGTGGTTTTTCCCATATTGGGTTTTCCACGTATATTTGGTGTTATGTTCTTGTGTATGTGTGTTTATCTCTCTCTATATACTTTTATATTGGTTTAAAAGTATTAAAGAACTACTTTTAATTGATCTACTAATTCACCCTACCTCTCAGTAGATAGTTGTGTTCTAACATAATGATTTGATCTTTAGAATGGTTCTTCTGCACATACTTAAGAGTCTTAGGGATCTTTTCTAGAGATTCTTCCTCTTTAAATGCCATCTCTTTTTCTTTCTCTTCTTTTTCTTCTTCACTGCAATGGGATTCATTAGATTCATATCCTTTTGTTAATACATAACTCTAATGTGGTTCTTCATCCACTTTGACACTTGCATAATATTTTTCAACCTTTTATTATAGCATCAATATGTTTTTCTTGTTGCAGAGTATCCAAGGAAGATTCCTTCAAATCTTGCATCAAAATTTCCAAAGTTTTATTCATATCTTTTGATATAACATTTGATTCCAAAAACTCTAAAATATTTCACAGTAGGAGGTTCACCATACCATAACTCATAGGGAGTCTTTGAATTGTTTAATCTTTCTTGTCCTTTGTTAAGAATTTAGACTACAGTACTATGAATAGATTCTCTCCAATAAACATTTTGTACATTTTCTTCCATCATCATAGTCCTTGCAGCTTCTTGAACTGTTCTATTCTTCCTCTCCACAACTCCATTTTGTTGAGCTGTTCAAGGAGTTGACAAATATATCTTTATTCCATGGGCTGGTGCAAAAATATGGGGGACCAAATTGTGGCCAAAATTTAAAAAAAACACTTGATAGGCCATAATGCGATCATGTTATAATATTCTTGTGCTATGACTTGGTATGATCGAGCCTAAGGCTTGGCCACATTGAGCCTATAATGCACTCACAGTATACCGTGAGCATGTTATAATGTGCTTGCGGTATAACATGCTCATGGTATAAAACACACATAGTATAATGCAAGTGTGTTACTTGTTATTAAAACTAAAAAAAAAAATGAAATCATTTTTTGTGACTGTTTTTTTCTGCCTACAACCAAAAACATTGAATTTGTGTGCTCGTATTCTAGAAGGAGGATTTTTTGATTTTTTTGCATCAATTTGTTAAGAGTTCATCACCAGGATGCCACCACGTCGATGAGGAAATTGAAAAAGTAATGATTGTTTGTTTTTGTTGTGAAGTTTTTAGTTTTACGTTGTTTTTTATATTCATTTGTTTAATTTGTAGGAAATGATAATGATCCTAAAAACCCTCCTGAAAATCCTCAACAACCAGAGCAACAAGAACATGAACAAAATCCTCAACCAAAAAAAAAATATCCTCCACCAATCCCTCAACATGCCTCTGGCACTCAACAAAATCTAATGGGGGTAATTAAAACCAATAAAAAACAAATTGAGTTAATCATGAGGTTGAACGATCTAGTAGGTTCATCCATGGAAAGAAGAACACTTGCAATTTAACTTAAAGAAATGTTAAAAATGTAGATGCAATCAATAAAAAATTAAGTGGTTGGGAAGATAGGAGGTAGATGGATAGAGATTTTTATAGAGAAATTATCATATAAAGATGTACAAGATGAAAAAATTACAAAATTACATTTGTGCTCGTTATTCACCGTTCCACGCACAAATAAAATTCTTGACCTTAATGCGAAGAGGTTTCTTATCCATTGCTGCCACCACCAAGGGATTAGGAACTTTTTTTGGGATAGGTGGTACATGGTTTTTGATTACCCACCATGCAAAAATTGTGAAGTCCCACAATATTTCCTGAGGAAACTATACTGTGAGTTTATATTGAACAAAATCCTAAATTATTTTGATTGAGGGAATTTGAGGGGAGAGGTGGGGGGTCAGCTCAATATAGACCTGGTGCACAACATGATCCTAGGTAGCAAGCGAGATGAGCTCTCACTAGGCCGTATCATGAGCACATCATTATCCCTTCCATCGCAAAGTAGAGTGCCAAGGTAAACACTTTGCAGGCTATCACCTCTTTGACCTAGAGTGTCATCCAACATGCCAGTCCTATACTACAGTGCCATCTAGGGGAGTTTTTGAGTGGTGGGCTTCCACCCCATTTGTGCTAGGCTTGTGGGGTGACTTGTTCACATGACCCTACCGACACTTAGGAGGTTGCTACACAAGATACATATGTAGCTATGGAGATGGAGAGAGCATTTGACATTTTGAATGAGGCTTATGACATCGATACTCAAGTAAATATTAACATGTTCATTGAATTTAATTTCTTAAATTTAAATTTTGAAATGCAAGATTAACTAATTTAGTTTCATGATTTTAATAAAATTTCAAGGTCACAATGTTGATACTGGATACACCAACACTACACCTGCTTATTACTACACTACATCTACTATTGAGGTATGTAACTAGTAAACAATTATAAATTTATTACATTTTAATAGAATTTTTATATGAATGATATTCTAATATTTGATTTTCGATGTAGAATAGGCTAATATTGGAGGTTTCATGGGAACACATCACAATTCCAGTGGAGTTATACAAACCTACACACAGGTAATAGAATAAAGAGTTTAACTAATGAATTGTACTTAACATATTTGTGTAGTTTATATTCATATCGTTGATTACATTTCATTGCACATATTTAAAAATCATAGCATTACTTCACATTCCATAACTAATAACTAGATGTTGATAGATGACAAAATTTCAACTACAATATAGTTGTTTAGAAAGTCAACATAAGCAGTGATGTAATTACTTCAAATAGAATAAGGAATAAATAGGAGCAACTACCAATTGCATTTGCTTGTCATGGCATTCCATGAGACCAATTTTTACTAAGGAATCTTTTCAAATAGTTCACTTCCTTTTCTATGCTATGGATGCTTGGAAGAAATATATGAAAGAATAATAATAAGCAATAACATAGACAAGGCAATGAGTTGTTTGAAAAAATGCCTCAAAGAAATGTGGTTTGATGGTGATGTCCATCACCATGAGACCCAATTTCTTTGAGGCATTTTTTCAAACAACTCACCACCTTTTCTATGCTACCACATTCTCCATACATGTTTATCAAAGAATTTTATCAAATAGTTCACTTCCTTGATGCTATGGCTAAAAGCCTAAAAAAAGGTGGTTTGCAAGAAACTATGGATTCTTGGAAAAAAATCTATTAAAGAATAATAGTAAGCATAGACAAGGTAGTGAGTAGTTTGAAAAATTGCCTCAAAGAAATGTGGTCTCATGGTGATGGAATGGGCTATTCCATCACCATGAGACCACATTTCTTAAAGACATTTTTTCAAACAACTCACCACCTTTTCTATGCTACCACATTTTCCATACATCTCTACCAAAGCATTTTATCAAAAAGTTAATTTCCTTGTTGTTATGGATAAAACCCAAAAAAGGTTCTTTCCAACAAACTATGGATGCTTGGAAAACATCTATCAAAGAATAATAGTAAGTAATAGCATAGATAAGGTAGTGAGTAGTTTGAAAAAATGCCTTGAAGAAATGTGGTCTCATGGTGATGGAATTCCATTCCATCACCATGAGACCACATTTTCTTGAGGTATTTTTTCAAACAACTCACCACCTTTTCTATGCTACCACATTTTCCATACATGCCTACCAAATAATTTAATCAATCTACTCACTTCCTTGTTGCTATGGATAAAAGCCTAAATTAGGTGCTTTCCAACAAACTATGGATGCTTGGAAAAAATCTATCAAAGAATCATAGTAAGCAATAGCATAGACAAGTCAATGAGTAGTTTGAAAAATTTCCTTACAGAAATGTGGTTTCATGGTGATGGAATACCATTCCATCACCATGAGACCACATTTCTTTGAGGTATTTTTTCAAATATATCACCGCTTTTTATATGCTAACACATTTTCCATACATGTCTACTTAAGAATTTTATCAAACGATTCATTTCCTTGTTGCTATGGATAAAATCCTAAAAAAGGTGCTTTCCAACAAACTATGGATGATTGGAAAAAATCTAGCAAAGCATAATAATAAGTAATAACATAGACAAGGCAATGAGTAGTTTGAAAAAATGCCTCGAAGAAATGCAATCTCATGGTGATTGAATGCCATTCCATTACCATGAGACCATATTTATTTGAGGAATTTTTTCAAACAACGAGCACTAAATTTTTTATGCTACCACATTTTTCATACATGTATACCAATTTGTTTTATCAAACTACTCACTTCCTTACTGCTATGGCTAAAATCCTAAAATAGGTGCTTTCCAACAAACTATGGATGCTTGGAAAAAATCTATCAAAGCATAATAATAAACAATATGATAGTCAAGATAGTGAGTATTTTGAAGAAATTCCTTGAAGAAATGTGGTCTTGTGGTGATGGAATGCCATTCTATCAACATGAGACCACATTTATTTGAGGCATTTTTTCAAACAACTCACTGCCTGAAGAATAGAAACAACCCTTTAGCCAAAATTCCCCTCCAAATTATTTTTAAGGTCCTCATCCTCATCCTCAATTTACCAATCCATGGAACCTTCCACCTCTTATTCAACTTTTTCATGTTCCCAACCCTCCCTCTTCATGTCATGATCACCCTCCATCTCATAATCAAGAGCACACTATACCATCCACCCCATTCCAACATAATACCAAAGAGAAGGAAATGAACTGTTTGAAAAAATGCCTCAAAGAAATGTGGTCTCATGGTGTTGGAATTCCATGACACATTTGTTTGTAATGGAATTCCATCACCATGAGACCCTATTTCTTTGACGCATTTTTTCAAATAGTTCACTACCTTCTCTATGCTACAACAATTATCGTACATGTCTACCAAAGCATTTTATCAAATGGTTCAGTACCTTGCTGGTATGGGTAAAAGTCTAAAAACAAGTGCTTTCGAAAAATATATGGATAGGGAAAATAGTAATCATGATAGTCAAAAATATATAGTTTAATAAGTACTCAAAATTTTGTTCATTATCTCATACATTATAAGCCATGACGTGCATTGCTATTGTAGTTTTCGTGATTGAATAATTTGTTGTTTTATTTTTAGATGTTGGAAGTAGATACACCTCAAAATTTTCATAGGGAAATGGAGCTTGGTGTTTCATCTACTATAGACTCCTCGATGCCTCTCACAAAGGTATGAGCCAGGTCACTAAATTTCAATTTTCATTCATTGTTATAGCTATTAGTTAGTGAAAAATAAAACCATTATTGATTCGTAGTTTAATTTCTCTTTGGATGGTTTCTATATGGATTCAACATGCCCCAACATGGGCATGCAAATATTTCCCTTGAGGAGAGTGATCTTCTAGTGGTGATAAGTGATTATTTTGTTAAATATATCATTTTTTATACTGTAATTTCTATATATTAATGGTGTTACTTGTTATTGTAACAAATAAGGCTTGAACAAGAACTAAACCTTAGGAGGAGAAGTAGGAGAACTCCTTGACCTTAGAGTAAATGAGTGAAAAACTTATCGCCATCTGGCCGACCAACAAAGGGCAAGAATTTATTTGGAGAGCAATGACTTTTGATTCTAGAGCCCTTTGTTGTATGCTTATATGGAATTTTTGTACATATTTTATATTGGATATATTTGACATTGTATGCTTATATGGCTATTTTGTATATATTTTAGACTTATATCGACATATATTGATGAATGCCTACATGGCGATTTGGTTAATACAAATATTTTTTTTATCGATGACATCCATATTTATATTATAAATTCATGGTTCAATAGATATGAGTTACATGTATTCAAGTGTATATTTTACAAATTATGTGTATACTTTGTTACTTACGTGTATTCCAATGTATGCTTTGTGAATTATGTGTTTTCATGCATATACCTTGTATTCATGCATATACCTTGTATTCATGCATATACTTTGTATTAATTTTCATATACTATGTATTTGTGTGTATACTTCAAGGCTTACATGTATTTGAGTACTTTTCTTCCCTTATTCACATGTATGATTGACTTATTCATGTGTATACTTATTAATTAGTTAGCCCTAGCATCGATCATTAGTGTCCTTCATGGTTTGTCTTGAATATTTATTGATTGATGCTAAACAACTTTATTAGTTGATGTTAAACAACTTCAATATTTCTAGGAATACTAGTAGAGTTAAAAATTGCACAAATTGCACAAATTGAAGAGAAAAGATTAACTGTAAATAAATGCACTGATTATTAACTTGATAATTTATTAAGATTGAGTATAAAATATATATCAAGAGATGATCCTTATAGAATGGCAACTACCAACTATAAAATAGGAAAATCATTCCCAGTACTTTGAAAGCAATAATACACCCAAACCTTCAATGGGAGATAAGGAAAATGAACCCACATAGGCATAACCGAATAAAGAATAGTTCACCCTTCATAGCTTGGTGAAACCATTTCAAAACTTAAAAGATCTTAAAGATAAAGAAGAATTATGATCTATATAATATAGAATTAGTACCCACTTTGATGAATACAAAATTTTCAACCATGGGATTATCATGCTTTTTCAAATTTGGTAAGAAGGCTTACTTAATGATGTAGGAGAATCCTTGGTTCTTAGCAATCTTGAATCAACCAAAAATATTTTCATTTGGTTTTGTTCTTGTTCTTGTTCAAGTTGGTAGATCTGGTATTTATTCGTGTTTTCTCACCAGACCTCATAGATCTATGGTTTCATCATGGACATGTTCAATTGAATTACTCCAAGTTTCCAACTTGATTGGATCTTTTTTTGGCAAGTTATCTCTTCTGAATTGAGTGATAGTGTTTGGAACTGGCCCCAAAATAATTTCAAAACCTAACCACTAGTTTGGTCGATCATGGATCCTTCCTGTAACTTACGGATCCTCATGGTGTGTTTTGATCTATTCCATGGAGTGTCCCCGACCTTAATCTTAGGTCCACCTTCATCATGCGCATCTACCATGGAATAAATTCAAATTTGAGGCTGACCTATTCTTGCACATGTTACATTTCCTTCATCAAATATTGTAATGATCTTTGGCCAAAATAGATGTTTCTTGACCTGCGGATATGATATATAGCTCATAATAGATTAGTAGAAAAGGGGGGAAAATCAAGTTCAAGTAGAATAAGAAGAATATAGAGTTTGATCTGTAATATTTTTGCTTGCATGTATGAGCACTATATTTTGAACATGTTATATCAAGCCTGTGATTCGAATTTGTAAGCCCGGATGTGGCTGACTATATGTAATTGACATTTCTAATTGTAAGAATATTTGTATTTGCATTTTCCTCCAGATTTTGTGTTGCTTCTGTTGTGTTACTCTAGTTGCATGGCCTAGATTGTTATCTTTGAGGACCCTCCTACTACGACTACACCAGATTGGTATCAGAGCGAGATTCGTTCCTTATGAGATCGTTGGAGTTTGCCTAGTCTTGTTGAAGATTTGTTGTGGGGTGGCAGACTGAGGATCTAACCTACAACTGAGAAGACTTGTGTAAATATGGTAGGAATAAGAAATGGTAGAGGAAATGGACTACGTGGAAATGCAGAACCAGCTATAATGGAAATGTTGAGAGGAATTGATGCTAGATTGGAAGCAGTTGAAATGGCCTAGAGGAGAGGTCGACCAGTTGATGATGTGAGTGGTGAAGAGGTAGAAGAACAAGAAGAAAGGGAAAGAGAAGATCAACCTGGCCATGATTAGGGAGAAGAAAGGTTCATAAGATCCCTAACTAGAGTAAACACTAAACCAAATTTCAATCCACCAGATTATAATGGTAAGTTAGATTCAAATGAATTGCTAGATTGGATAATAGAGATGGAAAAGTAATTTTATTTTGAAGGTACCCTAGAAGATAAGAAGGTGAAATTTTCTTGTACAAAGTTGAGAGGACATGCATCCCTTTGGTGGGAACATTTTTAGACATATAGGAAAAGAAAAGGAAAGGAGAAGATAAGATCATGGGATCAAATGGTGAATAAGCTAAAGACAAAGTTTATGCTTATAGACTATGAGATCAGTTTGTTCAAGAAGTTGTAGAATTTGAAACAAAAGGAATCAAGTGTGATAGAGTATACTGAGGAGTTCTATAAGTTGAACATCAAATATGGACATTCAGAGGATGATATTGATCAAGTAGCTAGATATGTAAATGGTGTGAGGTCATCTATACAAGATGATATTAGTTTGATTAAGTTGTTGAGTGTGGAAGAAGCATATCAATGTTCCCTAAAAGAAAAAGAGAAGCTAAAAAAAAGACATGAGCAAAGACATAGAGGAAGTGGAAGATTTCAAAAAGGAAAAAAAATTATTGGAGGAGGAAGAGGATATTTTCTAGATCAGAACAAGGATAAGGAGGTCAATAAGAATGAGAATCTATACCGAAGAGATGATGGAAACTCTTACCAAAGAGGAGGATATGGTGGATATAGAAAAGATGATAGAGGATAGGAGAAAAGAGTATTTAGGGGAACTTGTTTCAAATGTGGTGGAGAAGGACATAGATCCTTTGAATTCAAACAGGGAGAGACAAGCAGAAAGATTGAGAACAATAGAAGAATAGCCATTATTGAGGAGAATCATGTTGGATCACCTAATCAACCAGAAGGAGAAGTGTTGGTGAATAAGAGAGTATTGTGTCAAAGTGAATTGGAGAAGGAACCATTGCATAGAAAGAATTTTTTTCGGACCGGATGCAAGCTAGCTGGTAAATGTTGTAAAGTAATCATTGACAATGGAAGCTCAAAGAACCTAGCTTCTGAAGAAATGGTGAAAAAATTGAAGTTGGAAATATTGAAACACCCGAAGCCCTATTAGATAGATTGGATTCAAAATGAGCATAAGATATTGGTAAGTGAACAATGTTTGGTGAAATTGAAGATAGGAAATTATCATGATGAAGTTTTGTGTGATATCGAGCCTATGGATGTATGCCATATTTTGTTGGGAAGACCTTGGCAGTATGATAGATAGGCTATTCATGATGGAAAGAAGAACACATACACTATTTTTGCTAATAGGATGAATTAGAATTTGTTACCCTTGGAGGATGTTCTTAAAGTTGAGGTTTACATGACTGCTAGAATTTGTTTGGTTGATGGAAGGAGATTTATAGATGGATTGAGACATGAGAACATGTGCTATGCCTTGGTGCCTAAGAAGGTTGAAGACTTGAAGCATGTAGAAGAACAACCAGAAGAGATAAAGGAATTGTTGGTGGAATATGAAGCTATCATTTCAGATAATGTACCCAATGGATTGCCACCTATAAGGAGTATTAGTCATTGCATGGATCCGATTCCTGGAGCTAGTTTACCTAATAAAGTAGTACATTGGATGACACCGACAAAGAATGATGAATTGAATAGACAAGTGCAAGATTTGTTGAGGAAAAGTTTGATCAAAGAAACCTTAAGTCCTTGAGCAGTACCTGTTGTATTGGCACCTAAGAAGGATGGAGAATGGAGGATGTGTATAGACTCTGGAGCCATAAACAAGATCATAGTGAAGTATAGATTTCCTTTACCCTAGATGGATGACATTATGGATTGTTTGAGTGGAGCTAAGTACTTTACAAAGATAGATTTGAAGAGTGGACATCATCAGATTGGAATCATAGAAGAAGATGAGTGGAAACAAAATTCAAGAAAAATGAAGGATTGTATGAGTGGTTGGTTATGCCTTTTGGATTGAAAAATACACCGTGTAATTTCATGAGGTTGATGAATGAGGTATTGAAGAAATTATTGGGTAGGTTTGTGATTGTGTATTTGGATGAAATCTTGATTTTCAGTAAGACTAGAGAAGAACATTTGTTACATATAAGACAAGTTTTTTAGAGGTTGAGGGAAGAGTAGTTGTTGATAAACATCAAGAAGTGTAGTTTTATGAAGGAAGAATTGGTATATCTTGGGTTTGTGATATCTGTGAATGGATTGAAGATGGATCCTGAGAGGGTCAGATAAATTTTTGAATGGCCTACACCTAAAAGCATTGGAGAGGTAAGATCATTTCATGGATTGGCTAGTTTCTACGAAATTTCATTAGGAATTTCAGTTCTATTTGTAGCCCTATGAAAAAAAAAATGAGAGGAGATAAGAAGGATTTTAGATGGAAATTTGGAGTAGATAAAAGTTTTGAGTTGTTAAAATAGAAGGTGACTGAGCAACCTTTGTTGGCTTTACTAGACTTTAATAAATTATTTCAGGTAGACTGTGATGCAAGTGGAAATTCAATTGGAGCAGTGTTAAGTCAAGAAGGAAGACCAGTAGCTTATTTCAGTGAGAAGTTGAATGATGCAAGGAACATGTATTCAATGTATGATTAGGAGTTTTATGCCATAGTTCAAGCCTTGAAGAAGTGGAGACATTACTTGTTGTCTAAGGAGGTTGTGTTCTATACAGATCATCAGGCTTTGTAATACTTGAACAATCAAGGTAAGTTAAATTAGAAACACATGAGATGGGTGGAATTCTTGCAGAGTTATACTTTTGTTTTGAAACATAGGAGTGGAAAGTCAAATAGAATTGTTGATGCTTTGAGTAGGAGAAGAAATTTATTGATATAGATGAAAGTGAAGGTATTAGGATTTGATGAATTGAAGAACTTGTATGAGGAAGAGCTAGATTTTGTAGAACCTTGGAGAGCATGTAAAGAACTAGTTTTGGAGGATAGAAGTTAGTGGTTGGATTATTTGATTCAGGAGGAAAATTTGTTCAGAGGAAATCAATTGTGTATACCCTGAAGTTCAATGAGGGATAATTTGGTAAAAGAGAAACATAGAGGAGGATTGGTAGGACACTTTGGAATTGATAAAATAGTAGCATTGGTAAGTGAATTAATTTTGGCCCTAGATTCATAAGGATGTCAGGAAAGTTGTGCAGAGTTTCATATTTTGTCAAGTTGCAAAAGGGAGTAGTCAAAATGTTGGATTATAAAAACCTGTGATAGTTCTAGAAAGACCTTGGGAGGATATCAACATGGATTTCATAGTTGGTTTTCCTAAGAAACATAGAGGTAATGATTCTGTATTTTTGGTAGTAGAAATATTTTCTAAAATATCACATTTCATACCTTGTAAGAAGACAACAGATGCAATACATGTAGCAGAATTTTTTTTCAAGGAAGTGGTTAGATTGCACAAATTACCTAGGAGTATTGTTTCAGATAGAGATACAAAGTTTGTTGGTTACTTTTGGAGGACACTTTGGAAGAAGTTGAAGATTGATTTGAAGTTCAGTTCTACTTTTCACCCATAGACTAATGGACCGACAGAGGTAGTAAACAAGAGTTTGGGAAATCTGCTGAGATGTTTGGTTGGAGGGAAGATCGGAAGTTGGGATTTAGTCCTTGCTCAAGTAGAGTTTGCCTACAATAATTCAGTGAACAAGATTACTAGGAAAAGAACTTTTGAGATTGTTACTGGAGTTCATCCTAGAGGTATATCAGAATTGTGAGACATCAATAAGGAGGATAAAAGAAGTGTCAAAGCAGAGGAATTTGTAGAACATATGAAGAAAGTGCATACTCAAGTAAATCAATAGCTGGAAGATATGAACCAGAAGTATAAGGACCGAGCAGATGAAAAGGGGAGACATAAGGGGTTCAAAGTTGGAGATGAAGTGATGGTATATTCGAGGAAGGAAAGATTTCCAGTTGGCACATACAGTAAGTTCAAGATGAGGAAGTTTGGACCCTATAGGATTTTGAAGAAGTTTGATTCAGGAAATGCATATGAAGTAGAGTTACTAGATGACATGGGTATATCACCTATATTCAACATTGCAGATCTACATCAGTACCATGAAGCAAAATTCAGTGAAGACAGTAAATAAAAATTGGAAGAACAAATTCCTAAACAACAATAAGATGGGATAAAAGAGATTTTGGATGTCAAAGATGGGAGAAAGACTCGTGGAAGACAATACAAAGAATATCTAGTGACGTGGAAAGGTAGACCAAAGGAGGATTCTTCTTGGATTTCTTAGGCTGAGGTAGACCTTATTGGTTTCCCTTTGGTCCCAAAAAAGTGAGGGACTCAATTTTCATTAACCCCTGATGTCTGATGTAGGAGAATCCTTGGTTCTTGGCAATCTTGTATCAACCAAAAATATTTTCATTCAGTTTTGTTCTTGTTCAAGTTGGTAGATTTGGTATTTCTTCGTGTTTTCTCACTAAACCTCATGGATCTATGGTTTCATCATGGACATGATCAATTGCCTTAATCCAAGTTTTTAGCTCGATTGGATCTTTTTCCAACAAGTTATCGCTTCCGGATTGAGTGAAATTTTTTGGAACTAGCCCAAAATAATTTCAAAACCCAACGGCTAGTTTGATCGATCATGGATCCTTCCTGTAACTTGTGGATCCTCACAGTGTGTTTTGATCTATTTCATGGAGTGTCCTCAACCTAAATCTTAGTCCCACACTTCATCATGCACATCTACCATGGAAGAAATTCAAATTTGAGGCCGACCTATTCTTGCACACGTTACGTTTCCTTCATCAGAGATTGTAATGATCTTTGGCTGACACAAATGTTTCTTGACCCATGGTTATGATATAAAGCTCATAATAGATCATTAGAAAAGGGGGAAAAATCAAGTTCAAGTAGAACAAGAAGAATATAGAGTTTGATCTTTAAGATTTTTGCTCACATGTATGAGCACTATATTTTGAACATGTTATATCATGCCTATGAGCTAAATCTGTAAGCCCGGATGTGGCCGACTATATGTAATCAAAATTTATGATAATAAGAATATTTGTATCTGCATTTTCCTCCATATTTTGTGTTGCTTGTTTTGTGTTACTGTAGATGCACAACCTAGATTGTTCTCTTTGAGGACCCTCCTACCATGACTACACCACTTAATATCCTTGAGCAATGTATTTCCTAATTCTCCCTTGTTCTTACATATCTCAATTCAGTTTAATTCAAAGAGTTCCATCGAATGCTTTATCTAAAAGAAAAAAACCATGTTTTCAATTGGTATTCCATGAGATGTTTCATAAAAATATTCCAATATATTTAATCTTTTGATTGGAACATCTGAATTAAGCAAAGGATACACAATATTCACAACACTTGCAAAACATAATATTCATAGTAGATGATGAGTAGTTAACTTATTGATACATTATCATGCAAAAATTTATTTTGAAGTCTTTAAACATTTTCACAACATAATCCTCATAGTATAGAGTGAATTTTTATGTTCTTGATCCATCACCATATAAACATATTGAAAGATGTATATGTCAAATTTTTGCAATATTATTTCCTGTATAGGTAATGGACTTGGGAGAAAGATTTATAGTTTATAATACAAATAAGAAATGGACTTGGGTGAAAAAATAATTTATCACACCAAATAATAAATGTACGTGAGAGAATCACTTATTTCTCTTAGACTCGAATTTTCAAGCATAAAATCATTTCAAATGAACATGAAAAAATGCTTCACAACCAAATTTGTTAATTGAGGAAAAATAAAATGTTTCCAAGTTCCACCATTATATGTATTTACACTTGGTTGTATATTGTTGTAAGGGAAAGGGGGATAATTAAAAACGTCTTTCACTTTCTAGACTTGAGGATGATCGTATGCTTTTGGTGTGAAAATCTCATACTTCTCAACTATCGTGTGAATGTTTCTCTTTTTGATTGTTTTGCATGCCATCATAAGGGATCGAGCCGATTGAATGTAGCTTGGAGTGATTCAACATGTTTGGGTGTGAACAAGGACCATGCCTAGTGTAAACGTATCTAATAGACATGTTGGAACAGTTCATTTGGTCACATCAGTTGCAGAATGAAAGTTGCACCACTTAGCAACTTTACACTATTTGCATTTGACACTTTTTCCATCAAGTGAAAATTGGACACCACAGGAAAATGACTCCGAGATTAAAAAAATTGAGAGAGGTTATTATAGAGGATCCCAACACAATCATGTAGTTTGAGATACAAATTTTTTAAGCATCAAATTTTCCAAGTAATAGCTCATCAAAGATTGCAGTCATTTTACACTTTGGACCCTTAAAGGATTGAGTTGGTTGAACGTAGCTCGAAGTGGTTCGACATGTTTGAGTGCAAAAGAGGAACATTCCTAGTGTAATATTACCCTTACAAACATGTTGGAATAGTTTGTTTGGTCACACGAGTTGTAGAATGAAAGTTGCACTACTTTGCAACTTTACACTGCTTGCATTTGACACTTTTTCCATCAAGTGAAAATTGGACACCACAAGAAAATGACTCTGAGATAAAAAAAACCAAGAGAGGTAATTTTAGAGGGGCCCAACATGATCTTGTAGGCTTAGACAAAGAGATTTTAAGCATCACGGTTTTTGAGTAATAGCTCATCAAAGATTGCAACCATTTTGCACTTTGGACTCTTAAGGGATTGAGCCAATGGAACGCAGCTTAGAGTGATTTGGCATGTTTGGGTGTGAAAGAGGACCATGCCTAGAATAAACGTAAACATTCAAATGTGTTGGAATAGTTCATTTGGTCACATGAGTTGCAGAACAAAAGTTGCACCACTTTGCAACTTCACGCTGCTTGCATTTGACACATTTTCCATCAATTAAAAATTGGACACCATGGGAAAATGACTCCGAGATAACAAAAAATAAGAGAGGTTATTGTATAGGGGCCCAACATGATCTCTTAGGCTTAGACGTAGAGTTCGTAAGCATCACAATTTCTGAGTAATAGCTCATCAAAGATTGCAGCCATTTTACACTTTGGACCCTTAAGGGATCGAATTGGTTGAACGTAGCTCAAAGTGATTCAGCATGTTTGGGTGTGAAAGAGGACCATTCCTACTGTAAATGTACCCATTTAGATGTATTGGAATAGTTAATTTGGTCATATGAGTTTTAGAACGAAAGTTGCACCACTTTGTAACTTTACACTGCTTGCATTTGACGCTTTTTCCATCAAGTGAAAACTGGACACCATGGGAAAATGACTCCGAGATAATAGAAACCAAGAGAGGTTATAGTAGATGGGCCCAACACAATCCCATAGGATTAGATAGAGAGTTCGTAAGTGTCATGGTTTTCAAGTAGTAGCCTGTCAAAGATTGTTGCCCTTTTGCACTTTGGACCCTTAAGGGATTGAGCTGGTTAAACATAGCTCAGAGTGATTCAACATGTTTGGGTGCGAAATAGGACCATGTATTGAATAAATTTACCCATATGGACATGTTGGAATAGTCTATTTAGTCACACAAGTTGCAGAATGAAAGTTGCAACACTTTACAACTTTACACTGCTTGCATTTGACACCTTTTCCATCAAGTGAAAATTGGACACCACGGGAAAAAAAATCTAAGATAACAAAAATTGAGAGAGGTTATTGTAGAGGGGCCCAATATTATCTTATAGGCTTAGACAAAGAGTTTGTAAGCATCACGGTTTATGATTAATATCCCTTGAAAGATTGCTTCCCATTTACAATTCAAACCCTTAAGAGATTGAGCTGGTTGAACGTAGCTCGAAGTGATTCAGCATGTTTGGGTGTGAACAAGGACCATGAATATTATAAAAGTACCCATAAAAACTCATTGTAATGGTCTGTTTTGTCACATGAGTTATAGAACAAAAGTTGCACCACTTTGCAACTTTACACTGCTTGCATTTGACACTTTTTCCATCAAGTGAAAAATGGACACCATAGGAAAATGAATTTGAGATAACAAAAATCAAGAGCTTATTGTAGAGGGGCCCAAAATGATCCTATAGGCTGAGATAAAGAGTTTGTAAGAGTCACAGTTTCTGATTAATAACTAGTGAAATATTCCAACCATTTTTCACTTTGGACCCTTAAGAGATCGAGCCAATTGAACGTAGCTTAGAGTGATTCGACGTGTTTGGGTGTGAAAGAGGACCATGCCTAGTGTAAACATACCCATTTGGAAGTGTTGGAGCAGTCCGTTTGGTCATATGAGTTGCAAAATGAAAGTTGTACCACTTTGCAACTTTACATTGCTTGCAATTGACACTTTTTCCATTAAGTGAAAATTGGACACCACAAAAAAATGAGTTTGAGATAACAAAAACGAAGAGAGGTTATTGTAGAGGTTCCCTATGTGATCCTAATTCCTTAGAAAAAATTCATGTAATTGAAACGGTCTTCGGGTAATAGTTCGTCAAAGATTGTTGCCATTTTGCAATTTGGACTGTTAAGAGATTACGTTGTATGAATTACAAATGTTTGAGGGTGGGCAACAATAAATTTCAAAATTTGAGTAAATATCACTACAAATGTTTATGTGAATAGATGGTATGCTATATTGATATTGATATATAATCATTAGGTTGATTTTTTTTAATAAAGGAAGTTTTTATAATAAGTTAGTCAATTGGTGCTAGTTATAATAGGGAGAGAATAAAAGAAGAAAAAAATTATTGGTAACCATCAATGGTTATTACACTCACTATATTAATAATATGATGTTTACAATAAAATGAGATTTATTTGGTAGTCCTAATTCTTGTTTTTGTGCTACAATTGTCTAATATGCTTCATACACCATTCTAAAACCCAATAGCTTGTACTTGTAGGCACAATGCTTTCTCAAAACTATCAAGCGGTAATACAAAATCATGAGAAAAAATCAAACTATATGAATTCCAACACCCCACTTAAATCAAATATTGAATCAATGTGCCCCATTTTCATGCACACAAACTCACCTTATAAGATTCTCTCATAATAAAAAAAAATATGATTCAAGGATTCCTTAGGTACTCCATTCTCACAAATCTCTTACAATGTAACTCATACATTTGAGATGTTCTTATAATGTCTACATCATAGGTGCTCATGATTAGGTTAACTTAAAATAAATAACTTGAAACTCCCTCACTAAGCTTCATACACTCTTTTATAATGGCTTAAAATCAAAATTGAGATTTGTCAAGATCATCAAAATAAGGATGTTGCATTTCTTTTTTGGTCGAGATTCTCTTGGATGGCTCATAAATCAATATTTTCTGCAAGGATACACCAATCAATTTTTAGTAGTTTACTTACAAATAGGCAAAGTAAAAGAAGAAAAATAAAGAGTATCTAAAATGGAAATGAAATGAAAATAGATGTAAGAAACTTACAAACAACAAATCCACACCATTTGGTTCCAAGTCAAGAACAACAAGGCTTAAATCTTGATTCTTCCATTGAGGATAGGCATGCCAATCTCTCAACTTAGTCACTCCTAGCCATACATCTTCATTTGAAGTTCCAAGATACCTATTGCACACAACAACCTCTCATGAATAGAATAACTTGAAATTTGAGATTCACTTATAATGTCTACATCATAGGTGCTCATGATGAGGTTAACTTCAAATGGATAACTTGAAATTCCATCACTAAGCTTCACACACACTTTTACAATGGCTTAAAATCATAATTGATATTTGTCAAGATCATCAAAATAAGAATGTTGCATTGATTTTTTGGCTGAGATTTTCTTGGATGGTTCATAAATCAAAATTTTATACAATGAGACACGAATCAATTTTTAGTAGTTTACTTAGAGATAGGAAAATTAAAAGAAGAAAAATAAATAGCATCCAAAATGGAAATGAAATGAAAATAGATGGAAGTAAATTACAGACAACAAATCCACACCATTTGGTTCCAAGTTAGGAACAATAAGGCTTAAATCTTGATGCTTCCATTGAGGATAGGCATGCCAGTCTCTCAACTTAGTCACTATTGGCCATACATCTTCATTGGGAGTTCCAAGATACCTATTTCACACAACAACTTCTCATGAATAGAACATGAATAAAACATAACCAAACTATTACTTTCCAACCTTTTGGAAAATTGTAACCTATTATAAAAACTACACAATTTTTAATTTTCCACTTAGTTTATTAATCTATAGAGAATATCCTACATCATTTTTTTTGCATATTTTTGAGAAAAAATAAAATACCATTGAACGTTGTATCCTTTTCCACAGTTCTAAATATAAAGTGTGTTAAGTCTTATAATTTCATCAATAACCTACATACATGATATAAACATTAGATGATAGCATTGGCATCATACAAATTAATGTGCATAAAAGTACAAATTAATAAGAACCAATGTGCATACTTACAAATTAATCCAATGAACTATCTTGGTTTGCTCTACTCTTTATTGTGTCAATTATTGCCTCATGGTTAGACTCACACACCTTCCACAAGGTTTATTTCAAAGGTCTACCTCTATATTTGGTCAAACAAACCTTGGATGCCACAACAAGGTTTGAGAAATTAAGAATCTTTTAATGCATTTCAAAGTCTTGAAACAACCAAAATTTAACACTCTTATTTGGGTACCTTCTAAGCCACATTTCAGTAACAACTGAGCCTATAGGGTACTCGATGTTTTATCCATCTATAACTGTGGCCTCCAATTTCTTTTTGGCCTCAACACAAAAACACAAGTAATAATCTATTCCCTTTTCATTGTCTTCATTTGTAATAACCGCATAAACATGCCCTACATTGATATGCGTAGAAAATTAGATGAAATTAGTCAACATTATAAATACACTAAAAAGTAAGATAACAATAGGAATTTCAAAAACTATGCAAGTAGATATATTACCTATTTAAAATAGATCTGATATGTGGTCAAAGTCAACTGATGAATCCATCTGTGTTAGTTCCAATTCCATCAAAGGGAAATATGTGTGAAGTAGACTAAGATAACTTAACGACCATTTCTCAACCCACTCATTTGACTCACAATCATCCCAAGCTTGCATTGTACATGAAGAACAAAAGCATTCCATCTTCCATGTATGGATACTCCATGAACCTACATTTGAGCTAAGGAAACAGTGTAGCTCAATCAATCATGTCACTGTACAACAATCCTCATATGGTGCAATGTTATTATCATCCTTCAACCAAAAAATTATATGAACTAAAGACGTACCTTCATTACCTAGACCCATTGAAGCATTACACCACTCGACGATTAATTTTGCATTTGTCAACTTTGCATTGTCTTTATACTTTAACTCTTCTCATGCTAATGCTCTTTTGACACATGCTCCTACACCATCATGCTCCCCCTTTCCATTCCCAACCTCAAAAAAATTACACATATACTGAACACCTATAATGACATGCATCCTACTTAACCAGTAGAACATTAACGTGTTCTTGAACTATGTTGCACAATTATCTAACCATATTACATTTCGACCATATGATATGCCCCTCTAAGACAAATCACTATAGAAAAACTAGAAGCAATCTTGCATGAACTCTGGAGAATGTGTGTGATCATCACTAATATAAAAGTGATACTCCCTCAATACCTTCCTTTGGTCCTCTATACTATCAATTGCATGAATGAATGTTATGAGAAAAAATATTGAAA
This sequence comes from Sequoiadendron giganteum, assembly GCA_007115665.2. NCBI lineage: Eukaryota > Viridiplantae > Streptophyta > Pinopsida > Cupressales > Cupressaceae > Sequoiadendron > Sequoiadendron giganteum. The sequence continues at coordinate 406,160,590 of CM021107.1, read as the reverse complement.
CTTTTGTGGAGTTGTAATATTGTGACTGCACCTCACACTATGGCTTTAGAGTGTAGTTCTCTGCAAAGTTGACCACTAAAACTATGTTTCCAACTAGAAATGTGTCCCTGCATAAATTTAATTGTGTTTCTAACCATCAAGCTCTATGGGTATTCCTTGCATACTCATACACTATATTGTCACGAAACATAGACATAAACCTGATACACTGGAATCTTCTAAATAACCAAATCACACCTTTTTTCTTGATTACCATATTTTGTAATGTATGCCACTATTTTATACTTCCCAAACTCTACTAATTGCTTTCCCACCTCATTTTTTCTTTCCATATGTTGACATACTGGCATACATTGCAATCCACCACAATGCTGACATGAACCATCCAAGCATTTTTTCTTGTAGAATATTTGGCCATCCTCTATTTCACATAATTTTTTTGATAAGATCTCTCTTGAAGATGTTGGTGGGGATTGTATGCCAAAATCCCACAAAACATCGTTAGTATGAAAATATAAACATATAGAACGATAAACATCATTAAGGTTAGAGAATTAAATACATAGTCTACAACAACAAGTAATGCATGCGAATGCATGATTTAACAATTGGTTAAGTTTCAAATGGCTTCGAGTGAGAGATGTAACGACTCTAGTTTTTTGAATTCCTTAGAGGTTGTAGAGGATAGTGATGATGATCCAAAAGATGATTGTGATGGCCTTTGTGGGCTCTAGTGGACTCTAATTAGTTCTACCGTGTGATTCCCTTTTGGTCATTGGGTTTGTTGTTTTTTTGGGGGTGTTGTTTCACCCTTTGTCGATGACTTGGATCTTGTATCAAGAAATTGGGGCTTGGGTTCACCTTCCATGTGGTTCATTGGAAATGTACTTGATTCCATGGGCATCATGGGTAGAGTTTTTACTTCTGTTCATTGGGTTTGGGTTTCCTTGTTGTTGCTTGACCCATCTATACTCGCCCTTGCTGCGTGGATGGGGAAAACTATTCACATGCCCCCTTGGGGTTGTGGTGTGGGTGAGATTTTATTTTGTCATAATTTCTACTTTGTTGGGGAAATTTGTGCTACTCTTCTTTGCAGAAGTCTTGTTCTTTCCCCTCGTTTCCTTTGTTTTCCCTCTATGTTTGTGGTGTCAGTAGTTTTAGGTTGGATTTGTTTTTATGAGCTACTCTACTGCTCATGGGTGTTGGCATTGGTCCCCTTGGATTCCACTAACATGGTGGTGGTTATGTGTTTGGTCTTAGGTTTTTCTTTAGAGCTCTTTTCTTTTTTTGGAGATTCAAACTTGTTTTCTACCTCGACCTTGGTGGTTTGGGGTTTGTTTTTTTATTGGGCTACCTTGCCTAATGTGGGTGTTACGTTGGTTACTGGCGGGTCTCTTAGTGATGCTCCTTTGAGGATTTGGTTCTCCGATTATGTGAAGCTATAGGTTGTAAACCTCCTTTTGCTAAGGTTCTTTGTGGGAACTCTCTTGAAATCTATGTTTCCTTTGGTGGTTGTGGAGACCCTGCCTTGTTTCATTATGTTGGGTTTTGTGCTGCAAGAAGGCTTCTTGGTTGATGGAAGTGGTTGTGTTGGTGCTTATGATGGATTGGGAGTGGAGGATCTACCCTATGTTGGTGTTTCTTATCTCTCTATCTATTTCCTGCCATCATGGTGTGGCTTGCAGATGCTTTTTTCTATTGTGGATGGTTGTGGGCTTCTTGTTTGTGGGGGTTCCCTTGGGTTGTTGGTTGCCCCTTGTGATGGATGGTGCTTCTTCTATGGAAGGATATAGTGGTTATATGGTGTATTTGACTATTTATGGTGTGGGATGGGAAGTTATTCTTATCCTTCATCCACTTTCTTCCACCTGGATGCCTTGGGAGGAGGTGTTTTTCTGTTCTATCAGAGTTATTGCTTGCTACCTTTTTCTATAATTGTTGTATTAAATAGAGGTAAATATTGCTCCTATCAAGGTGGATACCTCTATTATGGAGGTGGAGATAGAGGTTGTTGGATTGGTGGGAAGTGTTTCTCTCCTTTGTTGGTTCCTATTAAGGTGGAGTGTGCTTTATCTAGAGGGAGGTTTCTTTGGTAGTTTTGGCCCCCACTTCTTCCTCTCCTATAGAGGGGAGCCCCATCCTTTTGAGGTGGTTTTAAGGTTGGTGTCTAGTTGGTTGGTGCATCTGAATGAACATTTCTCTACTCCAAATAGTGATTCTTACCCCTTTGGTGTGAATATGTTAGGCTCAGTCTTATCTAATTTGAGCAAAAGGTCTGTCGTTGTCTAGCTATTGCAAGTGTTTTGTGGCCATTCATGTAGAAGGCTAATTGCTACCCTGTTGTCACGGGTTTTTTGTGTTGAGTTTAATGATAAGGAGCTGGTGTTGGCTTTACTCAATCTAGTCTTCCTTGCAGGGATTTTGTTAGACTCAATTATGAGTGGGAGTACTATTGTGATTTAGTTGTTGTAGGTGGTTAGTGGCTTGGTTGGGTCAGACAATTCCTTTTGTGGGAATCTGTCAGGCTCAGTTTTGAGCAGAAGTTATGCTATGCTCCGTCTGCTGTAGGTGGTTTGTGGCCTAGTTGTTTTAGGAAAATCATTTGGGATTACTATTTTGGGGTCTGGAATGGGTTGGTTTCTGTTTGGCTCAGTTTTTCCTAATCTGAGTAGGAGGTTTGTTGTAGTCTAGCTACTGCAGGTGGTTCGTTGCCTAGTTGCTCCAGGAGGTTTTTTTGGGCCCTCAACCCTGTGTTTGGGGTGTAAGTTTTTGGCTAAAGGACTTTGATGTTCCTTCGGATTTGACTTAGGATTTTTGGTTGTTCTAAGTGTTCTTTGCCCCTGGTATTTGGTGCTAGGGTGGGCGGTTAGTCTGTGGTGGTTTTGTGGTGTTTCTGTTGGTTCTACTTTTTTGCTTGTCTCTTTTTGGCCCTTTGGGCTCCTCATGTAAAGGGTGCAATTCCTTGTAAATTCTTCTTATCTTATAAAAAACAAGTAGTGTGTGTGTGTGATTTATCTTGACATAAAAAGGTTAAATCATTTTAAAATATCTTTGACAAATTTGAATTTGAGGATAATCTTGTTAAAATTTATGAAAAAATTGGGTTTTAGTTGTATCCAAAAAATGCTTTGGATGTGGCTCATTGTTCCGACTATCGATTCTCCTTCTTACCACATTCCTTTGATTCAGAGATGGCCTTGTGTTATTTTTACAATAGTCTTCAATTAGTGTTCTCAATGCGTCAACAACTGGTTTATCTTTTCATGGGAGTCTCCTCGAGAATGCCCATAATTCATTTGAATCAGTGCCCTCAATTATTTTCCACCTTTGAATGACTCTTGATAAAGTTTTTCTATTAATTATAAATTGTTCACTCATCTTATTAATGGGACAAGATCTCCTTGTTTTTCTACTTACCAAAGTTGATGTAATGACACGTCGGGTGAAATTCCTATCCTTTGAGCGTGAGGTATTACTCACACTCTCATAAGAATCCATTAGTTTCTTCACAATAGTGTTTTCACTTGAAGCATTCAATGTTCTCAACCCAAGAATCTACATGATATTTCTATACTTTATACCCCACATCATTTCAACAAATAGTTGAAATCTTATGGTCTCATTTAGCCTTTCAAAAAATATTTTCCAAATCTTATCAGAATATCTTCTACAATTATGTGCTAGAATCTTACCTTCCATGTGCTGCAAAATATCCTCATCAATATTAATCAAATACTTTGGATTTCTACACAAAATTTTAGGTGTTATGCTAGGTACATAATCTCAACATTAGGAATTTCATCAATATTTAACTGAGGTGGGTTAGATTGTGTACCTTTGATTGAGGGTGGAATAGATGGCATAGCTTGAGGTTCACATGGGGATGATGGCGTACCTTCATCAAATATGAGTGATGATGTAATCTCAACTTGATTTGTAGTGCATGGTGTCCCTACATATTCACTTGTGGTAGATGGTGTCCAACCATATTCACTTGCGGTAGATGGTTTCCCTCCATATTCACTTGTGATAGATGGTGTCCCTCCATATTCACTTGTGGTAGATGGTGTCACTGCATATTCACTTGTGGTTATTGGTGTCCCTTCATATTCACTTGTGGTAGAGGATGTGTCTCCAACTACAATATTCAAATCCGTCTTACCACGATTCTTTTTCAGTCATTCCCTTTGTGCCACCAATGCCTTTTCTCTTTTTGATGGTTGAGATTCCTCTTCAATTGGCTTGTTTTTGTCAATCGTATCCAATTTCTTCTTTTGACAATATTCCCTCATCTATTCTCTATTATTTTCTTTATTAGTTTCATACTCTTCATCTATTGGTTTATTCCTTCTTCATTTCCTTGGAATGGTGGATAAATTTATCTATAGCATTGTAATGAGAAAAATATTAGTTCCTAAAAAATGAATCCATACAAATAAATGAAATATATGCCATTCAGGGCTTCATACAAAATACTTACAATCACCCTGTAGAAGAGTATTTCTAGCATAGACAAAGGTCACAATAATTTTTTGGATGGAATGCTTTAAATAAATGTGGTAATGTGGCATGCCATGATTGCAAGATAGGCTCAAAATGGAAGCATGGAAAAGGCATGTTAATTGTTTGAAAATAATGTTTTCTTAGACATGTATGCAAAATGTGGTGCCTTTGACAAGCTAGTGAGCTCACTAGCTTGCCAATGTGGTAGGGTTTTCAAGGTAGGGGCAATGTCAAAAAATTCCCCATAGAAATGGCATCTCATGGTGAAAAATGCCTCATAGAAATGGAGTGTCATGGTGATACATCACCATGAGATGCCATTTCTATGAGGCATTTTTTCACATTGCCCCTACCTTGACAACCCTATTGCATTGGCAAGCTAGTGAGCTCGCTAGCTTGCCAATTCAATAGGGTTGACAAGGTAGGGGTAGCATGAAAAAATGCCTCATAGAAATGGGGTGAACATCATTGTGACACCCCATTTCTCTGAGGAATTTTTTCACGCTGCCCCTACCTTGTCAACCCTATGACATTGGCAAGCTAGTGAGCTCACTAGCTTGCTAATGTAGTAGGGTTGACAAGGTAGGGGCATCATGAGAAAATGACTCATATAAATGGGGTCTCACGGTGATGTACCATGAGACCCCATTTCTATAAGGCATTTTATCACACTACCCCTACCTTGTCAACCCTACCGCATTGGAAAGCTAGTGAGCTTATCAAATACTAGCTTGTTAATGCGGTAGGGTTGACAAGGTAGGGGTAGCATGAGAAAATGCCTCATAGAAATGGGGTCTCATGTACATCACCATGAAACCCCATTTCTACAAGGAATTTTCTCATCTTTCACCTACCTTGTCAACCCTACCACATTAACAAGCTAGTGTTTGACAAAATCACTAGCTTGCCAATGCGGTAGGGTTGACAAGGTAGGGGCAGCATAAGAAAAATCCCCATAGAAATGGGTCTCACAATTGTTGATGGTGTTTTCTGCACAGAAAAAATTTAGACATAATATGATATCCTATCTCTCTTGAAAGGTAGTTCTCTAAGGGAAAAGAGATAACCCCAAGGTCTCTAATGTTAGGTCTTGACAATATGCAATAAAATGACTCAGTGATGAATGTGAAAATGTTGGTAATCACAAAGGGACCTTACTACAAGAAAATGTTGGACTTTGAATTTATCAAATCTAAACAATGAATTGATAATTGAAATCCTCAATTGAACCCAAATAATAAAATAAATATAAAAAGATAAAAGTTCAAGATATAATTCTAATACTAATTCTAACCCTAAGATGGATAATGCCACAGATGATATGTTCAAAATGGACCGATCTCTCATAAACTACTTTCTGTTGGATCCAGATAAATATGCAATTTTCACAGAAATAGTGCAATCTTTTGAGGTATTTTAAGATTTTCAAATCATAAACATTTATTCAAAACAATACTATTGGATATGAAAAAACATTTGTAATTGAACTAAGCACAATTTAAAGAGCAGGCTAACTTTGCAAAGTAGCTAACAGTCAGCTAACCGCAAAAAGTATGGACTAGAAATCGCTGCAAACATTCCAAACATGAAACCCTAAGCATCACCAAACTATTTAACCATGAACTTAAGCAATTTTAAAGATAGAACAACAAGAACCATGCTAGATAAAACTTGACACAAGAAAGATACCAAATCACAATATCCCTTCCTATATTAGGTCATCCAAAATGGAAACAATTCCATCTTTCTGTTACAATACTTGCTTGAACATAAACCCTAATTCACTCAAATATGGAAATCTCTATTCTATTTATCTATGCCTATCATGTATTACTTCTATCTTGAAATGAGGCAACATGCCCAATTTATAGAGAATCCCTAAAATAGGTTGGCTCAAAATAAGAGTTTACAATAAAACATGCCACACAAGAGGTCAACCTTAAAAGATATTTGAATATCATATGAAATGTGCAATTTGCACCAATTTCATCCAAGTCGGCCTAAGGTCACAAAAGGTCATCCTAATGCATGTGGATAATGGGAAGCACAAACTTTGATGTAGCTCAATATAATTACTTCCCATCCTTATCTTTATCTCGATCTTCTTGACCATGCACGACGAGCAACACCCTGTCCAACTCAGCAATAGGTGGTACAAGCAAAAACCCTAACTCTTGTTTCAAGAGACTTAATGTCATCCCTTGCATACCTTACTGTACCATCCCACTCAACCCTATTAGTTAAATATCTGTCAATAACTGCCATGTAGGTTGCAACATCATCTAGTTGATGTTTAGTGACTGGACCTTCACTGATTGGAGAATAAACATCTCTCCACCATTTCCTAAGTTGCTCTAGATTGAGATGCTTTGGAGAAAAATTATTCCTCCCTATCATAATTTCAAAAAAGGAGATACGCTTCTCATAAATACCAATCAAAGTGTCCCCAATCAGCTTCCCTTGCTTCTTAATCTTATTTAAGGCCCTTTGCCTCATCTGCAAGATCTCAAACCATTCCCAAGGCTCAAAAACTCTTGGAAAGGAAGAATCCCACTCTTTACCAATTTATCTTCAATGAATTCCATGATTGTCTTTGTTTTCTGAAGTAGGAGATCAATATCCTCTTTGTCTTGAGAAAGAACAACCTTCAACCAATCTACTAACCTCATGGCATCCCTTCCAGTTGACAAGATATCTTTGATAGAAACATCTCCTTTGGTTTGAACCCCCTACAACCAAGCAAGTGTGGCAAGTGTGGTGCCTTTCATCTTCTCAAGCTCAAAGATTTTTTCTTGAGGCAAGAAACCTGTAGCAGAGGAGGAAGAGCTAATGGAATAAAAGGGTTTCATCAACTCCTGCAAGTACTTCTTCAATTTATCATTCTCTCTCTCCAACTCATGCCTAGTTTGCACGACCCTCTTCAATCTGCACACAATTATAGCACTGGAGCCTTCATACTCCTCAATGTCCTGTTCCATAGATGCATGCCCTAAGTCATTAGTCTACACATGATAATCCTTCGCAGTCACATTATCTCTATCTTTATCCAGAGTAGGGGTAGCAATGTGAGCCACCCTGTTGCCTGACCTATCTCTCAATCCAGGACATAACCCTAGCCTTCTTCTTAACCTTTACTTTATTAACATTGGCCATTAGGTAATCCCAATCAGGAGGAGCATCTTCTACTATTACCTATTTACTCTTCAATTCTTTATCCAACCAACTTGGAATAGTAGACTCAGTTGAAACTATATCCCACCCATCCTGCTCCTATTGGTCGTTAGGGGCATCCTTCTCAACACTTGGCAGACTAGGGATATCCCTAATTGGATCTTCTTTGTTCAACAATTGTTCCCCTACAACAACCTACACCGGTGAAGGGATCTTAGCTGGTATCTCCTCTTGTTGAGGAGATTTACTCAATTTCTCTTTCGCACGTGAATCTGCATAGGCCACCAAAGGGGACTAGATCACCTTGTCAATTTCTACCTCTGCACTATAGAGGTATCCTTCCTGAAATTATTTCTCACCCAAGTCCTTAGGATCTTCATCCTTCCTTGGTTCTTCTTGCACACCGCTAGTATCTTGAGGAAGGGAAATGCTTTCCTATTCAGTAATGGGAGCAGTCACTGGCACATCCTTCTTGATTGTAGCATCCTTCAGGGAAGGAGTCCTTGACCTCCTCATGTATACTTGTTTTCTTTCCCCAGAAGTTTCTACTTCTCCCATAGGTGACTCAACTTCCTTATCACTTTTAGGAGCTTCCTCTTGTATCTATGATAGCCTCAAAAGCCTTCTTCTCTTTGTCAATGGAGGAGTAACATCCACCTCTTCCTCTTCTTCTTTATCCTTCTCAGCTTCTCTCCTCGAGACATGCCTTCTCTTCTTGGCAATAGGTTTCCTTTGTTTACCTACCTCTTCCACCTTCTCATTTTGAACATCTCTAACTTGAATCTTTAAATGGGAATCCACCTTTTCCTTACCCTTAGGATCCCGTTCATGTGATTCCTCGGAAGCAAAATGAGAATCCAAGTCTCCCATCAAATAAAAAGTGCATTGGATACCTTCACTTTCGAACTCTAGAATCTTGTGTTTCAGCCACATTTTGTTGTACTTGATCATAGGAGTCATGATTTGATCTAGTTATGTTTTCTCTTCTTCCAACTAGTCAACCTCTCCAACTGGTTTGTCTTTCACTACCTCGAAGATATGACCCTGAATTAAATTTCTATCTTCTTCCACCTAGTTAGGGACAACCTTCACATTATATAACCTTATTAAGTCCACTAAAAACTTGGAGAATTTTCTCTTCATGACCTCAAATTCATCACCAACGTTAGCCCAATAATATTCAATATTGGCCTTATGGCTATACTCCCTACTGGCCTTCTTTTCTGCCTCACCTGTGATGTCAAACCTTGCTCTCTTGGAATGGAAAGAGAGGCCAAAAGTACCCATCTCCTCCTCAAAAGCATGAGCAGACTGGATAGAAGGACAAACCTCACCCATTCCTATCTTCAAGGGAAAATCATTCCCAAATCCTATTTTATGCTTGTCTCCCTTTAAAATTATGTCAAAGTCACAAATTTTCCTAGTGACCTCCAACAATAGAATATGATCAATGGGGTACCTCGGGAGTCTGTATGGAGCCCTTTGACAACCATCAATCCTAATGTAAGGGAAAGTAGGGAACTGGATAAACCATGCCCCATACCTCCTTATCAATTTTTTAGCCTTGTCAGAGATCCTCACATGCTCTGCACCTTGCAGCAACCTAGTAATATACATCATGAAAGCATCATTTTCCCTTCTATAGATTCCTCCCATTAGGTGCAGCTGTGGGTACACCTCATATATTGCATCCTGTCCAAATGTACCTCTAGTACTTAATCGTTTATATGGGAGAAATCTTCCCAATGCATACACTAGGTAGGAGGTCATGGTGAAAGTATTAGTCTTACAAGACATTACACAACTGCTCATGGATCACTACACTTATGGAACCTGCCCAGTGATAGTGTATACCCTACTCCATCTGAGTAATGACATTAAAAATCCAACTCTCAAACACTCCTACACTCTTCAGCCGCACCAACCTGCCGAGGAGAGTGATGAAATTGTAATACTCCCTTTTGAACTTGAGTTTGAATAGCTACTTTGGCAATTTAGAGAAATGAGACTTGGGCTTCTTCAACCAAGAATTGATTACCTACTGGGACTTGACCACATTCTCTTCATAGTATTTCCTTGTGTCTATATTAAAAGGCACCACATGTGACCTATTAGGCATATCAAAAGTCCTAGCAATGGACACAAGACTAAATCCTGCCACAATCCTTCCCTGGGGACCAATTATCCTTTGTTTCCCTCTCTCATAATTCTTGGAACATTCAAGCACCAACTCATAGCACTGAATAGTAGAAGGGAAACCTACTACATATTCCAATCTAGACTCTAGAGTTCTTTTAGCTAGAAAAGGGAGGCTCTATGCTTCCATTTCAGCTTTGAATTACTCATAATTCCACATATCCACATTGGTATCGGTGATTCTCGACCAAATAGAAGTTAGCTTGCTCTCAGGAATCTTACTCCTTATATCCAATTTTACCTTTTCTGCATCAGAGATAGCATAAATTTTTGCACTTGGATCTGTTGCCCTTCCCTTGGCATGATCAATAGCATCTTGTCTTGATCCTACCTGTAAACAAGTAAATATAACCAACATGAGATCCAAGAGAAACAACAAATGCAAAAAACCCATATCTCAAAGTTCGGGTTTTAGCCCCCCTCGCGAAATCCAGACTAGAGAGGAATTCCGGGTAAATCCGGACCAGGCAGAATCTAGCGAGACAAACATATAAACCCCTTAATATTACTCAATTAATTATCACAATAAAGAAATAACTTTAGAAATACTTAGCATAAGTTCATTTGATCACTTTAATATATTAACAATAAGCAAATCTCTCATATGATCATCATATTCTTCATTTATGCCATATCCTGGAAGAACCCGCAGGAGATGGAAATCCCCGAAAACAACAATAGTTTCAATTGATCCGAGAAAACGAAGAAGGAACGAAACATTTGGGAAAATCTGGTAGAAGCGGATTCTAGCAGGAATAAAATAAATTACCATCAAAGCATGAATTTGGTAGAATGACGCAACTACGGACACAGGAAAATCCAAAGGAAGCGGATTTTTGCGAGGTAGACAAAAGTCCGACTTAGGTGGTAAAAGAAAAGGAATGGGAAAAGCCAGGGAAATCCGGAGGAAGCAGAATTCTATGAAGATGCCGAAAACCCAAACTTACCCACGTTTCACTCGTCCTTAACAAAACGGATCGAATGAGCATGGATGTAGGACCTACACCTCGACAACAACTTGACCTAGACATCTAATGGATCAATCATGAATTTAAAGCTCACCTCTGAATAATTCAAGAGGGATTGGCTATGCCCTAGGTCGAGAAACCCAAAAAAATTATGGCATGGGAGCACGGAAAAACCAGACATGACTTGCTTACAAACAAATATAGGGAATTTGGGATAAATGTAAACAAGCCCCAAGAATAAAAATAAAAGACCAGCCCAAAAAAAATGTTAAGTGATCAATCGGGTAGACTGGAAAAACAATGAAAACCCCAAAAAACCCCCCACCATGGGGTGTACACATAGGAAAATGATGAAGCAATGAATGACAGGAAAACGTATAAAGAAAAGTAATTGAAGACCAATAGAAAAAAGAAGCATATTCACATACCATGAGAGCAAAGAGCTGAAACCAGTGATGCCAAAACATAACCCACAAATAGGAGCAGGCTACGAGCAATGCTCACGAAATTCAAATGCAACACTCAAAATAGCTCCAAAATGCACGATCTAGCAACATGCCTCAAGCTCCAGAACTCAAACTCAAATGAAAAGAAAATAAACAAACTCAAATGGCCAATTAATTCCCAAAATTCAATATATCACTACCCAAAAAATTGCATAATCACCATTAATTCCCTCGACAAGACAACCAAGACTAAAATCCGGAAATCCGATAGAGCAACAGACTTTGGAGAAATCCAGACATGACAGATTTCCTTGGATTTTGTCGAAAGGGCAACCACCTTCAGTCTCCAAAATAAAATCAGGAAAATCCAGAGGAAACATATTTTCCCGAGAACGGTGGAAAGTCCGGAATGCACTCAGATCTTAAGATTTTCAACAAAAGTCACAAATGGGCCACTCCAACTTGGCAAGATGAACATCAAAGCACTTGCCCAAGCAAGAAAAATTCCAAAATAAAAAGGCCAAGACACCCAAAAAACCAAAAAAATGAGGGTCCCCACTTCAATGTGGCGTGTGTGCAAAAACTGCACAACAAATGGCGACTCCACTGAGGAAATGCTCTAGAGTATTTCAAGAACAAAATAGAATCAAGAACCCAGAATCTCTGGTTTCAATCCTCTCCTCAAGACACCTATGAAAAAATTTTCATAAACCACAAAGAAGAACTTTACCTATACCAGGTTACAAGTGTGTGTATTGTGCATTTATTTCCTATTCCTTAGGTACAATGGGAACCTAGGCAAATCTGACCAGGCTGCACAAAATTTCTAACTCCAAAAGAAACCGGGATAGAACCTCACTGCCAGTCAGGCATCCATAGCCCCAATGAGGTTATTGCTATGACCCTCCCAAGTATAGCTCTACTGCCAGTCAAGTGTCTATAGCCTCGGTAGAGATACTAGGATACCCCTGACAAGGTGAAGATTACTTAGATTTTCAACATTTTTCACTTTTCTCTTTCCTTTTTTATTTAACTTTATAGAAATTTCCTCTTTCACCTTCATAAGTAATGAAACTCACACTCAGGGATGAGGAACACAGTGGCATTGAATTAGAATATAAGATTTTTCACCAAGCCAAATTACCCAAGAACCCTATGTAACTCCAAAATATTATTTTTAGTGTTAAAGGTGTGAGACCCCAAATATATTCCAAGGTTTATCCAAACAAGTGACTCTAATTCTAAGTACAAGGGACATCATATACAAAATTCTACCACCCGACTCTGAAAAATTGATTAGATTTTGCAAAAGAAATTTCCACAACCCCAAGCAAATAGCCTGTTAAACAGATGCAACAACCCCAAGGAAGCAACAACCAAAAGCAAAAACCAAAAGGAAAGAAAAACAAACCAAAGCAAATCTACACTAACCAAAGGAAAAATAAGAAAAGAAAAGAAAAAAGAAAACCTACTCTAAGCTATGTACAAGATGAGCTGTAAACAACTCAAGGTTGAAAATAATGCTTCAGATATTGCCCATTGACAGGTAGCGGGATATCCTCACCAGTGAGGGTTTTCAAGCGGAAAGCATTATCTCCCATAATTTCTGAAATCTGGTAAGGACCAAGCCAGAGTTTATCAAATTTACCATGCTCTCCCTTACAGTCATGGGCTTTATCCCAATAGAGAACTAATTCAGAAATTCTAAAGGCTTTCACCTTAGCTCTCCTATCAAACCATCTTTTCACTACACCCTAATGTTTAGCAAATTTTTCTAGGTCTTGATTTCTTTTGTCTTCTAGGTGCAACAACTCTACCAAACGAGCTTCACGTTTGTCTTCCTCATTGTAATATTCATTGATAAATTGTAGGGTAGGGATATTTAATTGAATAGGAAACACGGGTTCCAAACCATACACCAAGTGATAGGGAGAGGTTCCTATGGATGCCTTCTATCTAGTACGGTCAGTCCAGAGAGAAAATTGGAGTTGGGTTTGCCAATCCTTAGGATTTTGTTCTAACAACTTACAGATAACTGTCAGTAGGTTCTTATTGGAAGACTCAACTAGGTTATTACCTTGAGGTAATAATTGGACAAAAATTTAATAACAATCCCATGATCAAACGCCTAATTAGAAAACTTCAGTGATACACATGCAAGACCATTATCACAAACTAAAGATAGTGGACAACCAAAATGATTAATAATCCCATACTTGAGAAAATTGATTACCACATCCGAAGTAAATTGTTTACAAGCAAGTGCCTCTGTCCATCTAGTAAAATAATCAGTTATGGTAAGAATATACCTATGACCCACAGAAGATGGAGGACTAATTGGACCTATGAAGTCCATACCCCACTGAGAAAATGGTTTTACTTCTATGACTGGCTGAAGTGGAAGAGCTGTATGTTTTTCCTTGCTTGTTGTAATTTGACATATGTGGCAAGTCCTCACATGTTGGTGTGCATCCTTGAACAAATTAGGCCAATAGTAGCCTACCCTTAAGATCTGGTTTGTAGTGGCTGATGTAGAACCATGGCCTATACCATATTTCTCATGAAATTCAATTATCACTCTGGAAACCTCCTCTTTTTCCAAAAATCTTAAGTATACACCCTCATGATTTCTTTTATACAAGATAGCTCCTTTCATCATAAAACTTCCACTCTTCAGGTGCAAAGCCCACCTCTGAACTGTGTTAAGGTGATCGAGATATTGCTGATTGAGCAAATAAAAAATGATTTCATCATACCAATCTCCTGGTGATACCTCTTGAAGATGATAATGTTGAGCTGTGAGATCAGGACCTATCTCATCCATCGTCTTTGTAAGTCCATGTCCTCTTACTAATTTCATGGTTTGAATCTCCATGTCATATTCCTGCAACATAGTCACCCATTTGGCTTTTCGTTCACCTAATTTGTTTTGCATTAACAACAAATTTACTGTAGGATCAGGTACTATGGAAAAAACCTTATTCCTCAAAACATAGTGCCTGAATTTTTTCGCTGCTCTGACGAAAGCATAAGCCTGCTTCTCTATATTATGATATCTTAATTTTGTATCCTTTAAAGGAATACTCATGAAGGCCATAGGATGCTCATTGCCTTGATCAGACTTTTGATTTAACATTGCAGCACAAGAGTGATCAGAAGCGAATGAATATATGTAAAAATGTTTAGCATAATCAGGAATCGCCAATATTGGAGCCTCGGCAATAGCTTTCTTGATTTCTGCAAATGCTCCCTTAGCTTCTGCATTCCACTCTATTTTTGCCTCTTGTTTTAGCATGGCATTCAATGGCTTAACTATCTCTGCAAATTCAGTGATAAATTTTCTAACAAAGTTAATCTTACCAAAGAATGACTTCATCTCTTTCTTATTTGTAGGAATTGAATCTTCAAGATAGCTTGTATTCACTCAGGGTCAATAGAAATACCCTACTCTGAGATAATATGTCCCAATAACTTTCCTTATGTGACTCCGAAAATACACTTCCTTGGATTAAGTGAAATACCAAACTCTCTACATCTTTGGAATACTTTACATAAATTTGCTATATGATCTCCTCGTTTTTTAGAAAAGACCGTCAAGTCATCCATATAAATAATGATGCACTTACCAATTATGTCCTTAAAATAAATGTCCATAGCTCTCTAGAACGTAGCTCCAACATTGATCAACCCAAATGGCATCCTTTTGTAAGAGAAAGTTCCCCATTTTGTAGTGAAGGCAGTCTTGTGCCTATCCTCATACTACACCATAACTTGGTTGTATCCAGAATACCCATCCAAAAAGGAAATCATTTGAGATTCATTAATGATCTGAAGCACCTCATCCAGTGAAGGAATTGGATAATTATCCTTTTCTGATGCTTTGTTTAGATTCCTAAAATCCACATACAGTCTAATTTCTCCATTCTTTTTCCTCACCGAAACCAAATTCGCAACCCAAGTATAGTGTCTTACTGGAAATATAATGCGTGCTAAAAAAAATTTATGCACCTCCTTTTGAATAATGGGTTCTAACAGAGCATTGATTGGCCTGTGTCTCTACCTAAATGGTTTGACATCTGACTTCAAAGGGATGGTGTGTGTAATGATTGAAGTATCATATGTTTTCAAATCTTCATAACTCCAACCTATTACATCATGATATGCATGTAAGGTATCAATAATCCCCTTTCTTTCTTTTGGAGTACATACCTTACCAATAAAACAATTCTTTATATCAACTGGTGTCCCCATATTATATGTTTCACATTGGCTACTGAGAGACTCCCTTTTATCTTGTTGTTCTTGATCTCTTATCTTATCCAAATCAAAAATTCGTTCAAGCTGCACCATACCTCTTGGAATGGTGTTGGTTTTCAAATTAATGATTCCTGACAAGTCTATTTCTGCTTGTTTAGGCTCTATCTCATCAATGAATTGGGAAGCGAACACATCACAACTTTTAATAAAATCCAAAATATGCTTATCGTCTTCAAATACCTGGAAATTAGTAACATTGTCAGGTACTGAAGGTACTAGAGTGAGCTCAATTGTAAATTTATTCAATCCTGAAAGTGATAAAGGTTGCAAGGTGCTGGCAGCTTGCGCTAGAGAATTTGCAACTTGATTCTTGCTTCGAGGAATCAACTGGATATTGAAAGCATCAAACCCTTCAATAAGATCCCACACTCTATGCCTATAATTGGTCATTCTCCTATCACGACATGAATACTGTTTCCTTACTTGTTTGATTACTAATTCAGAATCTTCGAAAACTTGTAACATCTTAAATTTCTTCCTTGATGCCATTAACAAGCCATGTATCAAAGCTTCATATTCAACAACATTATTGGTGCATTGGAATTGGAGTCTATGAGCAGAAAAATAATTCTTACCTTTAGGACTGATTAATTCAAATCTTGCTCCAACACCCTATTTAGATTTAGATCCATCGAATTTCAATGTCCAACAGCCATCAGGTTCCCTTGGTTCAAGTTTATCTCGCTCTTTACTTAAAATGGGGGGCTTCTCAGGAAGCGCTAGGTTCTTACCCCTATCGCTATCTAACTCCCTCTGTATATCTGGATTAATACATTTTTGTATCTATTGGATGACAGTCTAACACAAGTCACATTCTAGCTCGGAATGAGGAGCATCATGGACTCTGCACAAATTGGGAAGCAATATTTCCTCAAAGGTCATACTTCCCATTAGCTGTATCTGATTCTCCACACATTTCTGGATAAATTCTTGAAAATTATCCAACAGACTAAGCTGCCTATCCTCTTGGTCATCTGTTTCATCCACTCACTCAGTCGGTGCTCCAGGACTGCTATTTTCTAGAATGTATTTATCTAAGGAGTCCTATAGCATAAAAAACTCCTCATCCTCTGTGACTAATGCGACCAACACATAATTTCCCATGCGAATTTTAGACACCAACACCTCATTTGAAACATTCTTGTATTCAATGATTACATACTTCATTCGGGGCTTTCTTTCAATTCGAATATGATTCAGAACTCCCTTCCATGGTAGCCACCTGTGAGAATGATATTTAGATGTCTACCCATTCAATTCCTTAGTGAAATCCCTACCTAAAATCATACCATAAGTATTAGGAATGTCAACAACTTGGATATTGATAACTTGTTGCACCCTAGGATCTGATGCAAGTTGCGTAGGGATCATGTTTAATTCTCTAACTCCACTTACCTCTATTTTGTCCAGTTGAGTAACCTTATTTTGAGAAGCTATAGGGGTAATACCTAATGCTTTGCAAATAGTAAAAGGCATAAAATTTGTGGATGCTCCTGAGTCTAGGAGACAATTATGTAGATTCTTTCCAAAGATACGAACATAAATTAAGAAAGGAGGGGTTTCCATCTTGCCTTGAAACAAACTCAAATGAGTGTTACCTTGTGCAACTTGACCTTTATCTTTATCTATCCCTTTTTCTACAGGTGGAACCTGACTTCTAGGTACCTGGGAATTAGAAGACCTAGTAACAACCTCATTGGTAGTTACCCCCTGTGGTGCTATATTCAAACTAAATTGTCCAAAAATTGCATTCCTAATAGTAGGAAATATTAATAACTCAAAAGAAGAAAGACTTACCTTTAATTTCTTGAATTCCTCAGTCACATACTCACCTATTTGATCCACATTCAGGTCAACATGGGCTTCCTTGTAGCCACTGACTTGCCTATCTTTCGACACCTCAACATTGTTCCCTTTTGACAAGTATTATGTGGGTATATGAGGATAAGGTGGATTATTACGGGCATGTGGATTTGGTGGAGTAGTAAAATTGTTAGGAGGGATAGAAGTAGGGAAAGGGCCTCTAGCCTATGGACTTTTGTTAGGTCTATTTCTTAAATCATATTTCTTTGTTGGTTGCTGAAACATCCAAACTTCTTCAATACTAGCTTCCTCCTCATCCAAGGGGCTATTATCATTCTCATTTTCCTCACTAAACAACTGGGAGATCTCATCTTCATTCAACACTTGCTCTACCTTATCCTCTTAGTCACCTTCTAGTTCATTTTCCTCACCTTTGGGGAATGGGGCATGGTTGAGTACCATCACTGGAGAATCATAAGGATTAGAGGGCAAAATTTCCTGACCACTAGAATTGTTCTCTACTTCATATTGAAAAATGGAAGCAGTGGTCTAAAACTCGATACAATCTAACTCAAAGTGTTGGCTTGTCTTATGAAGTCAACACCAACCAGACAAAGCTGCCTCTACCAAGTATACACCATTTAGAGGTTTCTCTTGAGTATAAGGTTGATCCAATGGAGTAGGAATCCCTCCATTATTAGGTCCAGTATTCCATGACCTATTTTGCCTAGGTGGTTGGCCCTTGTCAAATCCTTGTCCACCCTATTGATTTCTATCAAAATTCTGACTAGGGCCCTGCCTTCTATCAAAATTCTGACTGGAACCTTGTCCTCTATCATAGTTTTGATTTCTATCAAAATACTACCCCCTTTCAAAGTTCCTATTCTCCCTACCATAATTAGATTGTATATTCTTTTGAGCAGCCTAAAGCTGGCTATTCTAATTTATAAAATAGGTCACCTTTGTATTCAATATTTTCACTTGTTTATATAACTCATCCAATCTTTCCTTATCTAGACTATTAGGTGGTGCCAAATTGACACTACCAGAAGGATATCCAAGTATGCCTCTAGAAGCAACAGCCTGATTCAAAACTTCTAAATTCTTCAAATATATAGGAAAACCAACTTGTTTTTGATGATGGGGTTGATTAGCTCCTTGCTAGAGATAAGAGGTCACTAGTTGAGCTTGATACAAAGGAGGACTTGGATGAGGGACCAAAGGCAATGAAGGTATCATATTCATTATGGGAGCATGACTGGTCAAAGCCTGGTTAAGGGTTTGAATTTTTTCAGGGTGAGCAACAGATCCTAAGGATGGTAAAGGTCTGGATAAGTGTTGCCTCATGTCCATGCTAACCTTCATAGCCTTTGCATATGCAGTGAGTAAAGTATTCAGAGGATTAGTCCTTTGTTTAAGGAAAGTGGTTGTAAGGCTATCCAAGGCCTCAAGGTAAACTTCTAAAGCAGTATTTTCATTTCCAGCATAAGGTGCCTAGAGTCTGGTGTATGATCGATGGAACCTATCATTGAATGATCCAATGGGCTCATTAATCTCTCTTTTAACTCCTGATGGGAATCTTAAACTTCTGCAAAAATGCAGTCTTTATTTTGGTCCAATTATGGATGGAAGCAGCAGATAAGTGATTGTACCAATAAAAGGCCTCTTCCCCTAGGGAATAAGGAAAAATTCTACATGCAACATCCTCATGGTTAATTCCTCTATCCCTCAAGTAGGTTTGGAAAATCCTAATATGCTCTTCTGCTGTTCGATTGGGATCATGAGTATGAAACTTAGAAAAAAAATGCTCAGGGTTCTTGGGCATGACATTGTAATTATTAAAGATCAACGGGGATGGATTATTAGCAAGGAAAGAAATTGGTGGGGGTGAAGGTGGTAATGGTTGACTTATGACTAGTTGTGGTTGTGGAATGAGAATTCCCTCAGAGTCAGATGAGGATGAAGATAATGGAGATGATGGAAGTGGGTGAGCGAATGATGATTCTTCCCCTCCTCTGGTCCTTCTTGACCTAGTAGGGGCTTGTAACTCTTGAAATTCCTCTTCTCCTAGAGTAGATCTAGTTCTTCTTCTAAGCCTCTCAAGAGAGATGGCATTTAGGAAACACTCCAACTTGCTTATTCAAGGCTCTCCTTCTAGCACCAATCTGTTGATGGTGTTTTCTGCACAACAACAACTCAGACAGAATATGATATACTATTTCCCTTGAAAGGTAAATCTCTATGTGAAAAGAGATAACCCCAAGGTCTCTAATGTTAGGTCTTGACAATGCAACAAAACAACTCAGTGATAAATGTGAAAATGCTGGTAATCACAAAGGGACCTTACTACAAGCAAATGTTGGACTTTGAACTTATCAGATCTAAACAATGAATTGATACTTGAAATCCTCAATTGAACCCAAATACAAAAGATTAAAGTTTAAGAGATAATTATAATACTAATTCTAACCCTAAGACGGACAATTCCAAAGATGATATGTTCAAAATGGACCGATTTCTCATAAACTACTTTCTATTGGATCCAAATAAATCTTCAATTTTCATAGAAATAGTGCAATCTTCTGAGGTATTTTAACATTTTCAAATCATAAAAAATTATTCAAAATAATACTATTGGATATGAACAAACATTTATAATTGAACTAAGCACAATTTAACACCCAGGCTAACTTTGCAAAGCAGCTAACAGTCAGCTAACTACAAAACGTATGGACTAGAGATCCCTGCAAACATTCCAAACATGAAACCCTAAGCATCACCAAACTATTTAACCATGAACTTAAGCAATTTTAAAGATAGAACAACAAGAACCATGCCAGACAAAACTTGACACAAGAAAGATACCAAATCACAATATCCCTTCTTATATTAGGTCATCCAAAATGGCAACAATTCCAACTTTCTGTTACAATACTTTCTTGAATAGAAACCCTAATTTGCTCAAATATGGAAATCTTTATTCTATTTATCTATGCCTATCATGTATTACTTCTATCCTGAAATGAGGCAACATGCTCAATTTATAGAGAATCCCTAAAATAGGTCAGCTCAAAATAAGTTTACAATAAAACATGCCACACAAGAGGTCGGCCTTAAAAGATATTCGAATATCATATAAAATGTGCAATTTGCACCAATTTCATCCAAGTCAGCCTAAGGTCACAAAAGGTTAGCCCAATGCATGTGGATAATGGGAAGCACAAAATTTGATGTAGCTCAATATAATTATTTCCCATCCTTATCTTTATCTCGATCTTCTTCACCATGCACGACCAACAACACCCTATCCAACTCAGCAATAGGTGGTATAGGCAAAACCCTAACTCCTGTTTCAAGAGACTTAATGTCATCCCTTGCCTGCCTTACAGTACTGTCCCACTTAGAACTATTAGTTAAATATCTATCAATAACTAACATGTAGGTTACAACATCATCTAGTTGATGCTTAGTGACTGGAACTTCACTGATTGGGGAATAAACATCTCTCCACCATTTCCTAAGTTGCTCCAGATTGAGATGCTTTAGAGCAAACTTCTTCCTCCCTGTCATAATTGCAAAAAAGGAGATACACTTCTCATAAATACCAATCAAAGTGTCCCCAATCAAATTCCCTTGCTTTTTAATCTTGTTTAAGGCCCTTTGCCTCATCTGCAAGATCCCGAACCATTCCCAAGGCTCATAAACTCTTGGAAAAGAAAGAATCCCACTCTTTACCAATTTATCTTTGGTGAATTCCATGATTGTCTTTGTTTTCTGCAGTAAGAGATCCGTATCGTCTTTGTCTTGAGCAAGCACAACATTCAACCAATCTATTGACCTCATGGAATCCCCTCCAGTCGACAAGATACCTTTGATAGCAACATCTCCTTTGGTTTGAACCCCCTGCAACCAAGCAACTGTGGCAAGTGTGGTGCCTTTCATCTTCTCAAGCTCAGAGATTGTTTCCTAAGGCAAGAAACCTACAACAAAGGAGGAAGAGCTAATGGACTCCAAGGGTTTCATCAACTCTTGCAAGCACTTCTTCAATTTCTCATTCTCTTTCTCCAACTCATGCCTGGTTTGCATGACCCTCTTCAATCTACCCACAATTATAGCACTGGAGACTTCATACTCCTCAATGTCCTGTTCCATAGATGCATTCCCTAAGTCAATAGTTTGCACATGATAATCCTTGGAAGTCACATTATCTCTATCTTTATTCAGAGTAGGGGTAGCAATGTGAGACACCCTGTTGCCTAACCCATCTCTCTCAATTTGGGACATAACCCTAGCCTTCTTCTTTATCTTTCCTTTTTCACCATTGTCCATTAGGTCATCCCAATTAGGAGGAGCATATTTTACTATTACCTATTTACTCTTCAATTATTTATCCAGCCAACTTGGAACAATAGACTCAGTTGAAATTGTATCCCACCCATCCTGCTCCTACTGGTCATTAGGGGCATCCTTCTCAACACTTGGAACACTAGGGATATCCCTAATTGGATCTTATTTGTTCAACAATTGTTCCTCTACAACAACCTGCATCGGTGAAGGGATCTTAGCTGGTATCTCCTCCTGCTGAGGAGATTTACTCAATTTCTCTTTCCCAGGTGAATTTGCATAGGCCACCATAGGGGACTGGATCACCTTGTAAATTTTTTCCTCTACACTATAGAGGTCTCCTTCCTGAAATTCCTTCTCACCCAAGTCCTTGAGATCTTCATCCTTCCTTGGTTCTTCTTACACATCGCTAGTATCTTGAGGAAGGGAAATGCTTTGCTGTTTAGTAATGGGAGTAGTCACTGGCATATCCTCCTTGATTGAAGCATCCTTTGGGGAAGGAGTCCTTGACCTCTTCATGTATACTTGTGTTATTTCCCCAGAACTTTCTACTTGTACCACAGGTGACTCAACTTCCTTATCAGTTTTAGGGGCTTCTTCCTATTTCTATGACAGCCTCAGAATCCTTCTGCTCTTTGTCAATGGAGGAGTAACATCTACCTCTTCCTCTTCTTCTTTATCCTTCTCAAATTCTATCCTTGATACATGCCTTCTCTTCTTGGAAATAGGTTTCCTCTATTTTCCTACCTCTTCCACCTTCTTGGTTTGAACATCTCTAGCCTGAATCTTGAAAGGGGAATCCACTTTTTCCTTACCCTTAGGATCCTATTCGTGTGATTCCTCAAAAGAAGAATGAGACTCCATGTCTCCCATAAAATCAAAAGCGCATTGGATACCTTCACTTTACAACTCAAAAATATTGTGATTCAACCACATTTGGTGTACTTGACCACATGAGTCATGATTTGATCTAGTTATGTTTTCTCTTCTTCCAACTAGTCAACCTCTCCAACTGGTTTGTCTTTCACAGCCTCAAAGATATGACCCTGAATTAAATTTGCATCTTCTTCCACCTAGTCAGGGATTACCTTCACATTATATAACCTTATTAAGTCCACTGAAAACTTGAAGAATTTTCTCTTCATGACCACAAATTCATCACCAAGGTTAGCCCAATAATAGTCAATATTGGCCTCATGGTTGTACTGCCTACTGGCCTTCTTCTTTGCCTCACCTATGATGTCAAATATTGCTATCTTGGAATGGAAAGAGAGGCCAAAAGTACCCATCTACTCCTCAGAAACATGAGCAGACTGGATAGAAGGACAAACCTCACCCATTCCTGTCTTGAAGGGAAAATCATTCCCAAATCCTGTTTTATGCTTGTCTCCCTTTACAATTATGTCAAAGTCACAAATTTTCCTTGTGACCTCCAGCAATAGAATATGATCAGTGGGGTACCTCGGGAGTCTGTATGGAGCCCTTTGACAACCATCAATCCTAATGTAACTGAAAGTAGGGAACTGGATAAACCATGCCCCATACCTCCTTATCAATTATTTAGCCTTGTCAGAGATCCTCACATGCTCTGTACCTTGCAACAACCTAGCTATATACATCATGAAAGCATCATTTTCCCTTCTATAGATTCCTCCCATTAGGTGCAGCTGTGGGTACACCTCATATATTGCATCCTGTCCAAATGTACCTCTAGTACTCATCCCCTTATATGGGAGAAATCTTCCCAATGCATACACTAGGTAGGAGGTCATGGTGAAAGTCTTAGTTTTGCAAGACATTACACAACTGCTCATGGATCACAACACTTATGGAACCTGCCCAGTGATAGTGTATACCCTACTCCATCTGAGCAATGGCATTAAAAATCCAACTCTTAAACACTCCTGCACTCTTCAGCCCCACCAACTTGCTGAGGAGAGTGATGACATTGTAGTACTCCCTTTTAAACTTGAGTTTGAATAGCTACTTTGGCAATTTAGAGAAATGAGACTTGGGCTTCTCCAACCAATAATTGATTACTTGCTGGGACTTGACCATATTCTCTTCATAGTATTTCCTTGTTGTGTCTATATCAAAATCCACCACATGTGACCTATCAGTCATATCAAAAGTCCTAGCAATGGACACACGTCTAAATCCTGCCACAATCCTTCCTTGGGGACCAATTATCCTTTGTTTCCCTCTCTCATAATTCTTGGAACATTCAAGCACCAACTCATAGCACTGAACAGTAGAAGGGAAACCTGTTACATGTGCCAATCCAGACTCCAGAGTTCTTTTAGCTAGAAAAGGGAGGCTCTGTGCTACCATTTCAGCTTTGAATTACTCATAATCCCACATA
This sequence comes from Sequoiadendron giganteum, assembly GCA_007115665.2. Lineage (NCBI taxonomy): Eukaryota > Viridiplantae > Streptophyta > Pinopsida > Cupressales > Cupressaceae > Sequoiadendron > Sequoiadendron giganteum. The sequence continues at coordinate 406,136,480 of CM021107.1, read as the reverse complement.
ACCACATTGGTATCGGTGATTCTTGACCAAATATAAGTCAGCTTTCTCTCAAGAATCTTACTCCTTATATCCAATTTTACCTTTTCTGCATCATAGATAGCAGAACTTTCTGCACTTGGATCTGTTGCCCTTCCCTTGCCACGACCAGCAACATCTTGTCCTGATCCTGCCTGTAAACAATTAAATATAACCAAAGTGAGATCCAAGAGAAATAAAAAATGCAAGAAACCCATATCTCAAAGTTCAGATTTTAGCCTGCCTCGCGAAATCCAGAATGGAGAGGAATTCCATGGAAATCCGGACCAGGCGGAATCTATCGAGACAAATACATAAACCCCTTAATATTACTCAATTAATCATCACAATAAAGGAATAACCTTAGAAATACTTAGCATAATTTCATTTGATCACTTTAATATATTAACAATAAGCAAATCCCTCATATGATCATCATATTCTTCATTTCTATAATATCTCAGAAGAATCCACGGGAGATGGAAATCCTTGAAAACAACAATAGTTTGAATCAATCCGAGAAAAAGAAGAAGGCACGGAACATCCGAGAAAATCCGGTAGAAGCGGATTTTAGCGGGAATAAAATAAATTACCATCAAAGCATGAATCTAGCAGAATGAACCATCCACGGACATGGGAAAATCCGAAGGAAGCAGATTCTCGTGAGGTAGACAAAAGTCTGGCTCAAGTGGCAAAAGAAAAGGAACGAGAAAAGCCAGGGAAATCCGGAGGAAGCAGAATTCTGCGAAGATGCCGAAAACCCAAACTTTCCCACATTTCACTCATCTTTACCAAAATGGATCAAACGAGCATAGATGTAGGACCTGCACCTAGACAACAACTTGAACTAGACATCCAACGGATAAATCATGAATTTAAAGCTCACCTCTCAACAATTTGAGAGGGATTGTCTATGCCCTAGGTCAAGAAACCCAAAAAATCTCTGCCATGGGAGCACGGAAAAAACTGGCATGACTTGCTTACAAACAAAGATAGGGAATTTGGGATAAATGTAAACAAGCCTCAAGAACAACAATAAAAGACCAGACCAAAAAAAATCTTCAGTGATCAATTAGGTATACTGGAAAAACAATGAAAATCCCAAGCAACCCCCCGCCATGGGGCGTACACATAGGAAAATGACGAAGCAATGAATGATAGGAAAGCGTATAAAGAAAAGTAATTGAAGAACAACAAAAAAAAGAAGTATATTCACATACCATGAGAGCAAAGAGCTGAAACTGGTGATGCCAAAAAATAACGCACAAACAGGAGCAGGCTACAAACAATGCTCATGAAATTCAAATGCAACACTTGAAATAGCTCTGAAATGCACGATCTAGCAACACGCCTCAAGCTCCAACACTCAAAATCAAATGAAAAGAAAATAAACAAACTCAAATGGCCAATTACTTCCCAAAATTCAATATATCACTGCCCCAAAAGTTGCATAATCGCCATTAATGCCCTCGACAAGACAACCAAGACCAAAATCCAGAAATCTAACAGAGCAACGAACTTCGGAGAAATCTAGACACAATGGATTTCCACGGATTTTTTTGAAAAGGAAACCACCTCCAGGCTCCGAAAGAAAATCGGGAAAATTCGGAGGAAACAAATTTTCTTGAAAATGGTGGAAAGTCCGGAATGCAATCAGATCTTAAGATTTTCAACAAAATTCACAAATCGGCCACTCCAACTTGGAAAGATGAACATCAAAACACGTGCCCAAGCAATAAAAATTCCAAAATAGAAAGGCCAAGAAATCCAAAAAACCATAAAAATGAGGGTCCCCACTTCAGTGGGTTGTGTGTGCAAAAACTGCACAACAACAGTGATGTACAATGAGGTAGGATTGACAAGGTAGGGGTAGCATGAGAAAATGCCTCATAGAAATAGGGTCTCATGGTGTGGTATGATTGACAAGGTAGGGGTAGCGTGAGAAAATTCCTCATAGAAATGGGGTCTCATGATGATGTACATTAACATGAGACCCCATTTCTATGGGGAATTTTCTCACACTGCCCCTACCTTGTCAACCCTACTGCATTGGAATTCTATTGAGCTCACTAGCTTGCTAATGCTACCACATTTTTCCTACATGTCTATGAAAACATTATTGTCAAAAAATTTAGATGCCTTGTCCATTCTTCCATTTTGAGCCTATCTTACAATCAAGGCATGCCACATGGCCACATTTCTTTAAGGCATTCCATCAAAAAAATCATGTGAGCATTGGTAAGCTAGTGAGCTCACTAGCTTACCAATTCGATAGGGTTGACAAGGTAGGGGCAGTGTGAGAAAATGTCTCATAGAAATGGGGTCTCATGGTGATGTACCCCATTTATATGAGGAATTTTCTCACACTTCACCTACCTTGTCAACCCTACCGCATTGTCAATCTAGTGTTCTATCAATAGAGATGAAAACTAAAATAGTTTCAAAGATCTATCAATGTGGGAGGAGTATATTCCAATTTTGTAGAGACATGTATGGAAAATTTGGTAGCATAGACAATGCAATCAACTGTTTGATAAAATGCACATCACCATGAGACCCCATTTCTTTGAGGCATTTCTTCAAACAAAATGATTTCCTTGTCTATGTTGTTTGATAAAATGCTTTGGTAGACATGTATGGAAAATTGGTAGAATAGACAAGGAAATCAACTACTTGGTATATCTGTTTGATAGAATACCTCAATGAGATATGTCCTCATGGACTAGAATGATTGCAAGATATGCACAAAATAGATTTTCAAGCATATACAATTTGTAGGTGTAAAACCAAATTCAACTACATTTTCCAACATCTCCCATGCCTATACCAAAATGAAATCTTTGGAGAGTGGTATGCACATCCATAGTAAAGGATTGATAAATGATGCATTATTTTACTTATAACTTTTGTCATATATGTGTATACAAAATGTGGAAGCATACACAAGGTAAGTCAATTGTTTAACAAAATGCCTCAAAGAGATGCAGTTTAAAAATGTAATTGGAAAGTGTAAAGAATTGTGTAATTTAAAATGTGCATTGAGAAGCTAAGGTTATAATGATAAACAAACAATGATCAACATGGAATATGCAAAATAACAAAATCAAAGAAAACCAAAATAAATAAAAGAAAATGTGTAAATACTTCACATACCTAAAAAACCATAGTTTCAAATGGAGGAGTTCTACCCAATTATGTAGTTGTTGCTTCTTTCTTCAAACTCCTCAATAATTTGACTTTTTAAAAATATTTTTCCCCTCCAAACTTAAATTGTATAGCACTCTTCAATGCAATTCAGACTTGAATTGATATTATATGCATTTCAACATGAAAACTTTTCTATTTCATGCAAAGGTGGTGGAAAGATCATGAAAAATGTGTTGGAATGTGAAAAAATTTCATGCATGCTTCACAAAATCATCAAAAATATTTTTTTGTTGGAACACGTGCATAACTAGGAGAATATGTAGACTGTGGGCCTTGAGATCATGGGTATATTAAGTTTTTAACCATTTTTAGATAAAGAAAAAAAATGCTCATATTATAACGTGCTCACATTATAATGTGTTGGTTGTATAATGCGTTGGCATTATAACACATTGGAGTTATAATGTGTTGGTGTTATAACATGCTCACATTATGTCTTGCTAAAATAATAGCCATATCTCTACTACTTCAAAATGCGCTCACAATATGAGAAAGTTATTTTTTATGTTTCTTTTCTCTCTCTCTTTCTCTCTATCCCCTACCCTCTATCTCCCTCCCTCTTTCTCTCTCTCAAGTCTCACTCTCTCTCTCTCTCACTCACTCCTTCTATCCCTATCACCTCTACCCTCTACCCTCAACCCTTAACCCTCTACCCTCTCTCTCTCTCTCACTCACTTCAAGTCTCTCTCTCCTACCCCCTCTCCCTCTCTCGAGTCTCTCTATCTCACTCACTCACTCCTATCTCTCTCCCATTTACCCTTTACCCTCTAACGTCTACCCTTAACCCTTAAACCCTTAAACCCTCTACCCTCTACCCTTTATCTCTCTCTCACTCCCTCCCTCTCTCTCTCAAGTATCTCCCTCCTACCCCTCTCCCTCTCAAGTATCTCTCTCTGTCTCTCTATCCTCCTTCTCTCCCTCTCCCTTAACCCTCTACCCTCTACCCTTAACCTTAAACCTTAAACCATCTATCCTCTATCTCTCTCTCAAGTCTCTCCCTCCCACCCCCTCTCCCTCTCCCAGGTCTCTCTTTCACTCACTCCCTCTATCTCTCTCCCCTGTACCCTAAACCCTAAACCCTTAAACCCTCTACCGTATACTCTTAATCTTGTACCCTCTATCTATATCCCACTCACTCACTCTCTCCCTCTCTCTCTCTCCCTCCCTCCCTCCCCTCTACCCTTAACCCTTAAACCTTCTACCCTAAACCCTCTAACCTCTACCCTTAACCCTCTACCCTTAAAACCTCTCCCCTCTACCCTTAACCTTAAACCCTTAAACCCTCTATCTATATCCCACTTACTCCCTCTCTCACTCCCTCTCACTCTCTCTCCCCTCCACCCTAAACCATTAAACCCTCTACCATCTACTCTTAACCTTGTACCCTCTATCTATATACCACTCACTCCCTCTCTCAATCCCTCTCTCTCTCCTTTTCTCACTCCATCC
>CM021107.1:405756438-406131789 GCA_007115665.2 Sequoiadendron giganteum | reverse complement strand
CCCTCCTACCCCCTCTCCCTCTCTCAACTCTCTCTCTCTCTCTCTCACTAAGCCCCTCTATCTCTCTCCCCTCTACCCTTAACCATATACCCTCTATCTTTCTCCCAAACCTCTACCATATATCTCTCTCCCACTCCCTCCCTCTCTCTCTCTCTCTCTCTCTCTCTATCTATCTCCCCTATACCATTAACCCTACATACTAAAACCTTAACCCATAAACCATAAACCCTTAAACCCTCTACCCTAGCTTGCCAATTCAGTGAAATTGGCAATGTAGTGGTTTGTTTGAAAAAATGGATCCAAAAAATGGGGTCTTCCGATGATGTAAATCACCGGGGTAAATCACCAGGAGACCATATTTCTTGGACTCATTTTTTCAAATAGGCCACTACATTACCAATTTCACCAAATTGGAAAGCGAATGGGCCCACTAGCTTACCAATTTGGTGAAATTGGAAATGTAGTGGCTTGTTTGAAAAAATGGGTCCAAGAAATTAGGTTTCCTAGTGATGTAAACCATCGGGAGACCCCATTTCTTGGACCCAATTTTTCAAGTAGGCCAAGTTAGGTTTCCAATTTCACTGAATTGGCAAGCTAGTGAGCCTGCGAGCTTGCCAATTCCACTAGCTTGCCAATTCAATGAAATTGACAATGTAGTGGCCTATTTGAAAAAATGGGTCCAAGAAATGGGGTCTCCCAGTGATGACCACATTTATTGTACCCATTTTTTGAATAGGTGAAGTTAGGTTGCCAATTTCACCAAATTGGTAAGCTAGTGGGCCCACTAGCTTGCCAATTCGATGAAATTGGCAATGTAGTGGCCATTTGAAAAAATGGGTCCAAGAAATGGGGTCACTCGATGATGTGAATCATCGGGAGACCCCATTTCTTGAACCCATTTTTTCAAACAAGCCAAGTTAGGTTGTCAATTTCACTGAATTAGCAAGCTAGTGGGGTCTCTCTCTCTCTCCACTTAGCCTTAATTATAAACCCTAAACCCTTAAACCTTCTACCATCTACCCTCAAACCAATACCCTCTACCCTCGACCCTAATCCCTCAAACCTAATCCATCAACCCTAATCCCTCAACCCTTAAACCCTTAAACCCTTAAACTCTAGTAAAATCTCTAACATAATCCCTCACCCCTCAACCCTTAAACCCTCTACCCTCAACCATCAACCCTTAAACACTAATCCCTCAACCTCATACCTCTACACTATACATTGGAACCTCAATCCTAATCCCTCAACCCTATACCCTCAATCCTCTACCCTCAACCTTAAACTCTCAATCCTTAAACCCTAAACCCTCTACCCTCTACCCTCTACCATATACATTAAACCCTTAACCCTCAATTCTCAACCCTCAACCGTTAAACCCTAAACCCTTTATCCTATACATTAGACCCTCAACCCAATACCCTCTACCCTCGACCCTAATTCCTCAACCCTCAACCCTTAAACCTTTAAATCCAAGTAAACTCTCAACCCTCATCCCTCAACCCTCAACCCTCAACCCTCAACCCTCAATCCTCAACCCTTAATACCTCAATAATTAAACCCTCAAACCTCTACCCTCTATCCTCTACCCTAGACCCTCAACCCTTAAAGCGTAATACCTCAACCCCTATACCCTCTACCCTATATATTGGACCCTCAACAATAATCCCTCAACCCTATACCCTCAATCCTCTACCCTCAACCTTAAACCCTCAACCCTTAAATCCTAAACCCTTAAACCCTCTACCCTCTACAATATACCCTATACATTAAACCTTCAACCCTCAATTCTCAACCCTCAACCCTCAACCCTCAACCCTCAACCCTCAACCCTCAACCCTGAATCCCTCAACCCTCAACCCTTAAACCCTAAACCCTCAACCCCTATACCCTCCACCCTATACATTGGAATCTCAAACTAATCCTTCAATCATATACCCTCAAACCTATACCTTAACCCCTCTACCCTCAACCATTAACCCTCAACCCTCAATCCTTTAACCCTAAAAAATTAAACCTTCTACCCTCTACCCTTGACCCTAATCCATCAACCCTTAAAACCTTAAACCCAAGTAAACTATCTACCCTAATCCCTCAACCCTCAACCCTCTACCCTCAAACATCAACCCTTAAACCCTAATCCCTCAACCAATATACCCTCTACCCTATACATTGGACCCTCAACCCTATACACTCAACCCTCTACCCTCAACCTTAAACCCTAAACCTTAAACCATCAACCCTTAAACCCTAAACCATTAAACCCTCTACCCTCTACCCTATACCCTATACATTAAAACCTCAACCCTCAATTATCAACCCTGAACCCTTAATCCCTAAACCATCAACCCTTAAAACCTAAACTCTCAACCCCTATACCCTCTACCCTATACATTGGACCCTCAAATCTAATTCTTTAACCATATACCCTTAAACCTATACCATTATCCCTCTACACTCAACCCTTAACCCCCAACCCTAAACACTTAAACCCTAAAACCTTAAACCTTATACCCTCTACCCTCATCCCTAATCCTTAATCCCTCAACCCTATACCCTCAACCCATTACCCTAAACCATCAGCCCTATAGGTCCTCAAGCCTATACCCTCAATTCTCAACCCTCTACCCTATACATTGGATCCTCAACCGTCATATATCTCTATCCCTCCCTCCTCTTCTCTCCTTCTCTATATCTCAATTCTCCCTCCATCTCTCCCTCCATCCATCCCTCCCTCTATACTGTAATCCCTCAACCCTATACCATCAACCCTTAAACCCTTAAACACTCAACCCTAAACTCTCAACTCTCAACCCTCAACCCTCAATCCTCAAATCTTAAACACTCTACCCACAAACCAATACCCTCTACCCTTGACCCTAATCCATTAGCCCTTAAACCCAAGTAAACTCTCTACCCTAATCCCTCAAACCTCAACCCTTAATCCCTCAACACTTAAACCGTCTACCCTCTACCCTCTATCCTAGACCCTCAACCCATATACCCTCTACCCTATACATTGGACCCTCAACCCTAATCCCTCAACCCTATACCCTCAATCATCTACCCTCAACCCTTAAATACTAAACCCTTTACCCTCTACCATATACCCTATAAAATAAACCCCCAACTTTCAATTCTTAACCCTCAACCCTCAACCCTTAAAACCATAAACCCTCAACCCTATACATTGGATCCTCAACCTAATCCTTCAACCATATACCCTCAAATATATACCCTAAACCCTCTACCCTCAACCCTTAATCCTCAACCCTAAACCATTTAACCCTAAACACTTAAACCTTATACCCTCCACCCTCAACCCTCCACCCTCTACCCTCAACCCTAATCCCTCAACCCTTAAAACCTTAAACCCAAGTAAACTATCTACCCTAATCCCTCAACCCTCAATCCTTAAACCCTCAACCATGAACCCTCTACCCTCTACCCTCTACCCTCAACCCTCAACCCTTAAACCCTAATCCCTTAACTCATATACCCTCTACCCTATACATTGGACCCTAAACCCTAATCCCTAAATCCTATACCCTCAACCCTCAACCCTCAACCTTAAAACCTCAACCCTCAACCCTTAAACCTTAAACCCTTAAACCCTCTACCATCAACCCTCTATCCTATACATGAAACACTCAACCCTCAATTCTCAACCCTCAACCCTTAATCCCTCAACCTTCAACCCTTAAAACCTAAACCCTAAACCCTAAACCCTCAACCCCTATACCCTCTACACTATACATTGGACCCTCAACCCTAATCCTTCAACCATATACCCTCAAAACTATTACCTCAACCCTCTACCCTCAAACCTTAACCCTCATCTCTAAACAATTAAACCATAAATCCTTAAACCTTCTACCCTCTACCCTAATCCCTAATCCCTCAATCCTATACCCTCAACCGAATACCCTAAACCATCAACCCTATAGGTCCTCAACCCTCTACCGTATACATTGGATCTTCAACCCTCATATATCTCTGTACCTCCCTCCTCTTCTCTCCTTCTCTCTATCTCACTTCTCCATCCATCTCTCCCTCCATCCATACCTCCCTCTCTACCATAATCCCTCAACCCTATACCCTAAACCCTTAAACCCTTAAAAACTCAACTTTAAACCCTCAACCCTCAACCCTAAACCATTCAACCCTAAAACCTTAAACCCTCTACCCTTTACCCTCTACCCAATACCCTCTACCCTCAACCCTCAACCCTTAAACCCAGGTAAAATATCTATCCTAATCCCTCAATGCTCAACCTGTAATCCCTCAACCCTTAAACCATCAACCATATACCCTCTACCCTCTACCCTCTACCCGCTACCCTCTACCCTCAACCCTCAACCCTCAGTCCTTAAACCCTTAAACCCAAGTAAACTCTCTACCATAATCCCTCAACCCTCAACCCTCTACCCTCAACCCTAAACCCTAAACCATCAACCCTTAAACCCTAATACCTCAACCCCTATACCCTCTACCATATACATTGGACCCTCAACCTAAGACCTCAACCCCATACCCTCAACCCTTAAACCCTAAACCCTTAAAACCTTAAACCCTCTACCCTCTACCCTCTACCCTATACATTAAACCCTCAACTCTTAAACCCTAAACCCTCAACCCATATACCATCTACCCTATACATTGGAACTTCAACCTAATCATTCAACCATATACCCTAAAACCTATACCCTAAAACCTCTACCCTAAAACCTTAACCATCAACCCTAAACCATTTAACCATAAACCCTTAAACTTTATACCCTCTACCCTAAAACCAATACCTTCTTGTTGTGTAGTTTTTTGCACATACGCCCCACTAAAGGTGGGGACCCTCGTTTTCGATTTTTTTTAGTGTCTTGGACTTTCTATTTTGGAATTTTGCTTGCTTGGGCATGTGCTTTGATGTTCGTCTTGACGGTCGGAATGGCCCATTTATGATTTATATTTTCAACCTTAAGTTCTGGGTGCATTTCAGGTTTTACACTGTGTTCGGGAAAATCCGCCTTGGCCAGACTTTCCCGATTTTCCTTTGGCATTTGGAAATGGCTGCCTTTCTGCTCAAGTTCAAGGAAATTCATCGTGTCCGAATTTTACCGAAGTTCGTTACTCTGTCGTATTTCTGGATTTTGCATTCGGTCGTCTTATCGATCGTTTTAATGGTGACTGCACAACCTTTTGGGGCAATGATATATTGAATTTTGTGAAGTGATTTTTCATTTGAGTTTTCTTATTTACTTACCATTTTAGCTTGGAGTGCAAGAGCTTGAGGTGTGTTACTAGATTTTTCATTTGAGGAGATTTCGAGTGTTGCATTCAGATTTCTGGGGCATTGCTTGTATTCTTCTCGTGCTTGGAGGTTGTTTGTTGGCATCGCAGGTTTCAATTTATTCTATTCTTATGGTATGCAGATATGCCCTCTTCCTCTTCTAGTTTTGATGGTTTGTTCTACACTTTCATTTTGTTCATTGCTTCATTCTTGCTTGTGTGTGCGTGCCATGTCTGGGCATTTGGGGTTTCCGTGTTTTGTCATCCCGTCCTGTTGATTGTATTGAATATTTGCTTTGGATGGTATTTCATTGTTTTTTTCAGCGCTTGCTTGTCTTTGCCACAAACTTCCTATCCTTTTTTTCAAGTGAGTGGTGCTTGAGCTTCTTTGTACTTTCATGGTAGAGGTTTTCAGGGTTCTTGACCTAGGGCATAGCCAATCCCTTTCAAATTGTTGAGAGGTGAGTTTTAAAATTCATTGTTTATCCATTGAAGGTGTAGGTTAAGTCATTGTCGAGCTGCAAGTTCTTGGTTAGTGTCGTTTGATCTATTTTAGGTGAGGACAAGGAAAACATAGACATTCAAGTTTACATTTCCTTCGTAGAATTCCACCCTTGCTGGATTTCCCCGAGTCTTCCTGTTTTTCCTTCTTTCTGCATAATTTTCTATTTATCCAGACTTTTGTTTGCCTCGCAGAATTCCTCTTCCTCTGGAATTTCCCAGTGTCCGTTGTTTGATAGTTTTTCCAAATTCAGGCTTTCACAGTGAATCTATCTCGATTCTGCTAAAATCCGGTCCATTGGGATTTTTCCAGATGTTATGTGCTTCCTTCATTTCCCGGATTGCCGAAACTGTTGCTATTTTCGGGAATTTCCGTCTCTAGTAGATTTTCCCAAAGTTTTGTGGGAATGAATGGTCTAATGATTACATGAGGAATTTTCTTATTGATAATGCATTTTCATGATTAAATGAACTTATGCTAAGGGGTTTCATGTTATTCCTTTATTATACTGATTGATTGAAATGATATTGTGGCGTTTGTATGGTTGTTTCACTAGATTCCGCCTGTTCTAGATTTCCCTGGAATTCCTCTCGAGTCTGGATTTCGTAGAGGAGGCTAAATCCCAGACTTTGAAATAATTGATGTTGACACTTGTTGTTTGTCTTTGGTCTCATTATGGTTGTTTTTTTTTTTGTAGGACGGATCAAGACAAGCTGCTGCTGGGCATGGCAAGGGAAAAGCAATAGATCCAAGTGTTGAAAGTTCCGCTATCTATGATGCAAAAAAGGGAAAGATGGACATAAAGAGTAAGATCCCTGAGAGAAAATTGACTTCTGTCTAGTCAGGGATTACCAATACATATGTGGGTATGTGGGACTACGAAGAGTTCAAGGCTGAAATGGCAGCACCGAACCTCCCCTTGTTGGCTAGAAGAACTCTAGAATTTGGGTTAGCACATGTAGCTGGTTTCCCCTCCATAGTACAATGCTATGAGTTGGTGCTTGAATGTCCTAGAAACTATGACAAGGGAACACAAAGGATAGTTGGCCCACAGGGAATAATTGTAGCAAGATTTGATCCTGTGTCCATTGCTAGGACTTTTGATATACCTAATAGGTCACATGTGGTGGCCTTTGATATGGATGCAACAAATAAATATTATGAGGAGAATGTGGATAAATCCCAGCAGGTGATCAATTCTTGGTTGGAGAAACCCAACTCCCACTTCTCCAAGTTGCCCAAATAGTTATTTAGGAATAAATTCAAAAGGGAATACTATAATGTCATCACTTTCCTCAGCAAGTTGGTAGGGTTGAAGAGTGCATGAGTTTTTGAGAGCTGGATGTTTAATGTCATTTATTGAATGGAGCAGGGCATAGATTACCATTGAGCAGGTGCCATAAGTGCATTAATTCATGAGCAGATGTGCAATGTCTTGCAAAACAAGACTTTCACCATGACTTCCTACCTGGTATATGCATTGGCAAGTGATAGGGAAGGGTTGGATGGAACACTCACTATTCCACGCTCTGGGTCCTTGTTCCCAAGAACTCCTAGGTGACTTTCCCACCTTAACCTTTAGGTCCTATCTCATATGTAGGCACCCATGGTTCTAATAGCCAACCCCACTATCATCAAACCCTCAATCTACCAAGCCAATCTTGGTGCCTTGCCACTAACTCTCCCTTAGCCCTTACTCTTCCCTAAAGGCCAATTACTCACATCTCTCCAATTGTTCTTTGCAGGGGTGTAGAGATGTTTCTATAGGATTCACACCTTCCTCCTAGGGTACTTATAGGTTCACCAAACTCCATTCTTCCTTCGCTTTCACCAAACCCTCATTTTTGACAGGTTGCCAGTCAGATCAGCAACTCACAAGGAAACAAAACAACTACAAACACACCTATAAATTGAACTCACACCCTAAATTATACCACACAAGCTTAGATAATAACAAATACTACCAACTACAACATTCTATAGAGCCTTGATCGCTCCTGATCACTGAAATACAAAGAAAACATAGAAATTTCAACAATTCCTCTCACTATCCACACTTGTCATTCATCAAATTTCAAATTACAAACCTTCCAACCAATCTACAGGTTGAGGCACACCTTATATAGGTTTCCCAAAGTAGTTATGCGTTCCTTGGTCAGACATTTTAGTTATCAAGTGTGAAAGGTACTGAATGTACCATGTTGCCACTTTTACCAATTTGCTTAGAAAACTAAAACAAGTGAACTTCTAACCTCATAAACCTTTGCACTCCTAATCACTCCTGATGAAGAAATGTTATTAAGCCTCTAACTCAATTCCAATGGTCAACATGACCTTTAAAGTATCAAAAACTCAAAACTTCATCCTAGGTCCTCAAATTGCCTAGTGCTTCCTAGTGTTTCCTAGGTGCTCCTACACCAGCAAGATTCCACCCATACAAGGGGTTGAGCACTAGAGGTGTATTTGGACAGGATGCAATCTATGAGGGGTATCCACAACTGCACTTGGGAGGAGGTATCTATAGAAGAGAAAATGATGCTTTTACAATGTACATTACCAGGTTGCTGTAGGGTGCAGAGCATGTGAGAATTTCGGACAAGGCCAACAAATTGATAAGCAGGTATGGGGCATGGTTCATCTAGTTTCCCACTTTCTCCTCCATTAGGATTGATGGTTGTTAAAGTGATCCCTACAAACTCCCAAGGTACCCAACTGATCACATCATACTATTGAAGGTCACTAGGCAGATTTGTGACTTTGATATGATTGTGAAGGGAGATAAACATAAAATAGGGTTTGAGAATGATTTCCCCTTGAAGATAGGAAAAAATGAGGTATTTCCTTCAATCCAGTCTGATCATGCTTCTGAGGGGGAGATGAGTAATTTTGGTCTCTCTTTACATTCTAAGAGGGCAAGGTTTGATATCACAGGTGAGGCACAAAATAAGGCCAACAGGGAGTACAACCACAAAGACAACATTGAGGATTATTGGGCTAACCTTGGTGATGAATTTTACGTAAGGAAGAAGAATTTATCTAGGCTACTAGTTGAATTAGTGATGTTATACAACGTAAAGGCCATTCCTAATCAAGTGGAAGAGGATGGAAATCTGATTCAGGTTCATATCTTTAAGGTTGTGAAAGACAAACCAGTTGGGGAGATTGACTGGCTGGAAGAAGAGAAGACAGAGTTGGAGCAGATTATGACTCTGGTGATTAAGTATACCAAAATGTGGTTGAAACACAAGATATTGGAGTTATAAAGTGAAGGTGTCCAATGCACCTATGATTTGATGGGAGACTTGGAGTCTCATTCTGCTTTTGAGGAATCACATGAACAAGATCCTAAGGGTAAGGCCAAGGTGGACTCTCCCTTCAAAATTAAGGTTAGGGATGTTCAAATTGAGGAGGTAGCAGAGGCGGGTAAACAAAGGAAGCCCATTTCTAGAAAGATAAGGCATGTCTCAAGGAGAGGGGCTGAGAAAGATAAAGGGAAAAGGAAGAAGTGGATGCCACTACTCCTTTGTCTAAGAGAAGAAGACTTGTAACACTATCATAGAAAGAAAAGGAAACTTCTAAGATACATATGGAAGTTGAACCACCTATGGTAGAGATAGAAAGTTCAGGGGAGAAAACACAGATATACATGAGGAGGTCAAGGACTCCTTCGTCAAAGGATGTTACAGCAAAGGGGAGTGCTCATGTGACCATTCCTATTACTAAGCAAGAGGACATTCACCTTCCTCAAGAGATTGGCAGTTTTCCAGAAGAGCCAAAGAAGCATGAATATCCTAAGGACTTGGGTGAAGAAGAATTCTAGGAAGGAGAACTCTACAATGCAGAGGCAGAGATTGATAGGGTAATCTAGTCTCCCTTGGTGGCCTATGCGGATTCACTTGTAGATGAGGCAAAGGGCCTTGAAGAATATTCACAAGCAAGGGAGGAAAATTGAGGACAATTTGACTGGAATTCATGATAAGTGCATCTCATTATTTGAAATTATGATAGGGAGGGAGAAGTTTGCTCCAAAGCATCTCAATTTGGAACAACTCAAGAAATGGTGGAGAGATGTCTATTCTACAATGAGTAATGGTCTAGTCACTAAACATTAGCTAGATGATGTTGCGACCTACATTGCAGTTATTTTAGGTATTTGATGAATAGGGCTGATTTGGATGGCACAGTAAGGTAGGCAAGAGATGACATCAAGTTTCTAGAAAGAAGAGTTAAGGTTTTGCCTGTACCACTTATTGCTGAGTTCGATAGAGTTTTGCTGGAAGTGCATGCTAAAGAGGATCGAGCTAAGGACAAGGATGGGAAGTAGTTATATAGGGCTACATCAAAGTTTGTGCTTCCCATTATTGACATGCATTGGGCTGACTTTTTGAGACCATAGCCCGACTTGGATGAAATTGGTGCAAATTGCACATTTCATGTTGTGTTCGAATATCTTTTGGGGTTGACCTCTTGTGTGGAATTTTTATTATAAAACTCTTAATTAGGTTGACCTATCTTGGGGGATTATCTATAAATTGGGCATGTTGCCTCATTTTGTGGATAATAGAAAAATAGTTAGAGAGATAAGTGATACAAAATAGACATAGAATATAGATTTGAGCAAACTAGGGTTTTCCTTCAAGCAAGTATTGTAATGGAAGGCTGGAATTGTCGCCATTTTGGGTGATCTAATATAAGGAAGGATATTGTGATTTCGTATCTCTCTTGTGTTAAGTTTTATCTAGCATGGTTGTAGTTGTTCTATCTCTAAAATTGCTTAAGTTCTTTGTTAGATAGTTTGGTGATTCTTAGGGTTTCATGTTTGGAATGTTTGCAATGATCTCTAGTCCATATATTTTGTAGTTAGCTGATTGTTAGTTGCTTTGCAAAGTTAGCTTGGACTTAAAATTGTGCTTAGTTCAATTATGAATGTTTGTTCATTTTAGTTGCAACAAGATTGTCTTGAATGAATGTTTATGATTTGAAAATATTTAAATACCTCAAAAGATTGCACTATTCTTGTGATATTGCAGACTTATCTGGGTCAAATAGAAATTAGTTTATGAGAGATCGGTCCATTTTGTGCTTCTTATCTTTTGGCATTGTCAGTATTAGGGTTAGAATTAGTCTTGGAATTATCTCTAAAACCCTTATATTTTGTTATTTTCTTTATTATCTAAGTTCAATTAAGGATTTCAAGTATCATTCCATTGTTTAGATCTGATAAATTCAAAGTCCTATATTTTCTTGTAGTAAGGTCCCTTTGTGATTACCAGCATTTTCATATTATCTTTGGGTTTTTTTGTTGCATTGTCAAGACCTGACATTAGAGACCTTGGGATTATCTATTTTCCCATAGAGATTTACCTTTCAAAAGAGATAGGATATAATATTTTGGCTAAGTTGTTGTTGTTGTGCAGAAAACACCATCAACACTTCTACCCTCAACCCTAATCCCTCAACTCTATGCCCTCAACCCAATACCCTAAACCATCAACCCTATAGGTCCTCCACCCTAACCACTCAACCCTATACCCTCAACCCTATACCATCAATGCCTATCCCTTTCTTTTTACCTATACATCTCACCTCTCTCTCACTCCCTCTCTCCTACCCTCTCTAATTGTCTCTATCTACCCTCTCCCTCTTTCTATGTACCTCTTGCTCAATCAATCCCTACCACTCTCTCTCACTCCCTATATATCTCTATCTCCCTCTAATTGCCTCTTCATAATTCCCTCTCTCTCCCTATCTCTCAGGTCTCTCCCTCTGGCACCCTACCTAGGTAACTTTATCTCTCTCTCTCTCTCTCTCCCCCTCTTCTCTCTATCTATCACTCTCACCCTACCTAGATAGGTCCCTCTCTCTATCTCCATCTCTCTCAGGTCACTCTCTCCCACACTCTCTCCCTCTCTTGGGTATCTCACTCTCACACTCCCTCTCTCTCACACTCCCTCTATCTCACACTCCCTCTCACTACCTATCTCTCAAGTCTCTCCCTCTGGCACTCTACCTACATAACTCTCTCTTTCTATCCCTCTCTCCACCCTCTCTCTCTCTTGCCTCTCTCCCACCCCTCTCTCTCTCTCCATCTATCCCTCCCACCCTACCTAGCTAAGACCCTCTCACTCCAACCCCTTTCTCTCCCACTCCTTCTATATTAGTCTCTCCCTTCCACCTCCCTCTCTCTCTCTCTTAAAATTCTCCCTCCCTTTAAAGACATACATAATTACATACACACAAGCATACTACATATGTACATACAATACTACACACATACAAGAATACAATTGCATATGGACATACAATCTTAAATACATACATACATATAGGCATACATACATACATGCATTGATACATACATACACACATACAAGCATGCACACATACATACATATATGACATACAAGAATACATGTACATACAAACATACATTCAATAGAGTAGAATTTAACATAAAGCAAGACATAACTCGAGCATGTTATAACACTCTCACGCTATGTCTTGCTAGACATGTCCCACACAAACACAAAAGAATATGTGAAAACTAAGATATAACGTGAGAACATCATAACGCACTCACATTATATCTTTTTGTTTGGGAATCCCGATGTGTTAGGCTTGATATTTTCCTTGGAATACCAACCCAAAGACTTGGAGGACCTTCCAAATGACTAGAGACGTGTTTTTGCAAATTCTACAATATTTCACATAATTGGGTTCGTTCTCACCATTATGATTGCATGTGTTTCAATGTCAAAAAAATTGAACACTTGGGTAATGTAGAATCTCTCTTAGCTATCCAACGATGTAATTTTTTTCACTTTTTTACAATGTTAAGCCTTTGATCTATAATTTATTTTGTTTGTGTGTCTCTTTTTTGGTAAAAAATAGTGTTTGGTGTTTTTTCGTTATAAATTAACTGTTCATTAAAATTTCAAATAAATTACATTTTTAGAAACTAGACTCCATTCTACAAATATTAAAAAAAAAATCAATTATTTTCCAAAATTTGTAGGGGTAGCATGGCCAAAATTTTGTTTTTCAGGAAGTGTCCACTTTGAAAATTAGTAAAAAATCGAATATTCATTAAAAAATTATCAAAAAAATCATGCATCAACTAAGCTAATTTCTCACCAAAGCGATTTCAAAAATACTAAAAAAAAGTTCACCGTGCTACGCTTCCATAAAAGTTTCCATGTTATGTTTTTCTAACAAAAACAACACCAATTTCTATGGGTCCCTCTGTTGAAATCCTTAATATCAACCATTTTCAAAATAAATTAGTAGTTTAGAAAGTAGACTCAGAGCACTACGATCCTTGTTTTTGTTGCATCTCAAAATTTTGAGTGTAACTATCCTCAATTTCACGTCCAAGGTCAGTATTTCCCGATTTCAGAAAAAAAAATTGGCCACTTAAGCCCCCTTTTTGGTCCCCCATCTTTTTTCACTTACCCCCATGATCTTCACAAAAACTATTAAACTCATTGGAGGTGAACTCAACACCTCTATCTGATATTAAGCACTTGATTTTAACATCCATTTCATTCCCAACCATAGATTTAAATTATTTGAACTTATCTAGATCTTCTAATTTTTATTTAAGAATTGTCACCCAAGTTATTCTAGAATAATCATCAATCAATAGCATGAAATACGTGTCACCATGTAAGATTCTTATTCTAGTAGGTCCACATAGATCTATATGCACCAACTCCAAAGGACCCGCGGTAGAATATTATTTTTCCTTGAATATTTTCTTAGTCTTCTTTCCAAACTGACATTCCTTGCAGATTGCATTGATAGGATTTGTAATCTTTGGTAGATCTCTCACAACATTAGTAGATTTGATCTTTGCTAGGCTATCAAAATTAATGTGACCTATTCTTCTATGCCATATCCAACTTTCATTGATTTGAGACATAAAGTTTTTTAGCACCACTACCTTTGAGCTAATAAACATTACCTTCTATCCTTGTTCTTGCAACAACTAGAGTACCAGATCTTCCTTTTCTAATTTCACAAGTATCATCCTGAAACACAAGATTGTATCCTCTACTACAAATTTTTCCTACACTAAGAATATTATGTCAGATACCCTTGACATAAAGAACATCACCTCTTTCATGCTTTTCATCAAAACTAATTGAACCTTTTCCACAGATCTTAGTAGATGTATCATCACCAAACTTAACAAGACCACCATCATACCTTTGAAATTTAACAAACTTACTCTTACCACCTTTTATATGATTTGAGCATCCACTTTCAATTATCTAGTAATTCCTTTGTTCTCTTACATGGAAAGTAGACAACATAGTTCCTTCAATATTGTGACATATTTCCGAAGAACTTCCCTTTATATATATTTCAGAATTAGTAAGATTAGATACAAATTTTAGAGCCATGAACATGCATTCATCACTGCCTTCTTCAGGATAGTTAGATTGTTCATCATTAGATACACCATTGTCTTTTTCCACATTGTAACTCTTCTTGACAATTTTTCCTTTATGATCCTTAGGTTTGTCATTTGAAACTTTGATTGGATATTTATTTTCATAATGTATCCTTCATTTTTTGAAAAACAATTCTAGTGAATTTATGCACCTAATTATAAATTTCTATAAAATATTGAAAAATGTTTGATAAATTCATTAATGGTTTAGATTTATAATGTGTATTATAAATTTTAAGTGACTAGGCTCCAATCACATATAGAAAAATAATTAACTTTCAAAGTTAAATGAAATCATGGTTAGGTGATTTAACCAATGCTAAACTAAATATTAGTTAAATGTGACAATTTAATGTTCCTTACAGTTTATCATATTCATAAAAAGCTAAGGGCCTAGTTTTAACTATTTTACAATTAGGAAAGATTCATCACTATAAAAATCTATACAAAATATATGTCACTTAATGCTTATCATATCACTAATAGGCGTGCTTCTCATACCTTTTTACCAATTTTATAATACAAAACCAATTTCTTACTGATGCAGGAGCATCTCTGGTGAACACACAATCCACATCAAAAAAAAAATCGGTTTGATTTTGTTGTTTTTCTTCCGCTTTTCTTTCTCTGTGAACAACCCAATTTTATTTCAGTGATCGTTTCGTGGCACTGTTGTCATTTAATTGATAAAATATTATATTAAACTTCTAAATTCCATTTATTTGAATTGAATATCAATAAGACTATAGTCGTCATATGAGTGAAAGGGGAAAAAGATAGATAAATTAGAAAGGGCAAAGT
This sequence comes from Sequoiadendron giganteum, assembly GCA_007115665.2. Classification (NCBI taxonomy): domain Eukaryota; kingdom Viridiplantae; phylum Streptophyta; class Pinopsida; order Cupressales; family Cupressaceae; genus Sequoiadendron; species Sequoiadendron giganteum. Next base: position 406,116,748 of record CM021107.1, on the reverse strand, counting down.
TATCAGGGATTAAATATATAAATTGGAAATAATAAAATAGTGAGGAAAAAGGAAAGTGAATGGGATCATAGATGGCAAGAAAAAGTGATGATAATGTAGGTAGAAACAAAGAGATTCCATGAAAAATTTGAAGGGACACAAAGAGATAAAATTATAGGTTTGGCATCATGAGAAAGCGCGCTTGGGTGAGAAGAAGACCCATGTCATATCTCAAGGAAAATTAACAAGTCTAATTTTTTGGTTTAATACGGATGAGACATGGCGGTGGATGATGGTGTAAATTAAATATCAATGCACATAGATAAAAGTCTTAGCAGGCTGCGTGTGGGAGGAGAAAGCGTATATGGTAAAAATATTATGAAATTTTGGAAGTTGGGTGCACAACATAGAGGGGGTATGTGAATATATCTAAAGCAATCATGAGGAGTACACCATTTGGAGGGAGCCATAAAAGATAGACAATTGCATAAATAAAAGACATGTAGAAGCCACACGATGAGTGGAAGTTTGTAATAAGGGAAGATACATCTTGTTGAATGGTAGGGCATGTGAAAGAGAGGCAACATCTCCTTTAAAGCAATAAGACTTTCAGCAAACAAGCCACACTAGTATTGGAGGTGTTTACATAGAATAAGGTGACTTGATAGGCCACACAAGAGTTAGCAAGAGGAATATCATGAACCATGTTGTGAGTGATTTTTATAGAGGAAAAATGAATAATTGAGCAAATAATTTGAATGGTGAAGGAAAATAGGAAGGTTCTGAGTTATTTTGAATGGGTGTTAGTTCAAGGAAGTTGTGTAGAGGCTGTGTAGCAAAGAAAGTTGTGAAATTTAATATAATAACAAGTTCCACATTAGAACATGAATAAATGCACCAATATGATGTACCTATGAGTGAGAGAACATATGCATAGAAAGGTTGATAGGTCTGCACATGTTGGAGAATGAGGGGAGTAGTAACAAGGGGGTCAAGTAGACAAAAAGAATGTGATTTGATACTAAGAAATTAGCACAAAAGTAGAAGAATGTGGTGGCCAACATGTAAGAAGGAAGTTTAAATTTTGAGATGGTTCAAGCCATATGGCATGGCATAAATGCATTAAAAATGTTTCTTGAAGAGGGGAGTCAGTCTGACACGAGGGAAAGACTGAGTAGTTGAAGATTAATGGTGGTAGACTACGATGAGAGGATAGAGAACAAGATAGAGAGGCATATAGAGGGGTGATGGAGTTTCCCAAGAATTTTAAATGTATGTTCCACAAAATTTGAATGAAATAATATATTTGTTTTATTTTCAAATTTGAATGTATGTGTGCAATTGTGAATCAATTGAAATTAACAAATGAAATTGTCGATTTAAATGTTAATTGATTGTGGAGTCTTTTGTAGTCTATAATTTTATAAATTTGGGCGAGAAAGTGGAAGAGTGTTTGTCATTTACTCTTAAAATATCTTTAGTCATTTCATGCCTTCATTCATGGCTTGGAAAATAGACACAATAACTTAAAAGATGACACTTGAGCTACTTAAAATGAAAATAAATATCTGTAACATTATTAAGTTCTAAATTGTGGACCTACTTGATGGGAAACTACAAAAATAATGAATGTAAGTAAATTAACTATATATTTCATGTGTCATTTAACTCCAAGTCATGTGAGAAAATTGTACAATTTAAATAAAGTTAGCAAAATATATCTTAGAAATTCCTTTAGAGGAGTTAAAAGGATGAATTAAGGGGATGTAAGATGATGAAATTAGGGTAGCTAAGAGGATGACTTAGGGGGGTCCTAATAGGATGGCTTAAGGGGAGATACAAGAGCATTGACTCAAAGTTTGTGTCATGTGATAAAATTATGAAATGGCTTAAGGTGACATAAGAGGAGGGATTAAGGGGAGATACACATGAGCCTTGACTTGAAGTCATGTGAGAAATTTTACTATAATTAGAAGATGAATTAAGAGGGGGATGAGTGAAGGGTCTTAAGAGGATGACTTAAGGGGAGATACAAGAGCCTTGACTCAAATTATGTGTCATGTGAGAAAATTAGTTCTGTAATTAGGAGATAGCTTAAAAGGGTATGTAATCCAGGATGACTTAAGGGGAGCTAAGAGGATATGGCATAAGAGGACATGAAATCACTTCTAAATTTTTTATAAAATGAAAATAAATTAATCAACTTTATATTTTGACTATCAATTAAATGAATCCATTGTTTTTTATAAAATTCAGTTTGAGTCATATCTAATAGATGTTTTAGATGAGGGTCACATATTTTTATCCCACTCTTCATTTTAAAACATCTCTAATTTTAGATGATACTCTTTGTAGCTTAGGAAAGTCAGGATTAAGATTATTAAACATAATAAATGAACTTGAAATTCCTAATCTAATGATAGAGAACAAAGAAGTTCATGAAAGGAAGGAATACAGAATGATTTCACCATAATCTTCATGCTTCCATTGAATGACCTCCATAATCCTTCTCCATTTTTCTTTGAACCTCCAAGTTCCCTCAATATTGAAGATGCTACTAAAGCATATGACTAGTGACTATCAAAATATCGAAGTTTCAATCTCACTAGCAAAATAAATTAATTCGATCAATGGCCAAAATTAGACAAGACAAGATGAGATAAGATCAAAAGTGAAAGAGAAAGAGGAAACTAATTGATTTTTCAAAAAAATCAATTAGTTCGAAGAGGAAAGTGAAAAATTAAACAATGAAAACATTATTTAATTAAAGAAGAAAAAGCGAATTGATTTTTTGAATTAAATACTAATTTAATTCAAAACAAGTGAGAGGGAAAGTCCATTTGGAAAATCATTTAAATAAATACTATTTATTTAATTATGGAGAAATCAAGATAAGTGAATAATTAAATAATTAGAATTAATTATTTAATAATAGTAGACAAAGTGGTGATAGTTAAAAATATTAGATTTATTTAATTATAAGGGACATGAACCTTAGTGACGTAATTAAATAATATTTAATTAATCAGAGGCTGAGATGAAATGATGGAAAAATTTAATTAAATAATTAAAATTACTTAATTCATAGGAGGGTGATGACATTAAAAAATACATTTTAGGTGTCTACACTCTTGTATTATCATGCCTATATTTTTAATTAAATATTTTATTTCATTATTTAATTTTATGTCAAACCTTGGAGAGTCTACCACTAAAACTTCAACTTTGGTTAATTGGATAGTTTTCAATACTTTCTATTCTCTTTATCGCTCTTATCAAAGTTTTAAGATTTACATTTATAAATTCACTAATCTTACTTAACATTATTTTATTCAAAGTTGATTTATTAACTAATGCAATTGTTATAACATGTCATGTTGCATTCTTATCTTTATATAGACTTTTTTCCCTATAGAATCAATAGCATTAGAAACACTAGATAGAACTTGTTTAATTGAATCATCTTTATTTTTAAAGGTTTTAAAAAATGCCTAATTTTTCATTAGTTTTTGCATTTTCCACATTTTATCAATTGCATCATGAGTTGATATTGAAATCCTAGACATTTTCTATAAAAAACATTTTATATAATATATTTTCATAGGTTCTCATTTGTCTTTAAGAAATTTTACCAGGAAGGATATCGAAGACATTTCTTTCAATTAAAAAAAAAAATCATTTTCATCCATACAAGGGATTTCATTCTCATTTTCATCCATACAAGGGATTTCATTTTCATTTTCATCTATACAATGGATTTCATTCTTATTTTTTGTTTCCATTTTTTCATTAGTATAATTAATATCACTATTGGTATATCCAACTTTATTTAAATAATTAATATCAATATCATCAAAATGTGGGTTTGAAGAATACCTAGATTTGTTTGAATAGGTGCATTTTCCATATCATTGAAATGTGGATTTGAAAACATACCCAAAGTTTTTTGCATAATCACTATTTCCAAATCATTCAAAGGTGAATTTGAAGACATAGTTGAGATTTTTTCTATTATCACATTTTCTTCCATATTCACCATTTCTACATTTGCATCATCTACATTCATCCCATCCTTCATGGTCTCCTCTTCAAGAGTCATGTAACTAGATGCTTCAATATTTTTTATTTGTTGAATGATTTTTCTTTTATATATTTGTTGTTTTGCCTCCATCTCTCTATTTACTTCAATTTCTTCACGTGTCATGAGCTTTCAACATTTATTTCTTTGTCTTTTCTTTGATCCCATAATTACCAAACCCTCTTTGATAAAAAAATAAATTATTTTTAATCTATTTTCATATTCCTTCCTCCTTGAAATTTTGAAATAAAACTATATTTAGGTCCTTTGTTCTATAAACTCTAAAGTACAAACAAACAAATATATCAAAAAACCTCTTTTTTTATTCCTCTTATAAAAAGTCCTTGTACTTGATTCCACTTCAAAATAATCAACTTATGATTGAATCCTTCAAAAAATTGAATAGAACATGATTTATTAAGAGATTGTAGAAGATAAAATTGAATAAAAAAAGTAGAAAGTTGTTGTTGATCTATACTATAGAAAGAGAATGTTGCAGAAAAAAGGTGGTAAGTCATTTTTTTTTCTAAATTTGGAAAAAAATACGTATAATAGAAATGGGTACTCATTTTAGAATGGGCACCCGCTCTAAACTAAAATGGGCACCTGTTCCATTTTTCAAACAAAAAAATTAGGAACGAGTACCCATTCTTAAAAAAATGAATTTCTAGGGCACTTTTTTCTTTGGTTTTAGGCTCTAGAAAGGCTTGGTAACCCAAACCTTAGCCTTGGATCCGTAAGTACAAGACTAAGGCAATTTCAAGAGAAATAACTGAATTTGGCAATATGGTTGATGAGTTTTTCTTCAAAATTATTTTATGAAATTATAACCCATTATAGATCATGATGTCTAGTTTTCAAATATATAATTTTAAGGATTGGATATATATATATATATATATATATATTTTAAACTTAATTCTATGGAAACTAGTCCATAAACTTGAAATGTCAAGTTTTTGTTTTTTAAACTAAAAGAGGGGTAAACATTTATTCAAACCAAAATAAAGTAGTACAAAGCACATACATTACACACCCCTATCTATCTCCACTAAGTGGTCCAACTTTTGTAACAAATTCAGGGGTAATTGGCCCCTTTCTACAATATTCCAATTTTGTAAATGATCAGAATCCCATTTGGCCAAACAATCTACACCCCATTCCATTCTCTAGGGATGTGACAAAAAGTAACAGATTCCGAGGAAGCACACATATTAAGAATCTTTTTTATTATTACAACCAAATGCCAATTGACATCTTCTAACCATTGCCTCTTCAACAAAGTCACCACCACCTAAGAATTAGATTGAAAAATGATCCATCTCCACCCAAGAGTGCAACTGTACTTCATAACATATAAAATGGAAAAAGAATCCATCACATTGCTAGTATGAAAACCCTTATAAACAAAAAAGATAAACTCAATAGTCCCAAAACTATTCCACCCAACACCCCCAATACAATCATGGTTAGGATTTACTCGAGAAGAACCATATATGTTGATTTTAAACAAACTCTAAGGAGGAGGACACCAATGCCCCTCCCTATTTATCTTCCGAAGAGGATTTCAACATATATTTCTCATGATTTGGCCAACACCTTGAGAAACACCACTCTGAAGAGGAAGGTTGAGATGAGTGCAATAGGAAACATCTCCCGGATCCACACCCTCAATCAAGTCACACTTACCAAAATAGTTTCTCCAAGAGAATGAAGAATTTTTCACCACAAATGTTGGACAACCAACTTCACATCTTGAAAATTTTTGCGATTCCTCTTTAGCCAGATATTCCAGATAATAAAGGTCAGTCCAAGAGCCCAAGTAACTTGAAGAAAATAAGTCTTAATAGGGGCCTTCCCCTACCGAGCAAAGAAATCAACCAAAAAAGAGACATCCCAAAAAGCTTGGTTCTACACACCCCACCATAGGTGCCATAGCTTCCTAGAGAAGGAACATTGGAAGAAAATATGAGAGACACTCTCCTCACTATCACAACATAAAACACACATCAAGGGACCTTGGAAACCTTGCTTGCACAGGTTATCCCAAGTAAGACACCTATTCTGGACCACTGGGCACATAAAAAATTAAACTTGGGCCAAGAAAATTTGTTCCACGCGTGCTTCCACCGAGGAACTTCAGTGTCCCCAAACATCTACCTAACCAACTCTCCATAACCCACTGAAATAGAGTACTTACTAGATAAGTCACTATTACTCCAAGCCAAGACATTTTTCCCCTCCATGGAATTGCATTCACATGATGCAAGAATCTGAGCTAGGTCTTTCCTATCCTCCTCTGACCCTCCTAGCGGCCAATCCGAGGAGTGATTCCATCTAAGACTAGTAGCCAACCCAAGATTCTGAATAGTCTTATAATGCTTAATTGTATTCCAACCTGCAACAGTAAAATGATCACAAAGAGGTTGGAGGTGAGTGTAAGCAGAAAGAATGGGAGGATAACCATCACAAGGATCCCACCAAAAAAGAGCCTAAGAACCTATATGAAAAATCCAGAAACTCCCCTTCTTAACCAATTGAGCCCCTGATTTTAGAGTATGCCAAATGATAGCCCTTCCTTCTAAAGGGAAATGAGGAACATCAAATGTGTTAACATCCTTAAGATAATTGTGGGTGAGAATACGGGCCCAAAGTTGATGTTGACTAGTACACCAATGCTAATATAACTTGGCTACAAGAGATTTCCCATTAAAAATAGCAGAACGTAAGCCAAGGCCCCCCTCTTTCTATGTCCTGCACATAGTTTTCCACTTAGCCCTATGTAAGTTACCAGTCCAAATAAATTGGCATGAGAGAACACAAAATTCCCTTAAGAAATACAAAGGAGCTTCCTAAACAAAACACCTATAAATAGGAAGAGCTTGGATAACCTACTTTAGGAGAGTCGCTCTTGCTATAGTAAATAGACAATGATGAGTCCAATGAGTGACCTTGTTGTGCAACTTATAAAGAATTTTTTTCTAGGAAGACCTGGGCTGCCTACCAATAGCAAGAGGTACTCCTTGATAGACAAAGGGAAGAAACCCAATCTAAAACCTCAAAATATTAGCAATTTGTCTTTGAATAGCTTGAGGAGTATTAAAAAAGAAGATAGATGACTTGTGCTCATTGATTTTCTAACCTGAAGTAAAAAAGTAAATATCCAAAGCCTACTTAAATGAAACAAAATCTTGAAGAAAATCAATCCCCATAAGAGAAGTTTCATCCACAAACTGAAGATGAGAGAGTTGTGGCAGCCCATTTCCCCAACACCAACCTTGGATCCTACCTTGGAAAACCCACGACTTAAGAAATATTCCCAGACCCTTAGCCATAATAATAAATAGATAAGGGGAGAGAGGATCTCCTTGAAAAAGGCCCCTGGAAGCCCCAAAAATCTTAGAAGGTTCCCCATTCATAATAATAGAAAAAGAGGAAGAGGTAACACAACTCATAATCCAACTAACCCAATCTATACTAAAACCAAAACCTATGAGAATTCTCTACATAAAAAACCACTTAACTCTATCATAAGCTTTGGCCATATCCAACTTGATGAACATAGAATTATCCTTAGAAGTCACCATAGAGTGAATGACTTTAGAGGAAACCACCACCCCATCCAGGATCTGTCTACCGGCCACAAAACCCCCTCACTCCTCAGAGATCACAAAAGAAAGACAAACTTTGAGCCTCTCTACAATCAATCTAGTTATAATTTTGTACACCACATTAAAAAGAGAAATAGGTCTAAATAATTTGAGTTGATCTACACCTTCCTTTTTAGGAATGAGAACCAAAAAAGTAGAGTTCATGGCTTGAAGCATCTTCTTACTGTAAAGAGATTCCTGGGCAACCTCTAATAAATCCAAATGTATAATATCCCAAAATTCCTAAAAAAAATCACCAAGAAGCCTATTCAGACCTAGAGCTTTACCTTTATTCATCCCAAAAACAACCTCTTCCAATTCAGACAAAGGGATCAAATAGATGAGGAAATCCTTCCTCTCCTTGGAGATCAGGGAGGGAATGCAAGCAAGGATAAAATTCTCCTCATCTTTTGCAGGGTGTGAATCCTCAAAAAAGAGAGGAGAATAAAACTGTCTAGCCTGACAAGACAAAGCCTATAGAGAAGATATGTGGATCCCATCCACGTTGACTAGAGAAGAGATAAAAATTCTATTACAATGAGTCTAAACAAAATTATGGAAGAAAGGAATATTCTTGTCCCCTTCTTGAAGCCAATCAATCTGAGCCTTTTGCTTCCTGAAAATCTCCTCTTGGAGCTCCCACTCCTGCACTACTCTCACAGCCTGGGATTCTACTTGACCTAAAGAATCTGAGAAACCAAAATCTCAAATTTGGTGAGTAATCACATCAAGGTGCACTTGAAAATTCCTCTTCATAGACTTTAGGTTGCCAAAACATAGCCTATTCCATCTCTTATGGTGAAATATGGCATACTAAAGTTTCTTAAAAAAGGTGTACATAGACGTGTTAGGAAATTTTAGGTTAATCTTAGAAGGAACATCTAAGATTAGTAGTGCCTTCAATAACTTCTATTTCTTTATATTTCCTAAAAAACATATACTACTATGCCACAAAGTGGAATCAAACATGGTTCATTTCCCACATTAATCCTTAGAGAAAAGTTAATGCTAGTTAAACCAGTTTCAACAACACCATTAATATATTCAAAAAACATAACCAACTACCATGAAAGATGAAACAAACAACATGAACACATAGATATACATGGGGAAAACCCTTACGGGTAAAAAATCCCACACTCCAAAAGCCTAGATCACCATTGTATTATTCAACAACAAGTGTTCAAGTCACAATATAATATCAGGCTCACGACCATTACATGAGATTTACATCTTGTTCCATTCTAGAGAGTATCGGGCAACATAACCCTCTTTCAACCTCTATCTCTCTCACCATCAACTACAACCCCCTTTAGGGTTTTCATACTTTCTATATTCACTAGCTAGCTACCTGTTCACCTCGATCCACACACTATCATCCAACATTTAATTCTAGTTGTCGGACAAGCAATTGTTCAAAACTCCATCATCGAACTTAGGTTTATTCACCTGACACCATGTTCCTCTATCAAAGAGACATTCATTACAGTCTCACCAATTTCCACTAAGTACATGGGCCCACATGCCATCTATCCTCCATGTCATCGCCACCTATCGGCCTTTGTCACAATCCACCATTGTCACCATCTCATCCGGTCCCACCAAGACACCCGTGAGAAAGAAAAAATACACTGCCTTATTAGGATTTCCCTTCGATATTCACTTTACTGCTCCAAGTGGTCCCCACATCCATCGAATTCAAAGTCACTATGTCGTTGAAAATCCAAACTTCAGAACCTCTTGTCATAGGTTGCGAAACTCCCAAAACCCGCGACTCTGCCGATAATAAAGTGATGCAAGATAGGGTGGTTTCTAAATCCCCTCTATACTTCTTGACTGACCAGGTTGATCCCACTACTTGATTTGAGTGACTTCCTTCATTGGGACTGTTGAAACTCAGTAGTACAGGAGACACACTTATTCAACTATATCTCCTTATATAGTTTTCTTCATGAAATTCACAACTCAATTCTGGAGACCCATTACCCTCCTCTATAACATATCAAAAGCCTGACCTAGGTTGTTTTGGATAGAGGTACTCCAAAGTGGCCTTCTTCATTCAACCATGGCCTAATTAGGCCTCTTTTACATAACAAGTCCTTCAAGGTTATTTCTCCTGGCCTCAAAAACTACATGCATCTTTATCATCAAACTTCAAACTCAAGAATCTATCACCATTTCCCCTTAATCAATCTTAAAACTAGTTGATCTTCACAAAAATCAGGGTTTCCTTCATTGGATAGTCACTCTATTAATTCAAAAACTCATTCCTAAGCTCATTCCTTCTTACCACCCTACCAAGCAATGGAAAGAAACATTACTCCACACTCCTACAAGTCCATTCCACATATCTACAATAGTTAACAATGGTGGAATGGCCCTCATAAACTCATTTTGTTTGCAAACCCTCTAAAACCCTACTTGCAGAGTGATTTTTAGAAAATAGTCCAAATCTTCCTTCCTGCTTAACGGGAATCTCTCCAATACAAATCAAAATGAAGCTATCTTGACACTCTACTTAATAACACAATTTTCTCATTAATTGCTAAGTATACGGGTTGCACAAAATAGAAAGAAAAATGGATTTTCAATAAAAAGGCACATAAAAAACATAACTTTCTTATTCAAACTTCAAAAAATATTTTTCTCCAAACATGCTCGAGAGATCTTTCCACTTTTCATGCCTTTACAACTTGTTTCATCATTCACAAAATAATTCCAATAGATCTGATTGTTGGACTTCCAACTACCCCAAAATTAAACACAAAGAAAACACAAATTTATTTAGCAACATTAATGTAAAATACTAAGACCCCCCTTAACTCAAATTACTAATGTTTCGAAGTCATGAATTTGGCCACCTAGGCCTTATTACAAAACCAAAATATCAATTCTCACACTAGACCTTAAATTCAAGGCAAGTCCGACCAAAATTGTGCAAACAGTGAAGGTGCTCTGCACCATACACCTAGGGATGAAATGATTTCATTTTCCTGATGAAATGAGGTCTTCAATAGAGACCCCATGTTGAGAAATGTCCTCTTCTGTCATCCAGGTTGCATCTTCCTCAGGCAGTCCATGCAACTTTACCAAATGCTCTCTATAAACCTTTCTCCTTGTTCTTTTCACCTCCCTTGAGTCCAACACAACTTCAAGTTTCATTGGTTGAGTAGGTGGAAGGTCCTTGATCCATTATCCTTCATCTTTTTTAGTTTCACCTACTTCTTTACCTACAAAAATAGTTCCCTTGAAGGGATATAGGTCAGTTACATTGAAAATTGGTGAGATTGCAACTCCTTGTGGGAGTTCAATCTCATATGTTCATTCTCCAACTCATTCAATAAAACCAAATCCCATCAACACACCCACTTTCCAAGGCAACACTCTATGCCACAAACAAATTCACCATATCTATTATGAGACTCAACTCATCTTTACTATCATCAAAATGACTGAACACAAAAATCTGATCAGAGAGACTGAACCAAACAACTCTTCACTATTCAAAAAATCACTCATCAATTCAACTTGCTTTACAAGGAAAAATAACCATAAAACCAATCATTCATGCTTCAATCCTATTCACTAACTTCCAAGACATTTTAACATCACATTTTGACTGAGTTCAACCAAATACACCCTTACCAAGCACTGATCCAATAGAATCTTTGTTTCTTATAGTCAAGGCACCATTTTACACCTAGGAATCACTATGCTACAACCAAAACAACAATTTATCCTCCCAAATACTTTCCAAGCATTGATACATCCTTAACTTCATTATTTTGATAGTCTCAAGACAACTAATATTGCTTAGGTCACTATTCTAATAGATTCACTATTTTAAGCAAACAAACCAACATATTCTTAGTAGAATTGCCTTATGAAAAAACCAGATATACCAACCATCCTTGATTGTGTCTCCATGAACTAAATACAGTCTTAAGAACCACTTTCATCCATATTCTCCATACTACAATATCAAACCATGCTATTTTGGAAAAAACATCAGAACAATTGACTATCCACACCTAATGGCCTCAAATTAGGTTAGATTCTCAAAGAAACCATCATATATTCAACCCAAAGTTGCTAAAAAATCATAAAAAGTCTTTGATCATGTCATAAAACTCAGTATTTCAACATTTCTAAGAGCAGAGAAACTTGGAAATGCACTGATTTACCAAACCTTTGTTTATAGGGTGAACAAGCACCAAAACAAGGAGGGTTTTGTGAAACCCACACTTGAAAATCTCTAACTCTCTAGCCACCACTTGAAACTTGTCACAATATGTGTGCAAAATCATTTGAATCCATTTCCTAGTCCATGCACACATTATTTCTTCTAAACCCTTCTTGGAACCTCCATTTTCAAGTGGAAAACTCGAGAAACTGTCTTGAATCAACAACTTGTCTACATATTCTTGATACCCCTACAACCACCTACTTAGTAACATTGAAAACACATTAAATAAAATACATTCCACCAACCCACTAACCTACATCAGTGGAATATTCATCAATTTCTTAATAGACTCTCAAAATCATTGTTTCAAGAACACAGTCTGGGCACTGTAAATTGCCTTTGTTCTTTTGTTTCTTAAAAAATGACTTCTCAACTATCTAGAATGAAGACTAAAACTTTCCTAAATATGATCACACAATAATTTGTCATTTGAAATTCCTAAACAATCAAGATATAGGTAGAAACAAAGGAAAGATTACTGTTAACACAGAAAACAGGGATTTATTTCCAATTTTGATTACAAGGATATCAAGATCTTCTTTTCCTCACATTTTATAATGTTCTTATAGATATTTCTAAACTAGTATCTGCCTTGAATGACCTATCCCTACAAATCCCACTTTGTCTTTTCACATTCCTTCTTTTTTTGCTCTTTTTACATATTTGTCAATATGACAATATTACTAATTTGCACTTTTCCTTTCCTTCACCACCTTAGACTTACTCATGACCTTAAATACATTAAATTTATCCTTTACAATGGCTTTGTTACATGAATTTGACTTGAAAATTTCAAATTTGACAATCTAGCCTCTTGAAGGCATTTACAAGATCTAGGTGCTCCTACACCATACAACCAACCAACAAAGTTTTACAAGTCTCTTGGAAACATACTTGGACCTGTAAAACAAAAAATTAAACTACCTTGTTCTTTGTCTTCTTCATTTGCATTTATCTTTTCCTTGTCTTCCTCTCTGTCACCTTGCTTTCTCTTGGCATCTTCTTTTTCCATCTCTATCTTCATCTCTTTTCCTTGTACCTTCCTCTAACCAATCTTCTCTTCATCTTCTCTTCATCTTCATCAACTCCCATCAGTGGAGTATACTTCATCAAGGCTGCAACTCTTGAGTGCTTCTCAATCAGGTATCCATCAGGTTCTAACTGTAACACAACAGAACTCGACAAACCATCTGTCTTACCTAGCAACAGATCCTAGAAGATTCCACACTCTCTTTACTTTGCACCTTCTACCCAACTTAATCTCCATTGGAGGATGGTGACCACAGACCTTTCCTTGTCTGCCAATGCACAACTCCTCAGAGTTCATCCTCTCTCTAGCTTAGATGGATAAGCACCTACAACCAACCCACAATATCAACCTCCTGTCAGCAACAACTTAACCATAACCAACTTTCCCAGAGCATCTTTAGGATTTGATACTAATTAATGTAGTATGGGGTGGTTTCTAACTCCTCTCTATACTTCTTGACTGACTAGGCTGATCCCACTACTTGATTTGAGTGACTTCCTTCACTGGGACTGTTGAAACTTAGTAGTACAAGAGACACACTTATTCAACTATATCTCCTTATATATTTTTCTTCATTAAATTCACAACTCACTTCTGGGGACCCATTACCTTGCTCTATAATATATCAAAATCTTGATGTAGGTTCTTTTGGATAGAGCTACTCCAAAGTGGCCTTTTTCGTTTAACCATGACCTAATTAGGCCTCTTTTACACAACAAGTCCCTTAAGGTTATTTCTCATAGCCTCAAAACCTGCATGCATCTTTAGCATTAGACTTCAAACTCAAGAATCTATCACCATTTCCCCTTAATCAATCTTAAAACTAGTCGTTCTTCACAAAAATCAGGGTTTCCTTCATTGGACAGTCACTCTGTCAATTCAAGAACTCATTCCTAAGCTCATTCCTTCTTACCACCCTACCAAGAAATGGAAATAAATGTTACTCCACACTCCTACAGGTCCATTCCACATATTTACAATAGTTAATAGCGGTGGAATGGCCCTCATAAACTCATTTTGTTTGCAAACCCTCTAAAACCCTACTTGCAGAGTGATTTTCAGAAAATAGACCAAATCTTCCTTCCTGCTTAACGAGAATCTCTCCAATATGAATCAAAGTGAAGCTAGCTTGAAAATCTACTCAATAACATAGTTTTCTCATTAATTGCTAACTGTACGAGTTGCACAAAATAGAAAGAAAAACAAATTTTCAGAAAAAAGACATAAAAAATAGAACTTTCTTATTTAAACTTCAAAAACTATTTGTCTCCAAGCATGCTCAAGAGATCTTTCCAATTTTCATGCCTTTACAACTTGTTTCATCATTCAAAAAATAATTCCAATAGATTTGATTGTTGGAATTCCAACTACCCCAAAATTAAACACAAAGAAAACACAAATTTACTTAGCAACATTAATGTAAAATACTAAGACCCCCCTTAACTTGAATTACTAATGTTTCCAAGAAATGAATTTGGCCACCTAGGCCTTATTACAAAACCAAAATATCAATTCTAAAAACTAGACCTTAAATTCAAGGCAACTCATACCAAAATTGTGCAAATAGTGAAGGTTCTCTGCACCATAAAGGGATCACTATGTTGCTGAAAACCCAAACTTCAAAACCTCTTGTTAGAGGTTGTGAAGTTCTCAAAACCCACAAGTCGCTGAAAACAAAGGGATTGCTATGTCACCGAAAACTCAAACTTTAGAACCTCTTGTCAGAGGTTTCAAAGTTCCAAAAACCCGCAACTCACCAACAATAAAGGGAACCTCAAAGTCACTAAGTTAGGAGGTAATGAAACTTTAGAACCCTGTGACTTAAGTTAGAAAAGCTTGAAACCCAACAACTTAATTCAAGATGATGAAGAAATTAAACATAATCTATAGGGAGAAGATCAAGCCAGTAAATTTGAGTCACATTTTCCAACATTCTCCCACTTGACGAAGAACTTTCTAGCTCCTTACATGCAATCTCAAAAATATTAAACAATGCTTCCATACTCCAACCAAGACACCTAAAACAACATCCAAGATGTCCACCAACTTAGGCAATAGTTCTAGCCATCCACCATAAGAAAAGGAAAGAACCAAGGTGTATATGCACCAGTCTCAAGAACACAAGTATCATATCCAATAGATGGAAAGGGATTCAACACTGCCACCCTCCAGTATGCTCACAAGATATATAGAAGCACCACAAAATCAACTTGAAATCCATGAACATGAACACAACTATGAATTCATTCTCCAAAAAATAAGACATAACATCAGCTAGAACAACAACTAGAAAATAGATTGTTCCCATCCAACTGATCAACCCATGCGACTGAAAAATAACACCCAAAAGAAGTGATAATGCATCCAATCACACATACCTCAAAGGTATCCACATCATCAAACTCATGCCAGTTACATAGCCAACCCATCAATTGCAAATACAAGCTCTATGTGCCAACCAGTTGAAGAAGACAAAACACATCTAGGAACTCCCACTGCATGGGTAATGCTAAATTTGAAAGATCAAGGCATAACGAGTCTGCCAATAGCATAAAATAGAGAGTGTAAACATGTAGTTTCAAGGAACCATCCACAATGATATGAAGAACCTGTAATTAAATAACCTGTAAGAACAATTCTCACAATAAGTCTTCACATCTCTCTCAAGTTCTCCACACCCAATAAAATAAAGAGATTAAGAACCTCCATGTCATCACCCAAGAACATGAGTGAGAACTCATGACCACAAGCTAGTGATCACTCCATCTCTGACCAAATATCATACCAATGTAATGTGAAAAAAAACATCCAGGAAGATAACCAAGACCAAAGAGAGCAACTCTACACATCATATATGTAGAAAATCCTCCTACATAACCTCTTAATGCCAACTATATCAAGAAAGATATCCTTCACAACACCCCAAAGAGTACAACATAACAACACCCAACCATTCAATCTCCAAGATCAAACACAACATATATATCATGTAATTATATGGATGTAATCTTCTCAAAGAAGATCAAACTACTCGATTTCCCATCTCAAGAAATCAGCCCATAAAAGCATCTCCTAATAGTCGTCATCAATAAATGATATAATAAAACACATAAAAGCACAAGGAGATAACCATGCTAAACATCATTCAAATGAATCCTTCAGAACTAAATACAGAGCTCAAGATCCATATCTATGAAAGATACAACATATAGACACATACTAAACCAATCCTCAAATGAGTACCAAAATCCAATCACCAAGAATCAACTCATTCCATGAGAATGAAAGCACGAACATAACACATTTGAAAGAAATAATGGGCAATACCTTTCAAATGATAAACTGCTAAGTAGACCAAGAATAGAGAATGATAATGCTCCTCTAGGGTAACCAAGTCCTCATGACTTCTCCAAGAGTAATCTCCTCATTGGTCTCTATCGAACTCATTTCCAACCCAGGTTTAGGCTCCTCAGACTTTTTACTAAAATCTTCATCAAGAGTCACCATCAACAACACTTCTCTCATCTCAAGAGAATTATAGCCTCACCTTATTCTCCATGTATCCATGAGCATCTGTAAATGATCATCTCATGCTAAACGCCAAATGCATCACTACACTATCATGAAGTTCTCAAGCATATGACCAATGCACCCAAAACATGGAGAATCACCAAACCACTATCAATGCTCCAATCATCTGAATAAGGAACTTATCATGAAATCATGATCAAAACATCTGCCTTAGGAGATACCATTCTCCAAGTGAACATACCATGCTCTCAAGATCAATGCATCATACCAAAACTCTAATGCACAATGAAGAGTATACCATGACATGAAACAAAAAAAACTCTAAACCAACATCACCTATCAAGAACCACCAACACCTCAACCAAAGACTCCAAGAATCCTCCATGGTTCTAAGATGTTGCACATCTTCAAATAGTGTCCATGCAAATGTGAAACAACCCTTTTGCAAGAACAAGATCTATGAGCTCCTCCTAGTAATATCTACAACACTAGAGAAGACCATCCATCAACAAGTGATGAATTCACAATCATTGCTAAAGCTCCCACTGAACTGTGATAACCAAGCTTTCCAAGAATCATGTCCAAACATCTGCTAATCTGAAAATCCTTCAGGTCCGCACAACAACATCTCCATCTGACAACAATACCAAGTGGCACCAAGATCTCCAAACCAAGCAGATAACACCATCACTATCAAAAGCTTACAAAAAACTATGTATCCAAGCTATCCACAACATCGTGATACACATCCTATAGGTCCCCTTAGCTAAATATTCAAGTACTGAACACCATCCATCCTCTCATCTCAAAGCAACTACACCAATGCACAAGTGACCACAAACAAGGCCAACTAACAAGTCTACATCATTGCATAATCAAATCTTGCATATATAGACAATGCACTTCTGATTTTTCCCACAAAAACATGTAGATAAAGATAACCCACATCTTGCAAAACTCATAAATCCATCCAATATACTAAAACATGCAAACCCATCATCACACTAGAAATTGAAAAACTAAGATCTCAAAGAGAATAACCATGTAGAAAACATGACTCTAGCACTAGATCATGCTTAGATCCGATTCACCAATCATGTCCAAAACGAGCATGATATTCAAGGAACCAACAAGCAACACCACAAGAATGTTGAGTAAAAAATTAAAAACCAACAGTCTCATGTAGAGAAGGCATCTCACCCCCTCAAACCATGCACCAAGCATGTATGCTAAACTGCAACTATCTCATCCAATACCACCTCGAAAAACTAGGTTCTAGAAAATAGTTTAACAATAGCTCCACAAAACAACATGTTTTCCTTGACCGTGTAAAACTTGCAAAACCACAGAGCCATGCAAGTACAAAAAATCATTAAAAGGAAACTGTACACATCTAAAAATGGTCACATCATATTAGTCTGATAAATTAATTAAATACACATTATTTAATTAATCTTCTTGATTCAACTACATTTAAATAAATTTAATAATTTATTTATAGAGGTTCAATTTTTCTATAAATCATTCATTTTCTCATGTCTTCTTAATTAATTAAATAAATACCATTGTTTATTTTAATTGATTATCACATTACTT
This sequence comes from Sequoiadendron giganteum, assembly GCA_007115665.2. Classification (NCBI taxonomy): domain Eukaryota; kingdom Viridiplantae; phylum Streptophyta; class Pinopsida; order Cupressales; family Cupressaceae; genus Sequoiadendron; species Sequoiadendron giganteum. The sequence continues at coordinate 406,098,638 of CM021107.1, read as the reverse complement.
TATTATATAAAGTAAATACATTTCTTCTAAAATAAAAAAAACCATAAATATACACTTAATTAAATATTTCATATTTAATTAAGAAAGCTTCTAAAATATTCTCCAAACATATAATTAAATATTTATATTTAACTGGAAGCTTCCATTTACACATGTCACAAGAAATTAAATAATATTATTATTTAATTGAGCAATTATCTTCAACAAACAAAACTGCTTTATTAAACTGGAAATGACAAATGACAATTTGTCTCCATTTTTGAATGAGGAGGTTTTGTGGGTTGAAAAGACAATCCATCTTTTTCTCTCCACTAGCTGTATTCTCTCCAACCTCTCCATCTCTCACCATCCATTCTTCCAAGCTAAATCTCAACCATTGAAGCTTGCCAACAAAGCTTTTTCCTTTTGAAAATTTATAAATACAGCCTCTTGGCTCTTCCAAAATACTTATTTTAGTTGCATAGTAAGAGCATTATAGTGAAATATCTCCAACAATCAAGCATCTTAGTTGCACAAAATTAGCAATCAATTCATAGCTTAATCGTGTTCATTAGCTGCACAATAGTTGTATCATCTTACAATCATTTAGCATAAGAGTTTAGATTTTTTAGCTTGCATAATATTCATTTTTGGAGTGGTCATTCTACTAAGCTACTGCTTAAACAAGCTAAGAGAAAATATTTTTGTACAAACACTGAAGATAGAGGACAATGGAATGACTTTGAATAATCTACATTATTTAGTTTGTTTTACTTAATTAGATTCTTCAATACAATGTTTCATTGGTGTGCTGCTTGTTTTTATTATTGACACTTATTCACACACACATTTTTGGCACCCACCGTGGGGCTTTAACCCATTTTTAATCTTTTTCTTGTAGGTTTTTCTAGAAAATTATAAGCTGGACTTGTGGTTTAGCGCATATGAGACCCGTTTTAGCATATAGATGGATATTTTAGCGCATACAAGGCTTGTTTTAGCGTATAGCTACTCTGTTTTAGCACATTTACCAGTTCTTTTAGCGCATCTGGCAATAGTTTAGCGCATACGAGGCCCGTTTTAACGCATATGTTGTTTGCTTTCTTTTTTTATAATCAATCTTAAAATGGCCATATCTTGGTCTTTTTCAGAGATTTTGTTTTTGAAATGGGGTAGGATTTCACAAGCTATCTAATGATGTAGGTGTTTATCAACTTTGATAAAGTTAAAATTTTAAAATTCTCACTTAATGTCAAACCATAATGAAATTTGGTCTAAATTTTAAGGTTTTTATGCTTAATCATTTAGCTAACCATCATATCTTCTTGTTTCATGATTCAATCTAACATTTGGAGCTTGTATTGCAGATTTTAGAAGGATCATGGAGCTGCAAATGAAATAAAAAGCATTATCACATGATTGTAACAAGTGTTTTTAAACACTTTGGGAGTTCTATAGCGCATATAACCTTTGTTCTAGCGCATATGATATTTGTATAATTTTCTGTTTGGATCCGACACGACCGCGACCAGTGGTTTTATTGCTTTTTTTGGATTAAAATGAACCAATCTTAGGGTAGCCATTTGGATTAAAATGAATCAATCCTAGGATAGCCATTTGAATTAAAATACATCAATCCTAGGATAGTCACCAAACATTATTTTATTTTGGTTAAAATGAATCCCATGCTTATTGTGAAGTAACATCTTCCCTTAGTATAGAAAATTTTCATTTGGGATTTAAAATTGAACTATTTTGTTTGTTGTGATTTTTGGGTAATAGGTTTATTCTCTTCCCTTAATTGAGTGATCAGAACACCAAACTTATTGTTATGCCTTATATAACCGCCCCATCTTTTGCTTTGGTCAAAAGAGGGTCCCCCTTGTTTTTCTTTATCCTTTATTGTTTTTCAAATAAAGTTTGGGATCATTCTGCTTCCAACACTTTGTTTGTTCTTGATTTAGTCTCTCGGAAGCGGAAGCGGAACTAAATCGGGTTATAGAAGTTCTTTTGAAAGTTTGTTTTGGTTCCCATCCCGATGGTATTTCTTTTTAGCTTTTGTTTGTCTTAAAGCGGAACTGGATCCGGAGTCAGTGTTTAAGTTGGTTTTTATCAACAACTGCAAAATCATAATTTATTCTGACTCCGACTCCACCATTTTTATTTATGCTTTAGTTTTGGTCTTTATGTTTTATTTTGTTATGATTGTATTTTACCTTACTTTTTATGTTTGGTTTTGTTTAGTCTTTAGTTGGCGGACCCGGACCCGAAATGGGAATTAAGTTTGGAAATTTTGTAAATTTCAGAATCGCTTTTCCATTTTTGTTTCCGCCCCCGCCACTTTTGTCGTTGACTTTTTGACTGAAGTTGCACTATAGAAGAGTGTTCATTCTCTAATAGTTCTGACTCCGCCTTAACTAGGCTTTAATGTATTAATGGTAGTTGCCTGTGTAGGTAGAAATTCACATTCTTACCTTTATTAAGGGTTAAACTGATCATTATTGTTATTGTTAAAGATCTAAGAGCACGAAAGAGCAGCAACAGAGTTCGTTTGAGAAAATTGATTGAGAGAGAGAAAGGATATCATGTGCTAATCACTTCAGAAGGTTAGCTCAGGTTTTTTTACATTTGAGGTAGGTTTCTTATCTTTGTTGTTCTTTGTTTATTTATGGTCGTGTTTGTTGTGTTTTGCTTTATATCTCCTCATGTTTTCAATCATTTTGTTTTAAGGAAAATCTATGATTATTGATATGATTGAATGAGTAGGTTCTTGTTTTATCTTGTTTATTTTACTTTAGTTTTTGATTTCTTGTATTTTCATGTTATTTCTTTCTATTTTGGGGCATAGTCGCTTTCACGTCTTAATCGTGATTGCGTCGTGCTGCTTTTGGTTTGCAGTAGATTAGATTAGATTAAGGGTTTTAATGGAATTTGTTAAAGTTAGAGATTTACAGTGAGGTAGATTCATGATTTACAGTGAGTTAGGGTAGATTAGATTTATTATTTAATTAGGGTTTCATCGTGTGTTTTGGCCTTGTAAAATGGCAAGGTTTAAACTCATGCCCTAGTTTTATCGGGTTTGTTGGACTAGGGTTTTGTATCGCTTGATGATCAGAGTTAAAAGATTTAATTAAGATATCCTAGATACAGTTGTTCCCCACGGTCATATGGGTGTAGTATTTTAAAGCCCTTTTTCTTCCTTAAGCGACCTTAGTTTTTATCATGGAGTTATATGTTAATCAATAAAATCATTTGATGACGTCATGATTAACTTAGGTGGAGGTAGGATCGGAATCGATTATGGACTTAAGAATTTTGTTTTACAAAAGTTATCAATTCCGTTTCCATCCCATTTCTGGCTCTGAGTTTTAAAAAGGTTTCCTTGAAAGATAATAATAACTTAGGTAGAGGCAAGATCAGAATCGATTATGGACTTAAGAATTTTGTTTTATAAAAGTTATCGATTCCGTTTCCATCCCGTTTTCGGCTCCGCATGCAATAGAAGTCTTTTTTGAAGAGTAATGATGACCTAGACGGAAGCAGAGGCAGAGTGGAGACCGGATATGAAAATTGGAAAATCTGAAGAAAATCAAATCCCTTTTTCATTCTGATCTCGGTTCCGGTTACCTTCTCGGTTCCGACTTCGAGCCAGTTTGTTATTAAGTGAAGTATCTGTATTGGTTTTGGCTACGAGTTCGACAGTGTTGTAAAAGAGATTGTTTTGAGCTTCTGTCTGGTTCCGACTTCAATGCATATATGAAAAGTATGTTTTAAAAGCATGTTTATGATGATCTAATTAGAGGTTTGCTTTGCAGGAGAATTGAAAGATGTCAGGAACATCAGGGGAAGCTGCTAAAAGGAATCAACCTGCTGGAACATCAAAGGCATCACCAAAGCCAAAGAAGTTAAAGCCAGAACAACTGCCTTATACCTTGAGGTATAATCACAGGAGTCTAGTGGTGAAAATGAGCAAGGTGGAATCAGACTGGGGTGATATCACAGATGCCAACTTAGGCCAGTATAACTTTTAGGAGTTATATGGAGAGACCTTTGCAGAATGAGAGAATTTGACAGGGAGGACACAAAGGATTGTTGATTCCGGTCTTGCACATATTACTGTGTTCCCTTTATCAGTTCAGTGCCCGGAGTTGATATTAACTGCAGCTAGTGCCTATAATCCTGCTACAAGACTATGCATGGATTCACAGAATAATGTGATTATAGATCTTACTCCTCAAATGTTCCAAAGCATATTTAATGTTCCTGATCCCAAGAACTTGGTGCATTTGACTGAAGTAGAAGCATTGGAGAAATATAGCAAGCATAAAGACTCCAATAAGTCTCATTTAAATAAGAAATGGTTGAGGACAAAAGAAATCCTTGAGCAAACTGGCAAATCAACCAAAGAGGGAAAATTTCAAGAAGGAAGTGTCTAATTTGATATTGATGCTCTCTAGGGTGTTTGGGAAGAGAGACACATTTAGATTCAAGGAATGGATGTTTCCTTTCATCCAAATAATCTTACATGGTGATTATAAGTTTGACGGGCCAATGATAGTATCAAATGCTATACATGATCAGTTAACTAGCATCAGAAACGCTAAGTGTTTCTTTATGACTTCCTATGTTGTATATGTAGCAACCAGATTGGGGATTTTCCTAGATTTGAATAGGGTAGGTATAATGGGAGCCTTGGAGGGGCAGAAGAAGGTATGGGATCACTATGATCAATTGTCTCTTAAAGTTGCTGAGACTCATTTCAAAAGAGTCAATGATGCATTTTTATATGTAGTTATCAATAAATTGAATGGAGATGCCGGATATAGGTTGAGTCAAGAAGCTACGACATTCATTGTTGAATGGGGAAGTTGGTACATCCAATACCCTACATTTACATACTTTAGGTTGGTTGGTTTTGAAGGTCATCCCCATTTACTCCCAAGGTGTTGCGGTAACATGATAGTGCTTATGGAGTTTGTATATCAAACTATTGGAGTAAATGCTTAGTTTGGGATCAAGAACAAGCTTGGATGTCATAAATTTTCCATGAGGCTGGGGGAATATAGCTGTCAAAACTTAGTAGGAGCAAAGGTAATCTGTAATCAATTAGTACAGTTGAAATTGGGACTATATACAGCTCGTAAGTGTTTTGATCCCAATAAAAAGATGTATGCTTTATTGCCTTCAGTATTCACTAGGCATTTCCACTTGTTAGAAGACTTTTGGAGTGACCGACAGGATGAATATGATTTAAGAAAGAAAAACTATGAAAGATTTCCGGTTGCACTCATGGCAGAATTAGGTATTAAAGAAAACATTCTTGACATGTTGGTGGATGATGGAATAGTATTAGATCCTTCTTATGAAGCTTTGAGTATTGGAACCAAGAATCTGGATCCAATTGACTGGGATGTTGAAGAAACAATTGACATCATGAAAATTGGAAGGACAGTCTTGGACAGGAGTGTGCAATGGTTGATGTTGAAAACTCAAGCTCTTCAAGCACAGTCCTTAAGAAGGGTAAGGGATACAAAAGAATCAAGAGGAAGAAACCTCCCAAGGAGCCATTAGAATTCCTTCCTCCGGATGTTGAAGAAATAGAACTTGAGGTGGTGGATGAAGAAGAAGGAGCATAGGAAGGAGATGTTCAAATAGGATCTGTTGTCTCTACACCTACCTTAGGTGAATCATCAACACAAGTTCCAATAACGAGGAAGAAGAGTAAAGAGATTCAAGAAGGAGCTCTTCATAGCATGGCTAAAGATGCTAAAGGAAAAGCAATGGAGAAAGAGGTTTTGGAAGTAGAGATAGATTCTGATGAGACTCTGTCGAAGAAGGATCTGCAAGAGAATATGCCTCTAGAAGGGGATATTGAAGAAATGTTAACACATGAAGATCAATGGAAATTATTTGAGGATGCAAAAAGAGATTCTGATGCAAGGGCTGCAGTGGAGAAACAAAAGGAAATAGAAGCAAAAGTAGCAGCTGATGAGGTAGAAAAGCAAAGAAGGCAACAAGAGAATGAACTCAAGGTCAAGGAAGAGAACAACAAATTGGAATTAATATAGAAAATCCATGACCTTTAGGAAGAGAAAGCAAGGAACCAAAGAGAAAGAGAAGTCTTAGTTGCCAAACTGAAACTTGCAGAGGAAGGTCGACAAAAAGAGGAAGAAGCTAAAACTTTGAAGAAGAAAAGATATGTTGAGGAGCTAATAAAGAAACAAAAAGCTGAAGAAGAAAAGGCAAAGGCAGAGAAAATCAAGGCCTTAGAAGCAGAGAGGTTAGAGAAAGAGAAATAAGAGGCTTTGGAAAAAGAGAGATTGGAAAAGGAAGTTCAAGAAAGAGAAGAAGAGGAAGAAAGGAGGAGAAAAGAACAAAAGGATAAAGAGGAGGCCGAGAAGTTAGTGTAGATGCATGTGCTGTAGGAACAACAAGAGAAAGCAAAGGTTGATTCTCAACCTCAGGTAAACATTCAGCCATCTTCTACAATTGCTGCTTCTTCTTCCATGATGACTACTACTCCTAGTGCTCCTACTTGGTTGAAGTTAGACCTGCAGAAAAGAGCAAGAACACCTCCACAACCTCTCAATTGGGAGGACATGATGAAGGGGATTGAGCAAGAAAGGCCTAAGAAGAAGGCTAAAATATTACATTCTACCAGACTCACAGATAAAGGGAGATATTTGCTGAATGTGCCATGCCTATGACAGAAAAGGAGGTAGGGGATATGCAGCTAACAGACTATCAGCTGAGTACAGTCAATTTGGGAAGACCCACTAGAAATCAACAAATGAATTTGATTGATGTAGTGGCTTCAACAACTAAATCAAGAATGATAAAGGACAAGATAAAGAAAGATGAGCTTAAAGCTCAATTGGATCAGTTGCATTCATTCTTGAAGAGTGTCTCCTCTCCAAGGTCACAACAAGTAGTAGCCATTGAGACTCCTGTTTTGTTAAGCAAAAAGGAGGTAGATGATTTGGTGCAAGTTAGAGGTAAGGTGGAGATGGTAGAAAAATGGACAGACAAATTGAACCGAGAGGTAGGAGAGGTTTTAGTAAAGGGGTTTGAAGCCTACAAGGAGGCAGAAGGATTGATAAAAGAGATGCATCAATATATTGAGGCATTAGAAAAACAAGAAGAAGAGTATAAAGAGTATAGTCAAAAGTTAGAAAAGGTGAATGCATTGCCTCTAACAAATATTCTAGAACAATCCATACTTGAGGAAGATAACAAAGATTTTGTGGAGAAAACTTCTCACATACTTAGGTTTAGGACTAGCTTTTTGAGCAAACACAAGGATGAGATTCAAGAAGCAATTAATAATTTGACTGAGCAGTTAGAGGAGTTGGGAGCAGTCATTGCGATAATTGTAGATGTGAATGTAATGAAAAAAGATGGCATGCCTTTGAATCAGGTTAAAGAGAAATGGAATGAAAGATTCAAAGGACTCCTGCAAGAAAAGGATGATAAAGAAGATTTGGTAATAGATCGTCTTGTAGAAGTCAAAGAAGAGATAAAAGTTGCAAGGAGAGAATTGATGAAAATAAAGAGCATGAAAGAATTTGCTGCAGTAGAGTTGGATCGGATCAAATTTGAGGATAGCTGGATTGATGGGCTAGAGATGGATACATTACAACAAGTCTTCACTAGTTATGATGACTTTATTGCGGATCCAACTTCACATGCATGAAATCTTGCATGCATGGTGTTCGCCTTCTTTGCATGTTGCATGCAATATTGACATCCTTTTTGAGCGCATGACTTCTTCTTCTTCTCTTCTATCTTCTATTTTTAGATTAACTAAAAGTTTTAAATGTAAGAACTCAAGATCAAATTGATCTGAGTTTCCAAGAGAGTGAAGTTCCTGAAAAGGTGGATATCTTAAAATAGAAGTAGAGTTCAAAATTTTTGTATATCTATAAATACCCAAGCGGTATCATATTGTAAAGGTTGGTTAATTGAGAATAGAATTGGCTTACCTAATTCTAGGAGATAGAGTTTTTTAGTGATCATTGTTTTGGAGATACATTGTTACTTGATCTTTTTACAGTTAATAGAATTACAGGTTTTTACACAATATGGAGTTCGAATTGAGTTGTTTTATTTGATAAGGCTGATAAGTTATAATCCATCTGAATGCCAGTGATTGTGCTGAAGCATGATAGTTTCTTATGTGGTGAAAGTCATTAGAAGAAATCAGATTTAAAGATTATCTTGTTAGACTGTCATTGAATTAAATTTATTGAAGTTTGTTGATCTATAATCTTGATGATGAATGAATGTGTGTTGTTATGAAATTCTTGAAGTATTCATGGTATTGTAAGTGTGGAATTAATTAAGCACCTAAAATGTATGCAACGGTATAGATCATTCTATAGATTGTGTCACCTTATGGTTTTCTTGATCTGATTGGAAAACATTCATTATTGAAGATATATGTCCGGACGTTAGATAAGGTTGATTCAAATTTACTGGTTAGCCCTTTGTTCCATCTTTTTCTTTTTTTTAAAACCCATTTATTTACAGAAAAAGAGTCATTGCTTAAATTCTTTTGTTACCAGCACAGTCCCCTTGAACATAATAGTTGCATGAACCAATTGAGTGACACCAAACAATTGAGAACGAAATACTAGGACCTTGGGAGTTAGGCCACTATATGTTGTCTTTCTTTTTCAGGAGAAATAGAGTAGAAATATTCTATTTTAATGTTGTTTGTGTCATTTTAACCAACAACACTTACCTTTTCATTTTATGCACTTTATGTTGTATTACATTCCTTAGAAGGCCTGCTCTTGTGGGAAAAATTACTCACCCAAGAGGAATGACCTAAGTGGGAACACCTAAAGCTAAGGTTTCCAACCCACTCTAATCAAAAGTGAATTTTGGGGAAACCCATATTCAACAGAAGTGTGCAAGATAACCATCCCCAAAATATTTATTTTAAATATTGGGAGGTCTCATGAGGGAGTTATCTATTGTCACGCTGAACAGATATCCTTACTAAAAACTTTAGTGTAGAATCCAACCGTGCAGTATCCAAACGTTATAATATTCTCAGTGCAAGGGGAGGGAAGAATCTACCCTCAAGACACTCACCATATAATTGCCACCGATTGTTTGCTCAAGGGATCGATAAATCTAACCTTGAGTGCGCACATGGAAAAGACAAAAACACAGGCGACCTCTAGGGGGTGACATGGCTGTGTGAGTCGATGCAATTATAACATGTGGGCTATGATTATTATGATGACCCTTTGACCATTAAGAGTAAGTCTGCTTGAAGTGTCTTCTTTTTCAAATACCAGTGAAAATAAAAAAAGGGTCATGCCTGATCCTTGAACATACACTCAATGTTTTAGATACTATGTCTTAAAAAATAACTTTCTTCCTATTGCATGTTGTGTTTTCAAAACATTAATTTAGATAATATCATCTAGAAAATAGAAGAATTTGATAAAACAAACCATGAAATTTATGTCAAGGGATTGGAAATAAACAATAGAGAAAAACTTGGAAACATTAGGCTTTTGCAAAATCCTTATTTTCACAAACTATGATCAAACCTCACAAAGTGAAAACATCTTCATTTTTGAGTTTTAGTTTAATTCCCATAATAGGATCATCATCCTTTCAACAAGGGAATCACAAGCTAAAAATAAAAAATTTCTTTATTCATATCAATAGAATTTCCATTCTATTCGGACTAAGATATCCAACAAAATTTCACTGTTTCATTTTGTGATCAAAGTTGGTTGAAATTTGGTATAAACATATGCTTGTTGTCACAAGGTCCCAAAAACACAAAGAATATGAAATAAGAGATCCACTTTACAACATGGGTGATAGGGAAGAAAATCCTTTTCATAGGTTTCGTACTGGGAATAGTTCAAATGATGAAATATCTGATGAAACATTTCAAGAAACTAAACAGGATCCATAGTTTCACATAACTTTGGACAAGATCTTAGAGCGAAATAAAGAAGGATACTTTCTTTTATTGGAAAACCAAGATGCCAAATTGCCCTCTGACTACGATATGGAGAAAATTAAAGAGGATCTTGAAAAGAATGAAACTCCCTTAAACGATCTTAGTACTCTTACCCAACAAATAAGAGCACTACAAGGGAAAATCAAGGAAATACAAGGGGGCACAACTAAAAAGTTCTTTGACAAAAATATGAGTGTGATATTTTCTCCACCAAAAACAACATCATCCAAATTCAATGCTTTTGAATTTTTGCAAAGGATCAATGAGAAGTTCAAATCTAAGCCCAAATAACATTGACCAATCCTGTCATGTCATGAATTTATCTTCTTCCCCCATAATTCAAAATGAATCTCATGATTCTTTCACCCAAGATAATGATCCCATCCAACCACCTTCTTCTATCTTATCCTCTATATCCAATGATTCATTTCAATCTACACACCTCAATCGAAACATTCTTTCCACTCCATCCCATGATACCAAAATTCTACAAACCCTTCCAATCTTTGATCAAGATCCTATCTCTCAAGGACCATTTGATGATCCCCTCCTTTCATTATTCACCCATGATAATCCTTTTCCATCTCAAGAACAAAATTTTCTTCCAAGTTCTTCGTCCACCCCATTCAATGAATCCATACTCTCTTATGATTCCATCACATCCCAGGAGTAAAAGAATTATTCCATCCTATCCAAAGATTCCCTTCCATCTGATGATCAAGCTACTCCATCTCCTTCATCTAATGATTCTTTTCCTAGTCAAGATCAAAGTATCCCATCATCCTCATGTCAAGAATCTCTCACACCTCTTCAAGCTATCCATGAACCCCACACCTATAAATTTGGATCCTCCAACTTTATCCACTCCATTTTACTTCCAACACCTATCCTTTCAAACATATCATATCCTCCTCAAAATGGGCTTGCATCTTGTTTCAAAAATAATGCATATCCCATGGGTAAATAAATGTGTGAAATTATGAATTACAAAGGCAAAGGCTTAGGCCTTCATGAAAAAGGTATCCTAGAACCCCTTTCTATCCAAGCACATCCATATTCTCACCGCCTTGGCTATGTACCTCATGCTCAACCTAGGTATCCTAGTTCATCAAACTCTCCATCCATCCTAGGTCCTTATCCTAGTCCATCAAACACTCCCTCTATCCTAGGTCCTTACCCTAGTTCATCAAACCTTCCATTTATCCCTTATCATCCCAACCCTATCTCATCAAACCTTCCATCCATATTAGGGTCCCATATTTCTCCATCTCCTATTCTTCAAGAACAACAAAGGCAAACATCCTTGATCCACTTTCAAAATTCTTCCTACATTAACACATCCATCATACCTCCATATCATTCATCTCAATAAACTCCTCCCATTTCTCTTGGAAGAAATTTTGGTGCCAAATGTCAAAAGATTCAATATAAAAATCCACATGTATCAAAGGATCAACATGTCTCCTCGAAGAGTCATGCAAAACTAAAAGAAAATTTGATCCAAAAATCAGAAGAAAAATTCAAAAGGCCACAAAGGCCCATCAAAGAAAAATAAAAATTCAAAAGGCCACAAAGGCCCATCAAATCAAAAGAAAAATTGAAAAGGCTACAAAGGCCCATCAAAATAAAAATAAAAATTCAAAAGGCCACAAAGTCCCATCAAATCAAAAGAAAAATTTCAAAGACCTCAAAGGTCCATAAATCAAAGAGAAAAATCTCAAAGGCCACAACGACCCATAAAGAAAATATTGAAATCAAAAGTCATGTGGATTCCTAAAAGTCTCATAAAAGCAATAAAATCAAAATTGGCATCCAAATTTGCTAATCCAAAAGCTTCTCCCCATCTCCCATCTAAAAACATATCACCTTCCAAATCCACTTTTCCTCCATCACTCCACCACCCTTTAAGGTGTGTCCTAGAGTTAATCTTTCCATCCTTTCCATCTATCCATCACCAAGCCTTTCAACCTCCTATCCATTATTTGACATCCAATCCGCATTCTCCTCCTTTAATTCAAAGCTTTGCATAAGGCCTTAGCTTCTACTATCATGCCAATGTTTATAAGTCTAATTACCATTCCCATGGTCTATAAGAGCAAATATTCAAGGGATAGTAGTCATGAAACTTGATGCTTAAATAATTCCTCCATCCCCCTATCATGCAAATATTATCTTTCATATCCATCTCCCTATCCATATACTATCTTCCATTTTCCTCTTATGATTCATGGTCATTATCCTCATTTTCACCTTTGATCTTAACAAGGTTAATGATCTTCTTGAAAATCATGCATCTTATCCTTCATCCCAATCTTCCATACCATATCCTTTTTCATGCATCTTCTCTTATATTTTGGGGTATCTTGTTTCTTTAATTGGTCATCCCATTCCATCTTAAATGTCCTTGCAAAAATCCAAAACAAAATAAATAAATCATATGCTTTCATCAATGAAATGGTTGTGTCTCACCCTAGACTGGGGGTAAAATCCTGAATTCGTTGGGGGCATTCAACTTTTGAACTTTTTGAGCAGACAAACGACAACATGCATCAAGTATCAAATCAACAATAAAATTATCCAATCAAGACTAGTCAAAACAGCTTTGAGACATGTCACACATTGAAACTAAAACAAATTGGGTGCTCTTAATCTGAATACAATGAATGGAACACTTAAAGCACAAGTTGAATTGTTTTTATTTTATTTTGATGACATCATATCTTTGGAGTGGCTCAATGATGTATTAACTTGCTATATCAAACATCATGGAAGTAGTACTCAAGTCATCAATAGTGTGAATATCCCCTTTGATGCTTGCACTAACTTTCAACATTTCAAAAGGCTCAATGATGATAAATAAGCATAAAATTGGTTCACAAAATGACAACAGTGTGTAGTTCATTTTGCATAGTTAAAATCTACATAGTTAATATAGATGACATTCATATTAGTTTATGCATGAGAATTATCATATCCATTACTTCTCATCTACATTATCTCAATCAATCCATCCAATCATTTCTTCCAATCTCATCTCAATCAATTCATCCAATCCTTTCTTCCAATATCATCTAATCAATCCATTCAATCTAGCACAAATCATTTAATCATACCTTTGGTCTTGTTCCTAGCCTTATTGCAAGCCTTGATCATCGTCATCATCATCATCATCATCAGGATGTATCCTTCCCTATCCTTGTGTTTTTTTGAGATGTATCCTTCCCTTATCAACAACACTCTCATCATCATCATCATCATCGGGATGTATCCTTCCCTATCCTTTGGTTGTTTCGAGATGTATCTTTCCCTTATCAAAAACACTCTCATCATCATCATCAATCCATCTCATCTTTTAGTTTGACTGGGGCAACATCATACTTATTTTTGAATCCATTTGTGCTTTCTTTCTTCTCATTTTATCTTCCCAATCTCCTATCACTTATCATCCTCTCTTGTTCACCATTTTGCATCATCTTCTTCATCTTGCCTTTCATCTAATTGATCCATCATATATCAACCTATCATTGATCCTCACCTATCATGAGTTCAATCATCATCAAGCTATCATTGAATCTCACCTATCATGAGATCAATTATCAAACATCAAAATAGTCATCATCATCATTTCATATCAATCCTTCAATAGCGGTTTCCAAAAAAATCACAAAAGTCTGAAAAATCATCTTTATCTGATTCATCACCCGAGGGGGCATATAACATCATCATTCAAAATATAAAAGTTAGGGGAAAAGTTTTTGTTATCTGAATTTTTCTTTGAAGCAATGCATAAAACACATCACTTCAAAGAGGAACAAAATGTACACATCTAAAAATGGTCACATCATATTAGCCTGATAAATTAATTAAATATGCATTATTTAATTAATCTTCTTGATTCAACTACATTTAAATAAATTTAATAATTTATTTATAGATGTTCAATTTTTCTATAAATCGTTCATTTTCTCATGTCCTCTTAATTAATTATCACATTAATTTATTATATAAAGTAAATAAATTTCTTCAAAAATCAAAAACCATAACTATACACTTAACTAAATATTTCATATTTATTTAAGAAAGCTTCTAAAATATTCTCCAAAAATATAATTAAATATTTATATTTAATTGGAAGCTTCCATTTGCACATGTCACAAGAAATTAAATAATATTATTATTTAATTGAGCAATTATCTTCAACAAACAAAACTGCTTCATTAAACTAGAAATGACAAATGGAAATTTGTCTCCATTTTTGAATGAGGAGGTTTTGTGGGTTGAAAACACAATCCATTTTTTCTCTCCAACAACTATATTCTCTCCAACCTCTCCATCTCTCACCATCCATTATTCCCAGCTAAATCTCAACCATTGAAGCTTGCTAGCAAAGCTTTTGCCTTTTGAAAATTTATAAATGGAGCCTCTTGGCTCTTCCAAAATATAGATTTTAGTTGCATAGTTAGAGAATTATAGTGAAATATCTCTAGCAATCAAGCATCTTAGTTGCACAACCATTAGCAATGAATTCATAGCTTAGTTTTTGTATCATTTAGCATAGGAGTTTAGATTTCTTAGCTTGCATTCTTGGAGTGGTCATTCTACTAAGCTGCTACTTAAACAAGATGAGAACAAATAATTTTTGTAGAAACACTGAAGATAGAGGATAATGGGATGACTTTGAAGAATCTACATTATTTAGTTTGTTTTACTTAATTAGATTCTTCATTACAATGTTTCATTGGTGTGTTGCTTGTTTTTATTATTGACACTTATTCACACACACAGAAACAATAGTTCATGAACTCTAGGCCCATTTCAATGCAACTCCAAAACCACCAATATGCACATGCATTCGAGAGAGATAGGCTATTTTAGAAGCTTTCAGATCATCCAATGATCAAATCCATAGCCTACTTGCAATCGGGGTACCATAAAACCGTGCCTTCCAATACCAAGAAAAACACCTAGCATAAGCACATTACTCCATGACTAAAAACAACCCAAGCTTCTCCATATCATTAGGAAGCCTCTCACATAGACACCCAATATGGAAGGTTTTGTTGAAACACAACTACAAAGAAAAATATTCCACCCCATGCATAAGGGTTATATCACTACCAACTAGGAAGCTCTGGTCACAAAATTCTAGTATGACTAGTTCTAGTTTCTCCATCTTCACCATCTTCCATGATGCGTGTTTTCTAGAAACATAGATAGAAGAGAAATAATTTCTACTCGCCCAAGGATCAATACATCAGCTAATTCCTTTAGATTTCCTCAAGCCTACAAGACTAAGAAATCTTCACAAAAGGAATACCCAGAACCAACATCTCTAGGGAGAAATGAAACCTAGAAGAAGGCTCTGATATCACTTGTTGGGAAAGTTTTGGCTCATATTAGAAGGAACATCTGAGATTAGTAGTGCCTTCAATAACTTTTATTTCTTTAGATTTCCTCAAAAACACATACTACTATGCCACAAAGTGGAATCAGACATAGTTCATTTCCCACACTAATCCTTAGAGAAAAGTTAATGCTAATTAAAACATTTTACACAGCATCATTAACAAATTCAAAAAATAGAACCAACTACCAAGAAAGATGAAACATACGACATGAACACACAGATATACGTGGGGAAAACCCTTACGAGTAAAAACCCCCACACTCCAAAATCCCAAATCACTATTGTATTATTCAACAACAAGCTTTCAAGTTACAATACAATATCAGGCTCAAGACCTTTACAGGAGATTTACATCTTGTTCCATTCTAAATAGTACATGACATCATAACACCCTTTAAACCTCTATTTATCTCACCATCAACAATTTCCCCCTTTAGGTTTTTCATACTTGTTATCTTCACCAGCTAGCTACCAGTTCACCTCGAGCCACACACCATCATCCAACATTTAATTTTGGTCTTCAAATAAGTGATTGTTCAAAACTCCATCTTCAAACTTAAGGTTATTCATCTAACACCATGTCACTTTGTCAAAGAGACATTCATTACATTCTCACCGATGTCCACCGAGTACATGGGCCCACATGCCATCTATCCTCCATGTCATCACCACCTTTCAACCTTCATCACAATCCACCATCGTCACCATCATGTCGGGTCCCACCAAGAAACCCATGAGAAAAGAAAAAATACATCACCCTATAAGGATGTCCCTTCGATATTCACTTTACTGCTCCAAGTGGTTCCCACATCCATCGGCTTCAAAGTTGTTATGTCGTTGAAAACTTGAACTTCAGAACCTCTTGTCAAAGGTTGTGACATTCCCAAAACTCAAGACTCACTGACAACAAAGGGATCACCAACGAAAAATGGATCACAAAATGTGTAATTAAATAACCTATAAGAACAACTCTCCCAAGTTCTCCACACCCAATAAATTAAAGAGATTAAGAACCTCCATGTCATCACCCAAGAACATGAGTTAAAACTCATGACCACAAGCTAGTGATCACTACAACTCTGACCAAATCTCAAACTAGTGTAATGTGAAAAACACATCTAGGAAGATAACCAAGACCAAAGAGAGAAACGCTGCACATCATATACATGTAGAAAATCCTCCTACATACACCTATTAATGCCAATTGTGTGAAGTAAGATATCCTTCACAACACCTCAAAGAGTACAACATAACAACACCCAACCGTTCAATCTCCAAGATCAAACATAATATATATATCATGTAATTATATGGATGTAAGCTTCTCGAAGAAGATAAAACTACTCCATTTCCCATCTCAGAAAATCAGCCCATAAAAGCATCTCCTAACAATCCTCATCAATAAATGATATATTAAAACACACAAAAGCAAAAGGATATAACCATGCTAAACATCCTTCAAATGCATCCTTCAGAACTAACTACAATGCTCAAGATCCATCTATGAAAGATACAACATATAGACAAATAATAAACCAATCCTCAAATGAGTATCCAAAGCCAATCACCAAGAATCAACTCATTCCATGAGAATGAAAGCATGAGCATAAAACATTTGAAAATAAATAATGGGTAATATATTTCAAATGATAAACTATTGAGTAGACCAAGAGTGGAGAATGAGAATGCTCCTCCAGGGTAACCAAGTCCTCATGACTTCTCCAAGAGAAATCTCCTCATTGGTCTCTGTCGAACTCATGTCAAACCTAGGTGTAGGCTCCTCAAAATTTCTACTAAAATATTCATCAAGATTAACCATCAACAACACTTCTCTCATCTCAAGAGAATTATAGCCTCACCTTATTCTCCATGTATCCATGAGCATCTAAAAATGATCATCTCATGCTAAACGCCAAATGCATCACTGCACTATCATGAAGTTCTCAAGCATATGACCAATGCACCCAAAACACAAAGAATCACCAAACCATTGTCAACACTCCAATCATCTTAATCAAGAACTTATCAAAAAATCATGATCTCAAAATTCCACTTAGGAGATACCATGTTCCAAGTGAACATACCATGTTATCAAGAGCAATGCATCATGCCAAAACTCTAATGCGCAATGAAGAGTATACCATGACATGAAACAAAACAAAATCTAAACCAACATCACATGTCAAGCACCACCAACACCTCAAGAAAAGACTCCAAGAATCCTCCATGGTTCTGAGATGTTGCACATCTTCAAATAGTATCCATGCAAATGCGAAACAACCCTTCTGTAGCAACAAGATATAAGAGCTCCTCCTAGTAACATCTGCAACACTAGAGAAGACCATCCATTAGCAAGTGATGAATCCATAGTCATTGCTAAAGCTCCCATTGAACTGTGAAAACCAAGATTTCCAAGCATCATGGCCAAACATCTACTAATCTGAAAATAATTCAGGTCCACACAACAACATGTCCATCTGACAACAATACCAAGTGGAACCAAGATCTCCAAACCAAGGAAAAAACACCATCACTATCAAAGCTTACAAAGACCGTGTATCCAATCTATCCATGACATCATGATACACATGCTACATATCCCCTTAAATGACTATTCAGGTACTCAATACCATCCATCATCTCATCTCAAAGAAAATACACCAATGCACAAGTGACCATTGACAAGGCTAGCTAACAAGTCTAAATCATCATAGAATCAGATCTTGCAGATATAGATAGTCCACTTCTAAGTTTTCCCACAAAAACATGTAGGTAAAGACAAACAACATATTGCACAACCTATAGATCCATCTAATATACTAAAACATTCAAACCCATCATCGTATTGAAAATTGCAAAACTAAGATCTCAATGAGAATAACCATGTAGATAGCATGGCTCTATCACCGGATCATGCTCAGATCTGATTCGCCAATCATGTCCACAATGAGCACCATAGTCAAGGAACCAATAGGAAACACCACAAGAATGTTGAGTGAAAAATCAAAAACCAACACTCTCATACAGAGAAGGCATCTCACCTCCTCAAACCATGCACCAAGAATGTATGTTGAAGTGAAACTATCTCATCTAGTACCACCCCAAAAAACTAGGGTCTAGAAAATAGTTTAACGATAGCTCCACAAAACCACACATTTTTCTTGACCATGTAAAACATGCAAAACCATAGAGCCATGCAAGTACAAAACACCCTTTTAAGGAAACAATAGTTCATGAAATTTAGGCCCATTTCAAGCCAACTCCAAAACCACCAATATGCACATACATTCGAGAGATCCAAACTATTTCAGAATCTTCCAGATCATCCAATGATTAACTCCATAGCCTACTTACAATCAAGGTACCATAAAACTGTGCCTACCAATACCAAGAAAAATACCTAGCATAAGCACATTACTCGATGACTTAAAAATAACCTAAGCTTCTCCATATCATCAGGAAGCCTCTCACACAAACACCCAATATGGAAGCTTTTTCAACAACATAACCACAAAGAAAAATACTCTAGTCCATGCATCATGGTTATACCACCACCAACTAGGAACCTCAGATCACAACATTCTAGTATGTCCAGCTTTAGTTTCTCCATCTTCACCATCTTCCATGTTGCGTGTTGTCTTATAAACTTAAATAGAAGATCAACAATTTCTACTCGTCAAATGATCAATACATCAGTTGATTCCTCAAGATTTCCTCAAGCTTACAAGACTAAGAAATCTTCATAGAAGGAATACCCAGAGCCAACATCTCTAGGGAGAAACAAAACCTAGAAAAAGGCTCTAATATCACTTGTTGGGAAATTTCAGGTTCATCTTAGAAGGAACATCTGAGGTTAGTAGTTCCTTCAATAACTTTTATTTCTTTATATTTCCTCAAAAACACATACTACTATTCCATAAAGTGGAATCAAACATAGGTCATTTACCACATTAATCCTTACAGAAAAGTTAACGCTAATTAAAATAGTTTCAATGACACCATTAATATATTCAACAAACAAAACCAAATACCATGATAGATGAAACAAACAACATGAACACATAGATATATGTGGGGAAAACCCTTATGAGTAAAAAACCCCATAGTCCAAAAGCCCAGATCACTATTGTATTATTTAGCAACAAGCTTTCAAGTTACAATACAATATCAGGCTCATGACCTTTACAAGATATTTACATCTTGTTCCATTCTAGAGAGTATCCAACAACATAACCCCATTTCAACCTCTATTTCTCTCACCATCAACTACTTCCCCCCTTTAATATTTTCATACTTGCTATCCTCACTAGCTGGCTACATGTTCACCTCGAGCCACATGCCATCATCCAACATTTAAGCTTGGTCATCAGATAAGCGATCATTCAAAACTCCATCATAAAACTTAGGGTTATTCATCTAACACCATGTCACTCTGTTAAAGAGACATTCATTACATTCTCACTGATGTCCACTGAGTACATGGGCCCACATGCCATCTGTCCTCCATGTCATTGCCACTTGTTGGCCTTCATCATAATTCACCATCATCACTATCTTGTCAGCTCCCACCAAGACACCCATGAGCAAGAAATAATGCATTTCCCTATCAGGATGTCCCTTCAATATTCACTTTACCCCTCCAAGTGGTCTCCACATCCATCAGCTTCAAAGTCGCTATGTCACTAAAAATATGAACTTCAAAACCTCTTGTCGGAGGTTGTTTAATTCCCAAAACCCGTGATTCACTAACAACATAGAGATCACTATGTTGCTGAAAACTCGAACTTCAGAACCTCTTGTTGGAGGTTGTGAATTTCCCAAAACCCGCGACTCGCCAACAACAAAGGGATCGCTATGTCATTGAAAACTCGAACTTCAAAATCTCTTGTTGGAGGTTGCGAAGTTCCCAAAACCTGCAACTCACCAACAACAAAGGGAACCTCAAAGTTGCTAAATTGAGAGGTAATGAAACTTTAGAACCCCATGACTTAAGTTAGAAAAACTTGAAACCCAGCGACTTAAGTCAGACTGATGAAGAAATTAAACATAATCTGTAGGGAGAAGATCAAGCCTGTAAATTTGAGTCACATTTTCCAACAAGTTGTACTATAAGTAGGGCTTCCATCACACCACCACTAGGCCATAAGATCATGCAAAGAAGACTCTTGGATCCACATAACATGAAACTTAAAAGGAGGATACTTGGGAACTGTAAAAGAGGTTACTGAAAGTTTAATTGGCCAATGATTAGAACCCCTCCAGTCAAGAATCTCAGAACCAGTAACTAATCTATTTCCCACCCAAAAATAGGATACAAGAAATCTATCCACCCTTTCAAAGATTGCTTCCTGTCCACTCAATCTATTATTCCAAGTGAAAACCCTATTAGAACGCTTAACATCAATTAAAGCTAGCGAATCCAAACTCTCTCAAAAAAGATCAAAAGCATGCCCAAGCCATGGAAACCCACCTCTTTTCTCCTCCAAACTCAACATAGAATTAAAATCACTAGCTAAGACCCAAGGAAGATATGGAGCACATGATCTAACATACCTTATATGAGCCCAAAGCCAGATTTTTCCACGAATATCAGTTGGGGCATAAACATTAGTAACCAAAATGGTATCACTTGTTTCCAAAGTAGAGGAAATCATGGAAATAGTAGAATGATGAGAAATCCACCAAAGTGGAGCAATCTTTCTTGGGTTCCAAAAAAGATCCAAACCCATAGAGCTCCCTTGAGAACCAATGCACTTACACTAACCAAAATACCATATATGAGAAACACACTGAAGCATTAAATCAACTAAAAGTTTAGTCTCCTAAACACACAATATGTCTGGAGAATGGACAACAACCAAATCATGAATAGCCTTTTGATGGGAGGTTCTATTCAAATCCCTAACATTCCATGAGAGAACAATCATGGAGGAGATGGAGAAAAGTGAGCATCAATGGGTTCAACAGACCTAGATTCCACCAACAAATGTCCAATACATTTAATCTTCTCAAGATCCTTCTTGCAACCACTTTTAGAAGAGTGCTTAGATTATCCCTTCATAAGTGTGCATTGTTTCACCCCCAAGGCTAGAGAAGACCCCTTGCTCTTTCCAGAAACTAGCTCCTCCTTTGCCAAATCTGCGAAAACAATATCATCATCATCCTACTTAGGACCATTTAGAGACACCAAATGATCTTGTACACCTTATGAGAAATGAAGATCATGAATATACCCTTGTCCCTACCCAACATCACACCCCATACCAACAGCACTAGAAGGCACATTCAAAAATTTTCCTTCCTCCAAGGTTGAAGTGTCTAAAACCTCAAATTGATTAAAGTCCTCTTTAGTCTACTTGTCCTTCAATGATCTCTTATGACCATGACCCTTAGCTTGAGGCTTAACAAGAACAAATCCATCTTTATCCAATTCACCCTCTATCATGGAAGATTTCCATTTATCCACCTTAAAAAAAATTGGAACTGAAAATGAAGGGGAGGAATTAGAATGAGGAACTGTATTAATCCTAGGACATTGCTTCTAAAGATGTCCAAACTCATGACAAATCCGACAATGAAAAAGAATGGATTCATAATCAAGTTGTTGAACCCAAGAAAAAGAACCAAGACAAATTTCTAGAGAATCCAACAAGGGATTGTTCAAATCTATCACCACATAGATCTGAGCAAAATAAATAACCTTTTTTTCAAGGGTTGGTTGAGAAATTGCAGTAGGCTTAGTAAGAAGAACAATAATCCATTGTAAAATATCTTCTATTTAGAAATCCAAGGGAAGCCACGATAGACGGATCTAGATAGGAACCCTCAACGGTAAGTCTTCAGTTGAATTAAAAACCATATGCCAAGGTTTGATAAATAAACCAAAATGATTATAAAATTAGGGTCCTCCCTCAAAAACTGGATTCCTATCAACCATATTGGAAAAAACAACCACAATGTAATTGTTTGCAGCCACCATAAGTTCCATGTCTCCCTCAACCTACCATAAATGCCTAATCCAAGCATCCAAAGCTGACAAAGATATATGAATCCCAAGAAAAATGCAAATAAGAGAATGTCTACTCCAATAAGAGACATCATTAGCAAGAAATTTATGAGAAATGACCAAAACCGGCCTATCCTAGCTTCTAGGAAAACAACCATTCATTTTCTTCAATTTAGGTCCCTCCCCCATATAAAATGACTCCGATTGTTGAGCTTTCAAACCTGAAGAAGATCCATTGTGAGACACACCACCGCCGGCCACCACCAAACTGTAAGAGACCTAAGGCTCTTCCATAATCCAAAAAAAATACCACCCTCGAACTCAACAAAGGCCTTACCCACCGGACAAAAAAAAACACACCCTTGAAAGCTGAAAGAACCCCTGTGCAGATATATTTTCCAACAGAAATAGGAGAAAAGGAAAGAAGAAAACAGTGACTAAGAAAACCCCCCGGTACATAAGAAGAACCCACCTCGGCTAAGAAAACACCACCACGTAGCTAGACAACCCTCCAAAGCACACATACAGACATAAAACACACATGCATGCCACAACTGCTACAAGTCGCGGACCTGCGAAAACTAGACCCCCGTGCATAACTTTTAATTCGTAAATTTTTGTAATTTTTTTTATATGGCATCAATCTACAAATTATTTTTTACACAATGAAAAAACATTAAAAAATGATTAGTTTAGGTCAAATTAGGGTGTATGTACATGAGGGTTTTTAAAAACAATAATTAAGGTCAAAATAATTTATTAAAAAAATCATTTAAAAAAAATTATAATAAAATATCCTCACCAATCTTCAATTTGTTACACATCTTTCCCCAAAATGAATTAGAAAAATACTTTTATTTAGGTCAAACTATGGTGTCCATACACGTTGATGGTATGGTCCTAAAAAATGCGACTTTAAAAAAATGGCTTTTATACATGCCTATTATAAACTAATTTGTATCATTTTGGTATTAGAATAAATAACATATTGGAAAACTAGACTCAAAATACTAAATTTAGTATTACTAAACTTTTTAAAGATACAATGTGTAAATGCTTTAAATTTTGAGTCCAATTGTGACAAATTATGAAAATAAGGTTAAAAACTTCCACTTTTTGAACATTTTGTGGACCCAACTTCTTGCACATGCCCAAACAATAAAATCTTTCAAAATAGAATCATATATTATTTGATTTCTTTTACATGTCATACCAATAAAAATAGGAGATCAATATATATATATATTTTTCAGAAAAAATACATAAAGCCCATATATATTTTATTTATATAATACATACTAACAAATAAATTACAATGAATAAGTTTTTGAAAAATCCATTAACAAATAAATTGATATTGAATGTCATAGCAAAAAACTATGTTTAAATTTAAACCTTCAATCAGAGACCTTGAACTCAAGAAAACAAAAATCTTGGTTTAACCTTCTTTTATGTCATCAACTCTTAAAACTTATATCTTTATAATTATATTAAACAATCAAAGAAGATAATGAAAAATAATCTAATTATCCCACAATATATACACATAGATTTTAATATATCCACATACAACATGTTTTTAAACTACATTATAACACAATAGAAGATGTGATCTAAGTACTTATGAGATTGAAAATATTGTAAAATCCATTATGTATCCTTCATTATTTTAAAGTTGCTTCCTTGTTCCTTTCAAATGCAATGGAACTTCCTCAAATTAAACCTCTCTTGTGCATGCTAGCCTCAAATTAGATCCAAGATTGCATTATCCCTAAGGAAAAGATTGAGGTAGTGATGGAGAGTTATGAACTTTTCCAAGGAACTACTCCTGTTGGGGACATCTTTACATTTAATCAACTCAATAAAGACCCTATCATAGTACATATTTATAGTCCTATTAAATCTTCTCTAGAAAATGATAACCCAATCATAGTGGAAGAGGTAGTCAATAGTCATCTATTGAAGAAAAAGTCGTCTATTGAAGCAATAGTCATCTATTGAAGCTTGGTCCTATATTTTCAAGCACAAATTTTGGGACCTTCTATGCTCTATACTTCCTCCTATGCCAAATTCTTCATGAGCAAAAAACCTCGCTTGCTACTATACCCACCACCCCCCTAGATGATAAATTTACTTCTACCTCCTCCTCTACTACCTCCTTTGCTTCTAGTTAATATTAGTTTCTATATTTTGTATCTTTATGACCTACAATTAATATAAAATATATTATACCAAAAGAATCACTATTTTTACTACACATTTAAATATAAATATTTTGATATTTGTAAGATATATAAGTATTTATAGACATTACAAGTAAAATATATTCAAAATCCACATTTAAAACTAGTTAAACAATTATTTTCTCTCCAAGTTCTTTTGTCTTTAATGTCAAGTTATTTTATGTCTTTAATGTCCTAAAAATCTATGTTGATCCTATCAAATATGTTGAAATAATCAACCATATGTAAAGAAAAAATATCACCATGGTTGACATAAAATTTTGTCTTCTTGCTACTACAAGCCATGATTATAATATGATTCCTATCGTTTAACATATTTATTGTTCAATATGTTTAAATTGTGTTAGTAGGAATAATATAATTTCAAATTATACTTAGTTTATGCATTCATTAAATTAATTTGAAGGCGTTAAAGATACTATATATTTTTTCAAGTACATATATAAAACATATAATATAAAAAATATAATTTTCTCTCTATCAAACCTAAGGTCAACTCTACAGTGAAAGATCTATCATGTTTACCATATAAATCATAATTTATTTTCATTCTATTCTAAGTACAAATTTATTTTCTCTATGCAAGAATGCCAAAAATATAGTTAGGAAAATACTAGACAAAAATAACAAAAATGAAAGAAATTTGGTTCTTAGACACAAATACCCTTGCAAAAACTATGAAACAAATAAAACTAGACAAAAATAAACTAGAAAATATAACTAAACAAACAAACAAAATAAACCATGTGCAGTATGCAATGTGCCTTTTGGTTGTGGTCGTAATGCTCCAACCATGAAGAGTACCTGTACATCCTACCTCCACTAATGTTAACACCAATTTTGAGGATGAAGAACTAGAAAAGATCTAGCTTAAATAATTTCTAAAATATTTTTTGTTCCAAGAAAATATTAAAATTTATTACATTAATTAATATTAAAGCTCTTAAGGTTGACCTTTATTGATTCATATAAGGAATAATTACAACTAGCATAATAGAAGTCAAATTTTCTTCTTTACAACTAATATTTGTTAGATTATGATCAACAAATGTTTTTTTTCCTAAAAAGCCTTCATATTTTTATTGGTTGATTTTGAACTCTATAGCCCAATAAAATAAAATGAAAATATTATTCAATAATTCTAAAATCAAACAAAATAAATTTAAATCTATTGTCCAAGTTTCAATAGTTTATTTGCATGTAAATTGCTTAGTACCAATTCATAACCTGACTCCCCAATGTTTCAATATTTTGATGTATTAAAGATATAACTCATTATAAAAATAAATTGTAAAGAAAAAATACATAATATGGCATGATGTACAAAAATATTATAAAAAGAAAAATGTACTATGCCTAATTTTTCCACATTGGATGTTGTCTACCATTCATAATTTTTTACCTAAACTTTAATTTTAATAATAATAGTAAACCATATGTCTAAGTTAATAATAAGGACAATTGTTGGTAAAAGTTTTCTCTTACATTCTTCATGTTACATCTATGTAGTTGTGAAAGTTATCATTCTCAATATATCACTATTTATCTTCTACTATCAATATGTAAATTGTTATTTAATGTTAATTTCCACAAATAGCTAAGCATTCATTATATTAATCCTTGTAACCAATAGTTTGTAAAGAGTCTTTTAATATTCTCATTATTACTCAAAAGAAGCTAAGTTTTATCATCATTCGTAATTATTACTTGCACAAACCATATTTTTAAAATTATTTAATATAAAAAACATATCTATATTAATGATGGTTACCACTACGTCCTCTTCTTATCTTCTTTTCTACACCCTTTGTACCCCATGAAATTTCATAACTAAATTTAGAAACCAGAAATCTATAGAATAAAATATTGTTTTTGCAATAATAACCAAAGAATGTTAAATATAATAGGCCACCTCATGATTAAACTAGTTTTAGAGTATATTTTTCTCTACTAGAGCATTTACATAATTAGGCTAAATAGAGCATTTTATTTTCTATCATTTTTGAAAAGTTATAAAAGACCATTCGAAGTAAAAGAATTGTTGCAATAGCACCTTTAAAGATAACAATAGAAGTAAAAGAATTGTTGCAATGGCCCCTTTCAAGGTAACAAATATTTATTCTAATGAACAAATTCAACTTCAACCATGTTGCTCCCAATTTTTATGCTACTACCAATAAAATTTTGATCAAAGTCAAACATAAAAACTATAATATTCATCTACATAATTTTTTTTAATCTTAAACTATAAATACTATACCTCTAAATCATTTTTGCAAGTTTCATTTCTGAGTTGCACCATCTTTGTACTTTCCAGTTTCTTCCCAGATTGCATACATTTAGGTCATTTAGCATAATTTGCATAAAATTTACATTTTCTTTGTTTACATTTCATAGTTAGCTTAGTTTCATTTCATTTAAGCATTCAACCACACTTCTCACACACAACTAAACCCTATTCAGCCATACCCTTAGAATGCAATCACCAAAAAGACCTTATCATCAAGTGGAAAGAGAGACATTCCTGAATCAAGAGCTCCTAGGTGAAAAAAACTAGGGGCCTAATTGGGGGAATCCTCTTTCCCTTTTTAGCATAACCTTTTTGGTGAACCCAACCATAGACCATTTTTTTATCTTCTGATTTTGCATTTCAGCTTAGGAAAAAGCTTGCATTGCATTAGGGTTTTGCATTGTTTGCATCCTAGGGTTTGTAAAAAAGTGCATTAGTGAAATTTCATGTTAGATTGCACTTTTCATTTCATTTTCATTGAAAAATGTAAAAACAAATATGCATTTTCATTTTGTACTTGCACTAAAAAAGTATGTAAATTATTGAAAACTTTCAAAAATTGTCAAAAAAATCATTGTAGGACTAAGTCACTACACTGGGTGACCTAATCCTCCTGCATATTTTGCATAGTATTTTCTGTCACTTTTAGCACATTGTCTACATTTCTGCTTTCTACAATTGTATTTTTGTTTCTATTTCCAGATTTTATATTTTAGTCAATTTCTTGTCATTATTTTGCTTTCACTATGGCTCTATCTTTTAAATTTTTTTTGATGTCCTTCAGATCCCTCATGGATATGTCAAGCTGCACCTTTGCCACTAATCCTAATGACCTTGAACCTACTCCTTCTCAATCAACTCCAAATGAGTTTCCTCCTCAGGAAATTGACATCATTGGTGATGATGATGCTAGCATGAATCAGTTCCTCAATGAATACCTTAACAATCTTGAAGCCAATGCTTCTTTCTATCCATCCATGAAACAACCTGAGCTGTTAACATGTCATACCTAGAGACATTTTCTTACCGCCATCCTGAAACAAACAATGAACCTACATTCCCTGTACAAGGTGAACCTAGTTCATCCAAACCTGTCACTACTCAACCATATTACAATAACCCAGTAACCCACCCTCCAATTAGTCTCCAAAAAACTTCTGGAAAAGGGTTTACCATTCTAAGAAAATAAGGTGGTGACACAAAAAATGAACATGAAATACACAAATTTTATGAACAATTTTCACATAATGAACATATAACAAGAATAGGTTATCAAGATCCTCCTCATGACCATAAGCCTCCTAGAGAATTTCTCAGGCTTCGTGATGATGGCACAGTGATCTTCGATTCCCATCCTTATTTGGATGTTCTCCTTCCTAAAGAACACTCCCCATCTCCTAACAACCACAATGACAATCCTAAGATCATCTCAGGCCCTCCTACCCTAGTCTCCTCTTTTGAAGTTGGAGAATCTAGCAGATGCAAGAGGCTGTACAAATTATAGAAACTAAAACTTCCTCTTCATCCACCTCTTGAATGTGAGAGGAAATCACAAATACTCCCAAACAAAGGACTCATTACATTGCCTCCTCACAATAGGTTGGTGATTTATCCTAAAGATGCTAATGTACCACATTATGCTTACCATCGTGTTCTTAGCCATATAAGCGATGAATGTCACCATCTGTGAGAGATACTGAGTAAGTATCACTTTTTTGGTGACAATTTCTTCCCCCTCAAACCATAAACTACTCTCATACAACTTTTTCATGTAATAGTTGTAAAAAATTCCCTTCTCACTATTACATGCTCTTTCCCATCACCTATCTCAGCTCACTTTGGCCTTGCACTTAGTGGGGGCAAGAGGTTTCTAGCCTTGTCCTAGTAATGCATTTTTCCTCGTCCCTTAGCTTTGTTGTTCACCTCCACCTTATATCCACTAAGATTGGGAGGTAGATGACTTACTTAATGTTTGACTAACACTTGCCTTACTAGTAATTTGTTTGTTTATGTGTCATGTGTTCCCCATATTGTTCTCTTTAATGTTACCTCTCTTTGTGACTTTCTTCTATCTTTCTCTCACTTATTCTATATGTCACGCATTCATTTTTATTTTTGTTGTTCTTTTTTACTTCCATTTGGGGATGATGCAAGGCATTGAGACCACAATATCTCCTTCATGTTGACCCAAATGCACCCCTTTTCCTTTTCTTTTCTTGTTCTTTTTTCCTTCCATTTGGGGATTATGTAAGGGATTGAGACCACAATTTCTTCTTCATGTTGACCCAAATGGACTCTTTTCCTTTTCCTTTTCCTTTTGTTATTTTTTCCTTCCATTTGAGGATGATGCAAGGAATTGAGACCATAATGTCTCTTTCATGTTGAGTCAAAAAAGGCTCTTTTTCTATCTTTTCCCTTTTGCTTTTGTTTTCCTTTTAGGGATGATGCAAAGTGTTGAGACCCCCTAGGTCTCTTCCATGTTGACCCCAAATGACTCTTTATTTTCACTTATTTTTTCTCTCTTTGTGTCCTTCTTCCAGTTCTATGTATTTGGGAAGATGATGACAGTTCTAAGCTCTTTGCACAAATATTGCAACAATGAACATATTGATCCCAAATCCATAGATCCCTTATGTGTTTGTGGTTTTTAATTTTGGGGGAAACCCCATTTCTCTTTTCTTTTCTGTTACATGACACAACCTTCCTTCGAAACATATCGCTTGACATAGGGATTTCCAAGTAGGCTCTCATGTCATCTTATTTCTTTTTTCATTTTTCCTTTCTCTACTTTAAAGCAATTTCTCACAAAACTGTGTGTAGAAATTCCTTTAAAGTGGGGGCATACATTGGCATTATTTATTTTTCACTTGAATTTGTTTTTCTTTGTCCTTGGTTCCTAGCGCAGCCTTGTCACTTCACATGATGTTTTTTCTCACTTTGTGGATGACATTTGGTGTAATTTCCTTCATAAGTGTGACTTATCTTAGCATATTACATTCCTCTTAGTGGCCTGATGCAACGTATTGGACCCCCTAAGTTGTGAATATTCTATCCTTTGATTGGTCCTCTTTTGGAGACATTAGACATAATGTTCCCTAAGTCAAAGACCTCATATGAACCAAATAAGACTCCTTGGAACACTCTTTTTGTATTTTTGTATTTTACCTTTTTGCATTTTTGCATATTGCATTTTTTGCATCCTTGCATACATGGCCACCTTGCATAACATAAATTGCATGCTTGTGGTGCCATCTTGCACTTTTTCATGAGTTCTAAGCATCCAATGATTTTCTTGTCTCATGAATCACAAACTCTTGTCTTTTGTGGCATCTTATCAAAGTTATCAGGAGGTATAAATTTAGTATGGTTGAACAAGAAGCCCAACTAGCAGCACAACGTTCCCCATAGCCACATTTGCGTGCATATGAGTACATACCAACCGAGTGTATGTTTCTCACCATTTTTTGGCATTCTCACCCAGTGAACAACTGAAAGTCTCATCGGTCCAGAGTGAGTACACCTTTCCTTTCAAACAAATAGCCTAGATCTTATCCACAACTAGCTAGAAAAACGGTTGAATATTGATCCAAATTTTCCTCTCTCTTCATTCTCTCACATCACTTCTTGTGTGATCTTTTGTGCTTATGTTTGTTTTTCCATGGGATCTTGATCCCGGGGGCTTGATCATCCCTCTTGATTGTTGTCATCTCATCTTACTAGCATGAATACATTAGATCCCTCTCGATATGCATGACTTGGCTACTTTAGTGTGAGTTTGAAATAGGTTCATCCTTTTACTAAAGTGGGGGCTAAATATGTCACCAAAAAGTGTATACTTTGACACTTTTTCACTCATTTGGGCCTTTTCCCTTTGATTTTGGCCTTGTTTTGCTTTGATTTGATGTTGTAATGTGATCAACACATTCACATTAGGCCCGAACAATTGCAAATCAACAATAAACGAATGATGTTTTATGAAGGTGTTGTGAAGTGTTGTAACACATCTTTCCACTTTTCTAAGACCTTTTCAACACAATTCACCTAAAAAACCCTTGTTTACCCCTTTCCAAGCCTCGTGTCAAAGTGTTGTAAGATGTTGTAATTCATTTTCACACTTTCCTAGGCTTGTCAATACTAATTTAACCTTGCTTAATGATAAATTGGTCCCTTAATGTACTTTTAGGTCAAACTTAAGTGTGTTTTAGGAGGCAAGTCTAACAATCATCATTTAACACCTTTTTATTCTTGGCCACCACTTGAATTTTCCTAAGAGGACTAGGTCGCCACCTTGGGCGACCTAGTCCCTTTTGGCTTAAAATTAAAAATAAAAATAAAAATATAACGAGAATTTTCCTCCACAACTCTAGTGTCAGCCTATCAAGTGACATTTTCAATAAATTAGGGCATATCTTGTATGAATAAGGGTTCTCATCCTAATTCCCCCCCCTCCTAACATCATTTTCATCTTCACAAGCACTCTTGCACTCCAATATTATCAAGCAAGCATTCAAGCATAAGGAATTTCAAGTAACCTCCATTGGAGCTAGTTCTTGCATGTTGCAAACTTCAACAACAAAGGATTTGGTGAGTGTTTACATTGTTTTATCATTCAATCATCTTTCCTTTCATTTCCATTATAATTTGGGTTTGATTACCATCAATGGGGTTTGACTAAGGAAAACTCCTATTCCCTAACACTAAAATTTTCTTTGTCTTTGCATGTGTTTTTCAGGTTGTATGTAGATTTGGAAAGGAACAAAGTATTGAAAAGGGTACCACCATTCCATTCAAGTCAACTCAAGTCATCAAACCTTGGGAGGAGAAAAAGGACAACTTGCAGGTCATTTTCTGGAGATTCGGACATGGGTTTCTATAGAAAAGGAAAGTGCAAGTGGGGACCCACAGATTCAAACCTTTAGACTCCCAAAAGTACTAGGAGGACTAGTTTGCCATCGTTGGTGACCTTGTCCCTGTACTATCCCTAAAAAATGGTTTTGACATTTTTGGATACCCTTTTCCTTGAAACCCAGTCTAGAAAAGTTTCTCGACAGAAGGACTAGGTCATTCATTTTGGCATAAGTGTCCCTGCGTAGATTTCCAACAAATTTTAGAACATTCTAGGACTCCTCTTCTACAAGTTTCATTTCCTAGGTGCACCATCTCTGTACTTTCCAGTTTCTTTCCAGATTGCATACATTTAGGTCATTTAGCTTAGTTTGCATATAGTTTACATTTCATAGTTAGCTTAGTTTCATTTCATTTAAGCATTCAACCACACTTCTCACACACAACAGAACCCTATTCAACCATAACCTTTGAATGCAATCACCAAAAAGACCTTATCATCAAGTGGAAAGAGATTCATTCCTAAATCAAGAGCTCCTAAGTGAAAAACCCTAGAGGCCTAATTGGGGGAATTCTCTTTCCCTTTTTAGCATAACCTTTTTGGTGGTTCAATCAGATAGGAGGCTACCTCTGCTAAGATAGGTGAATATATCATGATACCATGGGGAACCAAAACCAACAATTACACACACAAATTTAGATTCAAAGATTTTGAAAGATGGTACGAGAAGTTCTACCAAGAATTCACATTGAAGGACGTTGTGTGGCATGTCTATTAAAGACCCAATTGTTGCCATGACATTTGTTGCTTGATTGTTCACATGAGGTATCTTCTCAAAGGTTATATTAATGAAAATTCCTTAAGACTTTCTACCATCTTCTTATATGGAGTAAGTTTATCATCCTTGGTTTGGTAGTTATCATTTACTTGGTTGATGATTAGTTGTGAGTCTCCATAGACCTTTAAATCTTGTATCTACCATTGGACTGCTATTCTTAGACCTATTATTAGAGCTTCATACTCAATAATATTGTCAGCATAGGGAAATGATATCCTGTATTACTTTGGAATACAATCAACTTGAGGGGTGATAAAGAGAATTCCTGCCCCTGATCCATGTTGGGTAAATGATCCATCAAAGTATATTTTCCATTGATTTGTTGTATAGAGGAGAAACATTGATTCATCATGAAACTCTGATATCAAAGGATTCTCTATATAAATGGGTGTCTCAGCTAGTTGGTTTGTAATAAATTTTCCTTTGATAGCCTTACGCTCCACATACTCTATGTCAAAATCCATCAAGATCATTACCCATTTGGCCACCCTTGTGAGAGTTGATTTAGATAATAGATATTTCAATGGATCAATTCTAGCAATAAGCTTGATTTGGTGTGCAAGCATGTAATGTCTAAATTTTTGTGAAGAAAAGACCACTACTAATCATTCCTTCTCAATGGATAAGTAATTCATTTCACATCCTACCAAGGTCCTACTGATGCAATAGATGGCTATTTCCTTTCATGTTTCATCATGTTGGGCTAGAAGAGAACCTAGTGCTACTAATATCACTAAGATGTATAGGATCAAGGGCTTGTTTGTATCGACAACATGAGAATTGGAGGTGACAATAGGTATTCCTTGATTTACTAGAAGGCTTTATCACATTTCTCATCCCACTTGTACATTATTCCCTTATGGATAAGATGTAAGAAAGGATGGATCTTATTTGATAACTATGCTATGAACCTCCTAATGGATTGTAACCTTCCTTGTAGCCGTCTCATCTATTTTAATGTTTTTGGTGGTTCCATATCTAGTATTGATTTAACCTTTTTTGGACATATCTCTATCCCTCTTTGTGAAACTATGTAGCTAAGAAGCTTCCTTGATGTAACCCCAAAGATACTTTTTTAAATTTAGTCGTACCTTATACTCTTTGATTTTGTCGAAGATTGGTCCCAATACCTCTATGTGCTCATTCATTTTTTGATTTGGCCAAAATATCATCCACATAATCTTCAACTCTTTTATGGATTGTATCATGAAATATTAGGGTCATCGCCCTTTGATTGGTTGCTCCAACATTCTTTATCCCAAATGACATCATGTTCCAATAGTATGTTCCCCATGGACAAGTGAATGCAGTTTATGTTGGTCCTCTTTGGAAATCATGA
The DNA here is from genome assembly GCA_007115665.2 of Sequoiadendron giganteum. Lineage (NCBI taxonomy): Eukaryota > Viridiplantae > Streptophyta > Pinopsida > Cupressales > Cupressaceae > Sequoiadendron > Sequoiadendron giganteum. The sequence continues at coordinate 406,064,699 of CM021107.1, read as the reverse complement.
TTTTGTTATAGCCTAAAAATCCATCCGAGTGATAACATTTCATGCCTAGTTGTTAAATCAACAATAATATCGATGTTGAGAAGAGGGAAATCATATTTTGTACATGATTTGTTCAAGTCCCTAAAATTTGTGCATATTCTGATGCCCTTATGTGAGTTTGGAGAGTGGTACTAGGTTGGAAACGCACTCTAGATAATCGATGGGCTGGATAAATCCGACATCAAGGAGGTTTTGTAACTCTAGCTTAACCAGTAAGGCTATTTGAGGGTGTATCTTCTATAAATTTTGCTTCATTGGCTTGCCTTTACGATAGACTACTAAGTGATGTACCTCCACTTCAAGATCAATCCCTTGCATATCTATGTATGACCATGTAAAATTTTCTCTTCTCTCTTTCAGGAATGCTACTAGGTTTTTCTATTCTTCATCTAACATGGATTCAACATAAAAGGTTATCTTAGGTGCCTCTTTAGTTCCTATATTCACTGGGGTAGGATTATCTACTAGTACTATTAATTTTTCTGGATGTATTGCACTAATGGGAAGATTGAATCCCTCATCCTTGGCTTCCTCACAAAGGTTTTCACCTTTGGATGCATCGTTTATTTTTAATATTTTGGATTGGAAAGTGCCACAGTGTGGTTTTCACTTAAAGAACTATAATTTATTCTCATTTCATCAATTTTGTGACTGGTGTTGGCCTCCTACAATAATTTCAATAACTAATATTTTACAACAATGATTCAAGGATTAGACATCTAACCTGAATAGCCATTTTAACCATCATGAAAGTGCATTTAAATTGTCACCCCACAGACATAAACTTGAAATGGGTTAGCACAATATTAGCACTAGGAACTCAAAGTAGTCATCTTCATTCTAAAACTAAGAGAGACTTAATACTGAAAGTAAATTGCATGAAAAGAAAAAATGTAAATGTTGAACATCACTCAACAATTAAACTTAAACTGAACATGCATGACATAAATGAAAATCTAAGTAGAAAACAAGACACTACTTTGCGCTCTTTGGGTGCATGAACAGTCACATAATGAAATCCTAGTGGTTGCAAGAACAGTCGGTGCTAGATTGTTAACTAAGTACTAAACATAAACTAATACTAATCTAACTAAAATAAAGGAAGGGATTACTCACCAAGTGGGCCCCCTTGGTTGAGAATCCTCTAAAACTAATGCAAACTCAAATACTCAATTTAGAATCACATTTTATTCATTGGAAAGTGCAAATACAAAAGAGTATGTCTGATAGTATTATTAGATTGTACAATAGATTGGTGACTAAATCCTAAAGAAGGAAGATCCAAACCTTATTTATTGACTAAATAGGGCAGTCAACTCCCACTAACTAGGAGGACGCCATTTAGGGAAAGCAGAGAAAAGAGTCGAAGGGTGGTTACACATGCAGGGGAAAGTGTTCAGACATGCATGTCCAAATGCGGAATCGACCACTGCAGTAACGATTGGATTTCTTAATGTCATTAAAGATCAGAATAAGGTGGTTACATGCATCTGACATGGGAATCTCTTGTCATCATCCTCCAGTTGACCTTTGCATGATTCCTTTGTGTGACCATGTGGTGGTTGTGTTTCTCAACTTAGTATTCTCAATCATATCTACATGGCAATGTCAGTACACATAATAACTGCATAGCTATAACCACCTTAAAGAAAATTCATTAACCACATGCAATATTAATATAGATGGTCCACATAATAGGTTAATATAATTAAAACTAGTAGAAATGGAATTAAACCCAAATGTCTTATGGTTTGAGAGAAACTATATAAAAGTATCAACATGTAATATCAAATTCCATGGTAACTTCAAAAAATAAACTTTACATTATACCCATAACTAGACCAAAAACTAGACTCATCAACTGAGGGATTCAATCATCTCCCTATAGTACGCCTGTGTGTCTATCTTTATATCAAACCCTTCTTTGTGATCCCCACATGGTAAGTTGTCGCAAAGTCCCATGAATTTTAAGATTACCTCATTATTTTTGAACATATTGAGAATTGGCGGTTCTCATTGATCCTAGTTGATGAGTTAGGGGTATACTAGGCTTAATTTACTAGTTTTTCCATTTGGGGTGAAAGATGTTGTGGATATCATGAAAAGAGAGGTATCCTCAAATTGGTCAACAATATTAAGAGGGAAGTCATCTAGGGTAGTATCACACGATGTGGATAACCAAGAGGAAGCCTCAACTAATTTAATAGAAGTAACTTTTCCAATAAGGGTAACCTTGCTAGTAGTACATTCTAGGCCAAGATTGTTTGGACATCTCTCTGGAATGATGGGTTCTAGAAAACCATTGTTATTTTGTCCCAGTTTTTCATTCTTGTTGTACCCCCATCCCATCATTAGTTATAAACCTTTTTTGTCATATTCCATGGGAAGAATGGACATGGGTCGATTGTCTCGATGGAGAAATTTAGAGTTATCTTCCTCATTGAAATCCTCTTTCTTCAAGTCACCCCACTTGGTGAAGGTGGTAGATGCAACCTTTAATGTTTCAGCCACTTTGTTGATAGGTGTGGGTTTCCCATGAGATTTGGGAGAAAGAGGTGACTCTCCCAACACAAAAGTGTTCTTCTATAGATTATAATCCCCACAACCATTATCCTTGATCACTACTTTGATGTTGGGTATATTATTCATAATGAGAATTTTATATTATGAGGTAGATGCAAGGGAAGATGGGTCAAAAAATGAGCAGGAGAATTTAGGCATTTCATCATTCTTGGGGACTTGGGAGATCTTATAGAACGTGGCCTCAAGGTTTGTACAATAGTAAAAAGGCTGAGGATCTCCATGGATAGTAACTTCTTTATCCTCAAATGTAAACTTGACACATTGGTGATATGTAGAAGCTACAACTTGCATGACATGAATTCATGGTTGACCAAGCAAGATATTGTAGGGGAGATCAAGATTTATCACTTGGAATGTATTCTAAACAATGAAGATTCCCACTTGGATAGGAATCTTGATGATGCCTTGGGATACTCACTCTTGGTCATCGTAAGCTCTTATGGTTATACTCTTTGTTTTCTCAGTAGCATCCTATGAGTAACCGAAGTTCTTGACTAGCTAAAGGGTGCAAATATTTAGACCAACACCTCCATCTACTAAAAATCTTTTGAATTTATTCTTATTAACAATGACCTCAAGATGCAAAGCATGATTGTGTAATGGCTGCATCGGGAGATTGTGTTTTGAGAAGGTAATAAGATGGGGTGTAGGGATATTCCCTACCATAGCTTGAAACTATTCAATATCAATATTTTTAGGAACATAAGAAGTGGATAAGGATTTTTCTAATATCTCCTTATGTACGAGGGATAGCTTTAGTAATTTTAGAATAGAGATCTATGCGAGGGTTTTCTTGAGCTGATCTAGGAGACTATAGTTTCTAGGGTTAAATGTTGGTAATGTGGGTTGTGCCCTAGGTTGAGATGAAGCTCCTTGGATCTTAATATTTCCATGTTGTATGGTGACTCCAAACTCTGCATTAGGCCCTTTGATAGTAACCACTATTACATTATTATCACAAGAGGAAACCACATTTAAATATAGATTCTCTACATTAGTGTAATTCTTTCCCTTTCCATTGTTGTTACCTTTGCTATGATCTTGTATAGGGTTCTTGTATATTTTGAGGTCTTGGTTACTGGCTGATACATCAACATATATGTATTCATTTTCAAATAAAATCTTGGATGATGTTTTTCAACCTCATACAATTTGATGTTTTGTGTCCCTTGAATTTGTGAAAATCACAAAGATCCTTTTGGTTATACCAAGGTGGTTTGACTAGAAGTTCTTGGTAGTTTTGAAAATTTGGGAGTGTAATAAAGTTTGCTTGTACCAATTTCTGCATGATAGATTCAATGGGTTCCCCCAATGGTGTGTATTTGCATTTTGGGTAATTGTTCTTGTTGGGGGGTCCTCTTTATTTGGTGTCAGTGTTGTTAATTTGATTATTATGTGGTGGTGGTGTGGTTTGTTACAAAAAAAATTGTGTGTTGGTTGGTTGGTTGGTGTTCTATCTAGGTGTAGTTATGACCACTTTTGCATCAATGATGCCATCATTTATCACATTCTTTTTCTTAGCCCATACACAAGGCACGATATATGCTAGGAATGGCAGAGAGTTTTATCATAGAGCCCATACATACATAATGGGATAATTGCTTGTCCAAGCATAATAATTAAGTTGCAACACAAAAAAAAAGGTTTTGGATAAAGAAAAAACCTATACTCTTTGAACTTCATTTCGACACCCATCCCAGGTTGTAACTTTCTACAACATAGTTATCTCTTAGAAACTATCTACCCTCTAGCAACATCTACCTTAAGGTGCTCTAGTCTACTTTAGTGTTGTTGTTCTATTCAAAAAAGATAATATTCTTTACTCACATATCTATGGAAAAGTAATTCAATCTACTTATTTCCTCAAGTTAATAAAAAAAATAAAAAATGATTCAAATGGAATTGTTCATAACATTATCCATTAATTTCAAACACATGTCACATGATTACATTCAACGTAATTCAATACTTATTCAAGATTAAATAGACAAGTAACAAAAGGAGGTATGTCACAAGTATGTTTATGTACATAGATGCGGGTCTATGTGCATGAACATATATGTTCCAACTTAAGTTATTTATTTGTGCATACATTTTGAAATAAAAATATTATATTAGATTGATTTCATTCAAAATAATGTTACAAATTGACATATCCTTTGTCAGAAATACAAGAAGTAAAATAACTATGATCAGGTTTGTTTGAACTATTTCCACATACTGATATGTTGTTTGTAACATAACAAGCTGTTTGTAGCAAAACATTGTTGTCTATAACAAAACAATGTTATTTGTAGCAAATTAAATACTGTCTATAACAAAACGATATCATTTATACTAAAACAAACATTGTTTATAAAAAAATGATGTTGTTTGCAGCAAAACAATTACTATTTGCATTAGTTTACAAAATACTGTGTCAATATGTCGTATTATCAGTTTCAAGTTATATGGTTTATCATATGAACAATAAATGTTCTATCATTCTAAAAAGTAATAAATCAAACAATACTACTGTCCCTTTTATGCAGACAAGAAAATTGAATGACATGATTGTTGTTTCCAACCACATACTAATTGGTTCGGGTTAGAAGAGACCTGAGTTTTTAAGGGTGACTATAATGGATTTAAATTCAAGCTACTGTCTTTCTAGGAACGACTATCAGTCAAGTGACTATTTAGTTTTATTACCATCATAATCATTGGATGAATCTTAAAGAAAGGAAGATAGTTGGCTTACAATTTTGAGAGTCGATTGATAAAACATACTCTTAAGATCATTCTAAGAATGATAGGTGAATGAAGTCAAATTGGTAAAGTCATCATATGCAAGCATCACATGTATGCAAGGATAATGGAGATCATTATGAGGAATGAATAAATTCATGTGCAATGGTAAACTATGAGTGATCTTAAAGATTGATGCCCACATAATGAAATGGAAGAATGTATTCATTCCTCCATCACACGAGGAGAACGAGGCAACAACCATAATTAACAATAACATAAATATATATTTTCATCATTCTATGAACAATGAAAGTAACCTTTGCACCCATTTCAGGTGACCCTGCTACTCGACCTAGCAGATAGGAAGAACCATCAACAAATAAAGAATATAATAGAAGAATAAAATCGTCTTCCCTTTAAGGGAAACGATGATGATTCCAAATTGTCCTATGAAAAATAATAATTTCAGCTATCAAAATTTATCTAATTAACCATGAAAAGGTTAATATATTACATGCATAACATTAGGACTGTGGTGATATCAAAAATTCATACAAGGCATAACCAAGTTCAGTCAATGATATTGATAAAAGAAAATGCAAAGTTATGGAACATGCACTAGTAGGTTGATGAGGCCTTTGCATCACAACCAAGAAATAATTGGTTCTAAATCAAAGCCCTGGTATGAAAAAAAATGTGACCTGCAAAAAATGGGTATCATATGTTCTGCCAACTAGATCAAATGAAATCGACATCTAAGAAGGAGAAAGATGGTTTTGAATAGCTTGCATTGAAAAATCATCCATATTCAGCAACAAAACAAAGAGATTTACCTTTTTTCGTGGGTTTTTGGCTCTTCCCTTCTTTTTCCACAATGAGTCGATGCACTAGCTTGCATTTTCCTTGATTTTCTCTTGTTGCACTCCACCCTTGCCGATTTCTTCCCCTGTATTCTTTTGTTACCAAAATAGAAAATGCATGTTTTCTTTACCTGTTTGCAACATCATGGGGTTGTTTCATTCATAATTCACATTAATTATCCGCCCCTCTATTTCAAATTCAAATATTTTCCTTAGATTTGATTACATGCCACGACCTCATGGGATTTTTCTTGTGATTTTATTTGAACTCTATCAATATGATAGTGATAATTTTGGTTCCAAATTTGATTCTTAAGGAAAATAAATATAAATAAATATATATATATATATTTTTATATTATATATATATCCATATATTTGCACACATTGTACATTCTTATATATATATATGTGTGTGTGTGTGTATTTGTATAGATTATGTATATATATCAACATTTAAATAAGAATGAACTCTTATTTTATTTTGAACAATAATGCTTTGAATGAAGGGATTTTCTTATTCTTTAAATAAGTCTTTTCAAAATACATACATTCATTTATGTGCTATGCCATGCTATCATTTCTTTTAAATTCTCAAAACACAAGATCAAGATAGACAATTAAATAAGAGCTCACATGTATTTCATTCCACAAGTATACCTTTTCAATCATCAAATCATTTCAAATCAAATTAGTATAATCTCCTATATGAATTTCAAATGAAATTATCATGTCATTTTGTGGTGTGTGTACTCAGATTCCATCAAGATTACTATTCGATTTGGCTAAAAAATCCTACTTCAACTGTGTTCTTGTCCTTCATCTTGTCATCCTATAATTGCACACACTTGCACTTACACAATTCATCAGTAACTTTCAATCATGATAAAATATAAGATATTTCAAAAGATCACATAGTCAATGACAATCAACTTCTTTCAAACTTTTCAAAAATATCAAAATTTTCATTCAACATATTGAATTTCCTCAATAATTCAATTTATCATATTATAATTTAATTGCAATAAAAATTGGGTTATGACATCCTTCACCTCTTGGAAGAAACAACGTCTCAATGTCTATTTAATGAAAATTAAAGCAAATATGTCTATGCCAACATCATATCATACTATCCCAAGCCAAAACATTATAATATTTGAACCAAAATTTTCAAACAAAATTATCAAGAGTCTCTTTCTAAGAAAGGAAATGTGGGGAGGAGCATTCTATTTCTTCTGCATCCTCCAAAGTAGCACTATCTTCTGAATACTTGTCCCATAGGACCTTAAATTGAGCAATGTCTCTACTCTGCAAGTTAATGTTGCGTCTATCCAAGATTCTAATGGGATCCAATAGCACCACTCCTAGGCCTTGTACCTGTAGGGATTGCCAATCAAGCACATGAGCTACATCAAGATGAGATGGCTTAAGCAAAGAAACATGAAACACATTGTGAAGTTGAGCAAGAGTAGATGGTAGAGAAATTCTATAAGCAATTGGGTTGATCACTTCCAAGACTCCAATAAGGACCCACATATCTCAGGGCCAACTTGGAAGACTTTCCAAAGGAAATGGGACTTTTATGAGGCCCAAATCTTAAGAAAAATTTATCCCCTACTGCAAACTGTCTAAGAGTTTTATTCTTATCAGCATAACTCTTTTGTCATTTTTCTGCCTCCTTTAGTCTTCTCTTAATGAATTTCAATTTTTCTTCCATATCCTTGAGCATTTTAGGTCCTACTATGATCTTTTCTTCCAACCTATCCCAACTGATGGGTGTTTGACATGTGCGCCTATAAAGAGCTTTGAACAGTTCCATACCTAGGGATGTGTGATAAGAGTTATTGTAAGAAAACTCTACCAATGGTAAATATTCTTCCCACTTATACTATTGGTCCATGAAGTATATTTGGAGGTCTTTGAATACCTAATTCACCCTCTTTGTCTGCTCGTCAGTCTTAGGATGAGAAGTCGAGCTGAAATTCACCTTGGTTCCCAATGAGACATTCAGGGTCATCCAAAATCTTGAGGTCATTTGGGTGTCTCTATTAGAAATGATAGTCTCTAGAACTCCATGTAAGTGGAATATCTCCTAGAAAAATTTCTTGGCTAGGGTTAATGATCCATCCTTTAGGTTTCCTAGAATTAAGTGTGCCACCTTGGTCAACTTATCAATCACAACCAAGATAACATCATGTCGATTCTTTCTCAAAGGTAACCCTTGTACGAAGTCCATGTTGATAACCTACCATTTATACTCAAGTATGTCATGAGGATACATGACATACCTTTGACTCACTGGATGTGCATGCTTAGCCTTGACTCGTTGGCACTCTAAGAATCTAGCTATGTACTCCACTACATCCTTCTTGAGTTTAGGCCAAAAGTATAGAGTTTTCAATTCTATGATCATCTTGGATACTCCCTGGTGTCCTAAATATGGTGCATTCTGAAAATCTTCTAGAACCAACCTCCTCAGCTCTCCAAAGTCTGGTATGTAAATTCTTCTCTGGTATCTCAAAATTCCATCTGGTTCAATCTCATACCCCTCAAACCGATGATTTGATGGATTCTCTGCTAGGGAACTCTTCACTCTTTCGTAGTGCTCATCCCCATGAAAAATATTGTATCACCTACTATCTCAAATTATACCTTGTTGAGATCATGGCTACTAGATTTCTTCATCTACTAAGTGCATCAACTACTCTATTCTCTTTCCCTTTATGTAATCAATTATGAAGTCATACTCACTAAGGAATTCCAACCACCTTCTCTATCGTGCATTAAGGTTTGGTTGAGTAAAAATGTATCTCAATCCCAAGTGGTCTATCTTGAGCTCAAATGGCTTCCCTGAGAGGTAATGCCTCCACATTTACAAGGAATTAACTATTGCAGCCAACTCTAAATCATGTGGTGCATAGTTAACCTCATGTTGCTTAAGCTTCCTTAATTCATACGCTACCACTTGTCCATATTGCATTATTACTACTCCCAATCCCTCTCCCAAAGCATCTGTGATTAAATTGAATCTTCCATTAAGATCAAGGATGGTCAATAATAGTGCTGTCATGAACCTCTCCTTTAGAAGATGGAATGCCTGTTCACTCTTCTCTGTCCATTCAAATCATGTCCCATTTCTTTGGACTGATGTGATTGGAGATGCAATTTGGGATAATCCTTACACAAAATTTATATAGTATCCTATGAGGCCCATGAAGCTATGGAATTCTAACAAATTTTGAGGCACTAACCATTCCATGATCTCTTTGATCTTTTTAGGGTCCATAGAGACTCCCTCAGCTGAAATAATATGGCTTAGATAATGCACCTTGTCTTGATAAAATGAGCACTTGGATAGCTTCCCAAAGAGTTTTTTTCTCTCAACTATTGTAAAACTATCCTAAATTTATTATCATGCTCTTCAACATACTTTGAGTAGACTAGGATGTCATTAATGAAAATCAAAACAAATTCATCCAAACAGTCTTTGAACACACTATTCATGAGGTTCATGAAAGTTGCAGGTGCATTGGTCAAACCAAAAGGTACCACAATGAACTTGTAATGTCTTTATTGAGTTCAAAAGGTAGTCTTCAAAATATATTATTCCTTTATTCTCAGTTGATGGTATCTTAACCTAAGATCGATTTTGGAGCATTGTCCCTCCCTTCATCTGGTCAAACAACTCATCAATCCTTGGAAGTGGATATCGATTCTTGATAGTCGCCTTGTTCAACATCTAATAGTCTATACATAGACATAAGTTTCCATCCTTCTTTTTCACAAAGATAACCGGTGCTCCTCAAGGAGACACACTGGGCCTTATGAGCCCCTTGTTCAACAATTCCATTAATTGGGCCTTCAAATCATAGATTTTGATGGTGGTCATCTGATAAGGTGCTTTAGATTGAGTCTCAACTCCTAGTACAAGGTCAATAGAGAAGTCAAATTCCTGTTTCGAAGGTAACTCCATAAGTTAATCAAGGAATACATCTTAGAACTCCTTGAGAATATGGTAGTCATCTAGATACAATTCCTTTTTGTCTGGGTTACTGATATGCACACCATAAATAGAATATCCCTTTTTTTTAGCCTTTTTGAGCTACATAATAGAGACCTATCTAAGCTCTAAGGGTCTTTGCATCCCAAAAATTTTGACTGGGTTCCCATAATCATCCAAACAACTAACTACCTTATCCTCACAATTCACCATTGACTCATGCTTGGTTAACCAATTTATTCCTAGAATTACATCATATGAGCCTAAGGGTGCCACTTATAGATTGACCTGGCTTTGAAAGGTTGGAAGCTCTAACTCATTGCAAAAGAGACAAGTATTTACCCTCTGCTCTTCTCAGTTTCCATATTGAACTGTCCATGAGTTTTCTATGTATCTAGGCCTAATAGGTATCTTGGATATTATTCCAGGATCTATGAAACATTCAATAGCTCTAGTATCAATTAAAATAGGGAACATTTGGCCATAGAGCTTACGCATCAATTGTTTGGTGAGGCTTGGTACTCTACCTACTTAACATGGATCTGGTGATGTTGAGACTACCAATAGTTTCATTCCCTTCATGACTCTGACCATTATGGATATTTTGAGGCAAATGATCACCTCCCTAAGGATAGCACCCATCACAAGGCCCTTTGCAACCTCCCAGCTTGTCCTCTTTGAAGCCCTTTTGCTTTTGGTCATCTTTAAATTTGTTATTATTTTCCTTCTTTCTCTTTCCACCATTACCACCTTCACCTTTCCCTTGTGACTCACTTCCCCTCTTGAGATTATGGATTTGATGATTCTTGTCTCCTTTATGAAACTTCTTCTTCCCAAGTTGTGACTTAGGATTTTCATTATTATGGAGGTTGGATAAATACAACAATTTATTCTCTTGTTTGGTGGCCTTTAGGAAGAAGGTTTTCATGGTGAGAGGATCATGCATGTCTACTTCTTCTCCAATGTGGGGCCTAAGTCCCAATATGAACTTCTAGATACAAAAATGTTCGTCTCCCTAATACTAGGGCACATACTTTAGTAGGTTGGTGAAATTTTCCCAATATTGGGTCACAATCATGCTGCCCTGAGTTAGATTTTGTAATTTGTCAACTTCTTATCAAAAAAGAGCTATGGTAACCATCTATTCCTAAAATATTGGAGGAAGAGTTCCCAAGTAATCTCAACAGGCTGAAGATTTCTTTCTAAGTTTTCATTGTCCCACCAAGTAGCTACTTCTCCTAAAATTTGGTACGTAGCCCATGTTGCTTTAGTCTAGTTGGATAGGTTATAGAGTCTGAATTATTTCTCCGTATCAATGATCCATGACTCAGCTCCTGCTCTGATATCCTTACCATCAAAATTAGGAAATTCTACTCTTTTGAGATCTTTTCCAAGTTCTTCCTCAATTCGACCTCGAGGGCCTTCACTTGGACCATCATCCCCTTGATTGAATTCTGCATTGTTGTGAACCTATTCCTCACATGCCACTTAAACCTCATGTTCTATGTGATCCATGTGATCCTCTTACCTATTCAAAACCTCCATAATATGTTTCGACCTCTTTTTTGGTACATTGTCTGACCCACTACCACTCATCTCTTGCCTGTTGGTCACCATGCTGACTCACACTCGACTTGCATCACATTTAACATCTATCATAACTTAACACTGGGTTCTACGAGTAAATGTTCATATTCTAAATAAAATTACATACACATGCATATATCTCTCATTCATTGAAGACATACACATTCATGCACAATAAACATATTTTGGAGTTCTTCATTTGAACACAGCAAAAATATCATCATGTTTTATTTATATTAGGTGTGGGTCAATGGACCCTTATTTACAAAAGCTTCTTGTTACATTAATCATTTTTCTCATTCTTAGAGAGGGAAAATCCTTTGGGTCGTCGTCAAAATTTATATCACAACTCAATTTGTTCAAGGTTCAACTATTCCCTAGTCATGGATATTGTAGACTCCAAAAGGCCTAGAGTTGAACCCTAATCTCTGATATCATATGTAATAACCCATTCTAATTATTGATTAATTATATTATTGTAAATTGACATAATGAATATTTAATTTTAAAGACCTAACTAAGTAGCTATTTTCAATCATAGAAACACATGTCTAATTAAAATGAGTCAAATATATATATATATATATATTCAATATCAATGTCAATCACAATATCCAAGTTGACTTCGCTCATAGGGCCAAAAATTCAATACAATGTATAAAATTTTACATCAAGGTTACATCATAGAGCATGATAGTCTTGAAAACATCCAAGGTTTCCTCTTGAGGCTTGCTTCCACTGGTGGATGAGAACATGGTTGAAGTGCTTTACTTCCCAACCATGAAGCTTACTCTTCCCCAAAATTATTCCAACTTGAAGAATACCTAACCCTACATGGAAATTTTAGCAAGAGAACAATCTGCAAGGTGGAATCTAGTGCATGCCCATACATCAACATGCACCTCTATCTACGATTAGAAAAATGCAAGATCTATGCTAGGAATAACAAAGAGTGTTATCATAGAGTCCATACATACATAATGGGCTAATTTCTTGGCCAAGAAAAATAATTAAGTTGCAACAAAAAACATTAGGTTTTGGATAAAGAAAAAACTTATACTCATTGAACTCCATTTCAACACCCATCCCAAAAGGTAACTTTCAACAACATAGTTATCTCTTAGAAACTATCTAACCTCTAGAACATCTACCTTGAGGTGCTTTAGTATACTTAGGTGTTTTTGTTCTATTTAAATAATATAATATTCTTTACTCACATATCTACATAAAAGTAATTCAATCTAATTATTTCCTCAACTTAATAGAAATTAAAAAAATGACTCACAAATGGAATTCATCATAACATTATCCATTCATTTCAAATACATGTCACATGATTACATTTAACATAATTCAGTATTCATTCAAGAATAAATAGATAAGTAGAAAAATAAGGTATGCCACAAGTATATGTATGTACGTAGATGAAGGTCTATGTGCATACACATATATGTGTCGACTTAATTTATTTATTTGTGCATACATTCTGAAATAAAAAACATAATATCAGATTACTTCCATTCAAAATAATGTTACAGATTGACATATCATTTGTTAGAAATACAAAAAGTAAAAGAACTATGATCAGGTCTATTTGAACTATTTCCACATACTGATATGTTGTTTGCAACATAACAAGATGTTTGTAGTAAAACATTGTTGTTTATAACAAGATGTTTGTAGTAAAACATTTTTTTTAATAACAAAACAATGTTGTATGCAGAAAAATAAATGTTGTTTATAACAAAACAATGCTATTTGTAGCAAATCAAATACTATTTATAACAAAATGATGTTGTTTATAGAAAATAAAATGTTGTTTATATCAAAATGATGTTATTTGTAGAAAAAAAATTACTGTTTACAGTAGTTTACAAAATACTATGTCAATATGTCCTATTATTAGTTTCAAGTTATCTGGTTATCATATGAACAATCAATGCTCTATCATTCTCAATATGTAATAAATCAAACAATACTAAGTTTTCCATTTTATGCAAACAAGCAAATTGAATGGCATGATTGTCGTTTCTAATCACATACTGATTGGAATAGTGATATTATTGTTTTGGGTTAGAAGAGACCAAGTTTTTAAGGGTGACTATAATGGATTTAAATTCAATAGACTATCATTCTAGGAATGACTATCATTCAACTGACTATTTGGTTTTATTACCATCATAATCATTGGCCGAATCTTGAAGAAAGATCGATAGTCGACTTAAAATTTTGAAAGCCGATTGATGAAACATACTCTTAAGATCAATCTAAGAATGATAGGTGCATGAAGTTGGACTGGTAAAGTCATCATATGCGAGCATCACATGTATGCAAGGAGAATGAAGATCATTATAAAGAATGAATAAATTCATGTGCAATGGTAAACTATGATCGATCTTAAAGATTGATGCACACATAATGAAATGGAAGAATGCATTCATTCCTCCATCACTCAGGGAGAATGAGGCAATGACCATAATTAATAGTGACATAATGATATATGTTCATCATTGTATGAATGATGAAAGCAACCTTCACGCCCATTTTGGGTGACCTAGCTACTTGACCTAGTCGACAAGAAGAACCACCAATAAATAAAGAATATAACAACAAAATAAAATTAACTTCCCTTGAAGGGAAACAATGATGATTCTAAATCATCCTATGTAAAACAATAATTTTGGTTATCAAAATTCATTCTATTAACCATGAAAAGGTCAATATCTTACATGCATAAATTTAGGACTATTATCTTACATGCATATCTTACATCCTTTGTAAGAAGGAAGAAGAGTGCACCTATTTTTCCATTTCCAGTACTCTAGAGAAGTGTGTTCATTCTTCCTCCCATTTTTGTTCATGGATTGGGTGGTTCTCCCTACTATGAAGATATTAGTCAAATGTTGGTCCACCTGTCCTTTTTCCCATAAGATTATAGTTATTCTCTAGAATCAGGCCCCCCTTTTCATAATCTAGGGAATTTGGAAGGAAATAAATAATAATATTTTCAGGGAGGTAGAGAGAAACAACTATGAGGTTTGCATGATCATTAAGGCCCAGATACAGGAAAATACGAAAGTTGGAGGATACAACTACTCAAAATTCTGGCTGACCTATAAAGAATTGAGAATCAAACAAATATAGGGAATAAAGAAGGACCTTACTAATCTCAATTGGTCAATTCTTTCAGCTAGGAAGGCTACCATTTGGTCCCCTCCTTAAAGGGAATGGATTAAATTCAACTTTGACGAGTGCTCAAAAGGAAACTCTGGAATTTTTGGGGTGGGAAGTCTACTAAGAAACCATTCGAGTGATTGCATTGTGAGCTATGGTAAAAATATAAGTGTTTGTACCAATAATAAAGCAGAGGCTATGGTTGTTTGGGGTGGAATAAAGACTCTAAGAGATTGTGGCTTCAAGAAGGTATTTTTGGAAGGAGACTCCAAACAAATTGTGGACATCTTGAATGGTGGTGTCACGACCCCTTGGGAATTGAAAGACATCATTGAAAACTGCAAGTCCCTAATGAAATTTTTTACTCATTGTCATATACAACATGTGTTTAGGGAAGACAATCTTTTTTTTTATCGTGCAACCAATGAGGCACTCAAGTGTAACAGGTGGACTTGATGGGAGTACAATCAATTTCCTTTTTCATTGAAAGAAAAAGTGCTAAAAGATAAGTATGATAATGTCTATAACTTATAAAGTTGAGAAAAGGGATTGGCATAAGAGGATTATGTGATCTTGTGTTATAAAGGGCTCTTAGTATAATGATGATATTTTTGGTATGAATAGGAGAATGAATATTTCCTTTGGTGAGAAGTACAATTATTATT
This sequence comes from Sequoiadendron giganteum, assembly GCA_007115665.2. Classification (NCBI taxonomy): domain Eukaryota; kingdom Viridiplantae; phylum Streptophyta; class Pinopsida; order Cupressales; family Cupressaceae; genus Sequoiadendron; species Sequoiadendron giganteum. The sequence continues at coordinate 406,049,061 of CM021107.1, read as the reverse complement.
TTATTCCTGATAATATAATGTGTCACATGGCTAATATCAAAGCAAAGGCTAGTGTCAAATTGGAGTGTAATGGTATGCCTAATCTCAAATCTATCCTCCAAATTGAAGATCATCTTGCTATGAATAATCAAGACTCATTTATTTTTTGTAATGATAATAATTAATTTCTCGCCTGAGGAGATGGGATAACGACCATCTCTTTAAGAAAGTTCTCGAACTTCATTTTAGAAAGAGATTATTTTCAAAACACAAGCAATAGCGTGCTCTACAAGTTTAGAAGATTGCTTGGGTGTAGTGGTGTTATGAGGAAAGGTTCGTAGAAGATTGATCCTAGAAGCTTATAGTGCTCTAAAATGGGTGGTCCTAGAAAGCGATTAAAACTCCCAAATTGTCAAGCTCTAAGGAAAAATTTTGATCTTTGGAAGCTTTTCAGCCGAGTGGCAATGGTTCCTTTTTGAAGCCATGAAAGGGTATAATGAGATCCTCACAGAAAAATTCACCAACTCATGGATAAAGGGGCATGTAGCTATAGGGGATGTTATATTTGAGGTGAAAAATTAGCTCATAGTGGAGATGATGGGCCTACAAAACTAGGGTATTAAGGTTATGAAGAAGATCGAAGCTGATTACTAGACGTTTGTTGATAATTTCCTCTATGATGGAGAGAACCTCACTCAATTTCAAAATGGGCATGCATGGCTCAAACTCCCATCACCCTATGCTCTAATCAATATGTTATGAGATACTTTACTCTTGAAGGTAGATATATGACTGTACATGCATATCACTTTCCCTTGTTGAATCACATCTATCATAATGAATGTAAAAATTTACCTTTTTATCTGTTCTCATCTCTCCAAAAAAACATAGAAAATGGTGTGAACCCTCCAACACATCAAGGCCTTATGCTAACTCTTTATAAACATGCCCTAGCTCTGAATCCACATGGTAATCCTTTAGAAGCTAGACAGGAGATTCAAGATCAAAATGACGGACAAAATATTGAACCCCTTGCTTTGGCTAACCCCATCTAGGAGCCTAGCCCTAGGCCCCCACCCCCAAATTGTTGAATGTAATGAGAATAACCTTGTTAAAATCTCATCCTCTGTTGCTAAAAATCCCACTCACTCTACCCCTGTGGGTAAGAAAACTCCTCCTAAAAATTCTCTCAAGCTTGAACTCCTGAAAAGTGCAAGCATTCTCCACTTCTTCTAGAACCTCATAAGTCCAAGAAACTGAAAAAATAATTGAAAAGATGGAATGTGGTTATCATTATACAAGAAGATAAAGGAGGATTTCAAATGGAGGACATGAAGAAAAAGGAAGTTGAGTCTAGGCAGTGGAGGTTGAAGATCTGCTCACCTTGCAAAGTCTGCTTCCCAGGATAAAAAAAGAGGTAAACAAAAAGCTATATTTCAAGAGGAAGAAGATTAGGAGGTTGAAGAGTTTGAGGCTCAGGTTGATGAAGATAGTGAGGACATGGAATTTGAAGAGATATATTATGATATGGGAGAGGATAAAATGGAGGAGGAAAATGAAGTTAATGAGGAGGAAGATGTTGAAATTGAAGAAGAGCCGAGGAAGGAAATATTGAAAGCTTCTAAAATTGTGAACAATGATAAAGATACTAACACTGTTGATGATTCTAATACTAAATTTTTTAAAAGTGGGTTGACTTAAATGCAGGTCCAAATGGATGATATGGAAAAATCCATTATTACTTTGATGAGAGTAACTAATGGTCTCATGCACAAGGTAATGGTTGGTGTTGTCTTGGGCTAAACCAAGATTAGAAAAAATCTTAAGAATATGGGAAAGACCAATGCGAATAAGGACCAGGTTGAAGATGAGGGACCTAACTAGAGGGATTATGTCTCCCAAATTGGAGAGTACTCGGACCTAATTGCTAAAGATAAATAATGACTCTCTTTCTTTCTTCTGGTTATGGCTGCTTTGATTTTTTTAGCACTTTTTTTTACTATATCGCACTACTATTTTAATATAGTTTTATTATGGAGGAGAACCTATTGGAATCTAGTGGACCTTATTAATGGTCTTCATAGTATTAGATTATTTAGTAGTTGTGCTTTTTTTTCTACTAAATATATATTGGTTCTATGGTTACAATTTTTTATAATCAGCTTGTGTGTCACCCTAGTTGTTGTTGTTTCTTGCTACTAGCTGGTGTTGTTTTCCCAAATTGTCTCCTTTTTCAAATTTTTGGATTTGTAACCATGGGATTAGGGCCCTTCCTTAGTTAATTAATAAAAAACATTAGGACTATGGTGATATCAAAAAATTATACAAGGCATAACCGAGTTCGGTCAATGATGGCAATAAAAGAAAATGAAAAGTTATGGCACACGCACTGGTAGGCCAATGAGGCCTTTGCATCACATCCAAGAAATATTCGATTCTAAATCAAAGCCCTATTATGAAAAAAAATGTGATTTGTAGAAAATGGGTATCATATGTTTTTCCAACTAGATCGAATGAAATCAACATCTAAGAAAGAAAAAGATGGTTTCAAATAGCTTGCACTGAAAAATCATCCATATACAACAACAAAACAAAGAGATTTACTTGTATTCATGACTTTTTGGCTCTTCCTTGCTTTTTCCCCAAATGATTTGATGCACTAGCTTGCCTTTTTCCTTGATTTTTTGTTGCTACAGTCAACCCCTGTGGATTTCTTGCCCTATATTCTTATGTTACCAAAATAGGAAATGCATGTTTTCTTTACATGTTCATAGTATCATGGGGTCATTTCATTCATAATTCACATTAATTCGGCCACCCCTCTATTTCAAATTCAAATATTTGCCTTAGATTTGATTACAGGCCACAACCTCATGAGATTTTTCTTATGCTTTTATTTGAATTCTATCAATACGGTAGTGATAATTTTGGTTCCAAATTTGATTCTTAAGGAATATAAATATATATATCTATGTATATATATATTATATATATGTGTATATATATATTATATATATGTATTATATATACATATATTTTCATACATTATACATTCGTTTATATCTATACATATATACATATGCATATATATGTATTTGTATAGATTATGTACATATATATCAACATTTAAATAAGAATGAAATCTTATTTTATTTTGAACAATAGTGTTTTGAATGAAGGGGTTTTCTTATTCTTTAAATAAGTCTTTTCGAAATACATATATTCATTTATGTGTTGTGTCATGCTATCATTTCTTTTAAATTCTCAAAACACAAGATCAAGATAGACAATTAAATAAGAATTCACATGTATTTTATTCCACAAGTCTACCTTTTCAATCATCAGATCATTTCAAATCAGATTTTTATAATCTCCTATATGAATTTCAAATGCATTTATCATGCCATTTTGTGGTGTGTGCACCCAAATTCCATCAAGCTTACCATTTGATCTGGCTAAATGATCCTACTTCAACCATGTTCTATTCCTTCATCATGTCATCATGCAATTGCACTCACTTTCACTTACACAATTCATCAGTAACGTTCAATCTTGACAAAATATAAGATAGTTTAAAAGAGCACATAGTCAATGACGGTCAACTTCTTTCAAACTTTTCAAAAATATCAAAATTTTCATTCAACATATTGAATTTCCTCAATAATTCAATCTATCATATTATAATTTAAATGTAACAAAAATTGGGTTATGACACTTGTGTGGTTCCCTATGATATTAGGGTTCTCTCAATGTTGAGGTCCTTAGGGATAAACTCATTCATAAGTGGTAAGACATTGCATCTTCAAGTGGAAGGATAATTCTAATTCAACATTCACTATGATAATCCCTACTTGTTGATCTTCAGGAATGGGTGATTTTCTCTTGCTAACTCTTTGCCTCCACCATTGTAGGAAGTTAGCGAAGGACTCTCCTTTTTTTTTATTAAGAGTGTACAAATCCTCTAGGCTTACATCCATGTCTAGGTTAAAGGATAAATGATCTATGAACCTATCGATGATTTCTTGGAAGTTTTTGATACTTAGAGGCAACTATGAAAACCAATCGATTGTGGGGCCCACCAAACTATGTGGGAAGAGACGCATCAAGTAAAAATCATTTTAGGCCACCTCCAAACACATGACAAGGAATTCTTTAATATGGTCAGCAGGATTTCCCTTCCCTTTGTATTTATCAAATTTAGGGATCTCAAAACTAGGTGGGAAAGGTACCATGGTGATGTTCCTATCGTAGCGGTATAGAAATAAGTTTTTTTGTGTATGTGGCTTCTTCTTTTTTCCCATTTGGATATCTTTGATTTTTTGTGTTATCACCTTGAGTTGTGTTTCCATATCATCTTGTAAATTTTGGTTGAGGATAATATATTGTGTATTATGGGATGGCAGATTAGTTATAAGCTGGATTTTCATATGATGGGGTGTTGTATGGTGTATAAGGTGGAGTTTGGTTTTGTGAAGGTGATGATGGTGGAGGTATATATGCTCCTAACACAGTTGGATGGATGATGTTTTTTTGAGTATTATAATACAAGCCTTGTTGTTGATTTTTTTGTTGTGCTAGCACTTGTTGATGTTAGGTGTATTGTTGTGCCAGTATAGCTTGTTGTTGTTGTTGAGAAATTAAGGATTTTTGTTGAGCTTCTTGTTGTTGTTGTAAAATCAAGGCTTGTTCTTGGGCTTGTTTCTGCTACAATGCTTGATGATAAGGCTATTGTTGTTACAAAGCTTGTTGTTGTTGCAAAACTTGTGCTTGAGCTTTTTATTGTTGCAATGCTTGTTGATAAGCCTATTTTTTTTTTTGTTGTTGCAATGTGGGAGTGTTTTGTTGTTGGGATTGATTTTGAGTCATCATGGTATGAATGGGTTGTGGGTTGATTTGAGGGGGTTTTTGTGTGTTGATTTTTGTTGGGTTATTTTGTGTCATCATTCCTTGAAAATTTGTCATTTGGGATGGAGGAATGTAAGCTTGGGGTCCCATCGGATTTTGCATGGTTTGGGGACTAAGGGTAATGATGATGGTGCCATTTGGTGTTGTGATACCAATGGCACATTTGAACCTTGATTAAATTGATTAGAAGGGTTTCCTTGACCAAAGTGTTGAGGGTTCCCTTGTTGTGTTTGATTGGGGACCAAGACATTACCTTGGTTGACAGGGTTTGTGATTGACGTGTTGCTTTAAATTGGATTGATGATGGGTGGGTTTGGTATGGGAACCAGTTGCTTGGATGTGTTGATTTGAGGATTGGTTGATGAGGGTAAACCTTGTTGTGTTAAAGTTTGACCTTGTATGATGGTGCTTACTTGTCCTTTCTGTTGTGGTTCTTAGCTCACATTGCCTTGTGAAATATTATGCACACTTTGGGTACTTGTGGTGATGGATGAAGATGGTTGAGATTGAAATGTTTAGGTCATCGACGTGTCATGGAATGTGAGTTATTTGTGTGGATGCAAAGGGTGCTCAGGAATGGTAGGAGCACCAAATGTTGGTGTGCAAGGAAGGGTGGTATTTTGAGTGCAAAAAAGTGTGTTGCCTTCTATGTTAGATGTGAGACCAAGTTTTGTCATGACCCTAGTTGCAATACTAGGAGTTTTGATGAACCCTTGTGCCAAGGGTTGTGCAAGGAAAGTTGGAGCAACATAAGCCACATTTTCTAAGGGTTTTTCCTTAATTGTGTCAAATTCAAATACGAAAGGGAGTTTTAGCCCCCTTTTTTGCTAAATTCATCATGTATTGGGTTAGGTTATTCTTCATCAAGGTATTAAAATTTTGAATTTTCTTGGGATCTTGTTGATAGTCCATGATTTCCTCCTTTGTGAGCTCAAGGGGATTGTTCATGATGTCTTCTACTTCATACCCTTGGTCTAATGGATTTGGTGTTTCTTGTGAAGGGGTAGAATGAATCCTTATATAAAATCCTTGTGGGTTAGGATCACTTGTGATAGATGTGGTGTTGGTTTGTTCCATGATTCTCTTATGTTGTGATATTTTTTTAACCATAAATTTCGGATCAATTATGGGAAAGGTGTGTTGAGATTTATAGTTGTTAGAATTGGCTATGGATGCCAAGATCTATGGACCAAATAGAAATCACAAAGAAGAGAGAAAATAATTTGACAAGAATAAATTGTATTCAATGTCAATGATAATGGAATTTCTTTTTTTTTTACAATGAGAGACCCCTTGGTTATATAGCCAAGATGAGAACATAGGAGTGCATAAGATTATGACAAGTGTCGTAATATTATGACATGAGACAACAATGAAAAGCTATCACTCCACCTAAAGTGGAAAGGTGTTAATGTGATAACCACCACAAATAGTGGATCTCCCACAAAAGGTGGAAACCTAATCACATGATATGTCCATGAAAGGTGCAGGTGATAAAGTAATAAGAAGATAAGTCCACCAAAGGTGAAAATTCTCCAACAACTCCTATGTGGTCCCTAAGTAAACTTAACTAAGGTGTAATTATGACCTAGGACAAGGTACAAAATATGTAATTACACCAACAATAGTGTTGAAACTATCTAGTTCAATCAATTTTTGGAAAAGGTACCCTCTAAGTTGTTTTGGACCAATGGTGTGAATGGATGATGAAAAGGGTGAATGATATGGGAGGATAAACTTTACGAACTCTTGGAAAACACATTTGACTTATAGGGTTGATTTTTTGATGTCACGGATAATGAACTTGTAAATCTTCAAGGTAGACTTGTGACCTTTCAGATAAAATAGTCCACAAATGTGATAACCAACTCAACCAAGTGTATGTAAAAATGATCCATTTTACACACAAAGTAGCTAAGTTAGGGGATTGGTTTGATAAATTCATAAGTCTAAAGTGTTGATGTGTCCAAAACATTTCCAAAGTTGTTGGTGAAGTGGAATGTAAATATGATGATGATGGATGAAATGTTTTGACCCAAACTGTTAACCTAGAATGAACCTTTATTTTTGCAAGACCAAGATAGTGAGAAACATGTTATACCTATAAAGTGATAAAACCATAAGGATTTAATGATTTTGGTAATATAACCCAATGATTGTGATAATAGAACACAAAGATTTTGGAAATAGAAATTGGACTCAATGTTTTGCAATACTTTCCTTGTCTCAATTTTGCTTGTGCTTGGGGATTCAATGTTTGAACATACATCAATGTAGGGTGTTCTTTTGATTTAATCTTTGCTTAAGTGAGATTGTTTCATTACCAAATCTAGAAAGTCTTAATTAATGTTCAAAATAAAAAGTCTATGTCTAAGCAAACCCTCATTCCACAAAGTCCATTATGTGAAAATCAAGATGCTTAAGACCATAATTCCCTATGTTAACCTTGGAAAGTATGGATTTAGATATATAAGCCAAAATACTTAAGGACAAGCAATAATATCAAGACTTCTCAAAAGGTATCCATGCTTAAACCAAAGGGTTTGAAGTTTGATGAATCATGTTGATGTGTGTTTGAGATGTTTTGGAACCAAGAAAGGTATCAAACTGACTCACAAGAAATAACATTCCTAGCTCAAGTGGTACATTCTTATTAGTAGGCTTTCCTCATTCTCTTCATAGTAGAAGAGATGATTTTGCATGCAATTGAGTAATGATTGTAGAGGTATGTTAAGAATGAAGTCTTAACCTCTACACTTTAACCAAAATTGAACATGACAAGTAACTTCTTGGAAATAAATTCCAATGCACTACTTTGAAGAACTCTTTGGATGGACAAAGTTTGCCACTATTTAAACAAGGTTCTTAATGACAAAAAAACATGAACATGGAATCCAAAACTCACCCATTGGCCACTTAAGGATCTTTAATTTTTCTTGTTCCAATTAAGGCATGGGATTAGGTGTAGTCTATTGTTGGCACGAATTGAAGCTACTTTCTCATGATTTTTCTTCCTTTAATATAGACCATCGGTAAAATTTCTTGCAAGAACCTGCCTATGAGTTTACTATTGTGGGGTGTGTCTCATAGTAATTCCTCTGTTAAGGGTGACACAAAGCATGGAAATATACTTGAGTATTTCTCTTCACCCAAGATTGCATAAAGTGCAAGAGGAGAGGATACGTACTACAAGTGCACACAAGAAACAATGTACACTTGAGTGTTTCTCTTCACCCAAGATTGCACAAAGTGCAAGGGGAGTGGATAAACACTACAAGTGTGTCACAATAAAGTGATCACTCATATTTAATTTTAACCTTGTAAAGCAAGATGAGCTCATTTTAAGCACCAAATGGAAGTGTTTGATTGTCTTGTTCAATTTTAATTGATATAGAAAAATGAGGATGTGTGGGTCTAATTTTAACCAACTTTAAATGTAAATTTTAAACCCAATGGAAGCTTAGTTGGTCCTAACACATAAATAAAAGTAACATATGATGGGTTATAATTTTCCCATAAGTGTAAAAAAACTTGTTACAATGTATGATTAAATGATAGCATGCTTCTTCACTTCAAATTTTTTCAAATCTGCAAAACTAGTTAGCCTAAAAAACAAACTAGATGTCAGTGACATGTTAGAGAGGATATGAAATCAAAAATTTTAAGAAAGTTTCAAAATTATCTCTCTATTTTTTTTACTAGTAAAAAGAATTTCTATCCACAATGGCATTGCTGAAATTACAAAGGCGTCGCTCTGGTGAAAAATAGCGTCACTCTACACAAAAATAGTGAGCACAATAGTGTCAATATAATCAACGGTGTCACTATAATTAAAGCCAAAGAAGCAACTTTAAAACATAGGCAAGCATTGTTATAATCAAAAGATAGATTGGTGTCACTGTCCATGATGGTTTTACTATAATTGTCAAAAGTATCGCTATATGGAGATGCCTATCAATGGCATTGTTGTAGTCCTTAAAAGTGTCGTATCCGCAAAATTAAGAACACGGGAATCTAAAGAGAATTTCATCATATTTGATTAGTATAGCCCTCCTTGTAGCACCAAAATGTGACCATGATAATAGTATATGATAAATACACTAGATCCATACAAATTTGAGATATATTTAATCCACTAAGCCATGATCCCAATAAGATATTCAAAATCACCAAGAAACTAAATAACCATTAAACTAACATGAAATCAACGCGAAATTTTGACAAACATCTATTCTAAGACTTCAAATATTATCCTATTGGGGAGTGGTGTCACATTGATTTGGAATGGCGACCCTTTACCAATCCCCTGGATAATATGAGCTTGTTTTGATCGATTTTATTGATTAAAACTGATGAAACCGATGAGATAAACTAGTTTGATCATGATAGAGATGAGTTCTAAATGCTAAAATACTAAGATTCTTGATGGAGATGAATGCAAACTATGCTAAATGGAGATGAAGTTCAAATATGGAAGCCATGGATGTGATAATGCTAAAATGTATGCAAATTAAGTTAACATGGAAGCCATTAATGAATGCTTAAGCTAAATATGGATGAATATTTAAACTAAATACTAAAAGTTCTCAATATGGATTCAAGTGAGTATGAATTTCAACAACATAACTGTTCTATCAAAAAATGGATCCATATTTCTCCAAATAGTGACATATTTATAGGAAAGCAAATCAAAAATCAATGGATGAGATCGATTTGATTAATCAATTGTCAATAATGAAAGAAGGGTGAAATGTGGATCAAGGATTCTCATCAATGGATGAGAATCAAAGATCACATGGATCAAAGAAAGCATCAAGGGTTGAGAATGATTTCAACAAACACACTTTGTAACAACTTTCAAAGTTTGTTACAAAGGTTTTTGAAAGTATTCCATTTGTTGGAGTCAAATAGGAGAATATTCCTTTGGAATATTCCCTATGCAAGTGGATGCGAGGGGAAATTAGAAATTTAGTAATTAAAACTAAATTTGAATGTGCAAGATGGAGAGTAATATGATGCCAATTAAATAATCAATTTATTTAATGAAAAAGGACTCGTTCAAAATGAAATTTAATTAAATAATATAGATTATTTAATGAAATGAGAGGAAACAAGGTTTAAATTAAATAATTTGATTTATTCAATCTAAACAGGGTGAAATGTTAGTGCAAGAGGGGGTGAATTAACCCAATTAGGTCAATTGGATTAATAGGTGAAAATGAGGCATTTGATAAAATAACTAGGTTATTTTAATCAAACAAGTGAAAAGAAGATTATTTTTAGGATGAAATGATGTTAGTATATCAGATTTAAGTGTGTAATACCATTCAAAACATTTTTAAGTGTCTAAAGATATTGATACTCTACTAGTATAGTTGAAATTGAGTTTGTTTGATATTAAACTATATAAATGCTCTATGTAGTAGCAAGTACCTACCTTCGTAGTATTATAATAAAATTATTTGTTGTCTAGTTGATAGATGAGTCATGATACTTATTCAAAAGTAGGCTAGATAATAGCTTGAAATCAACAAATTCTTTCAAGTCAAATGTATCATAATTTGACAAGGTTGATGAATATTATAATTGTTAGGGTTGACCTTGACATATTCATACTAGGCATAAATGAGACTAGTGTAGTTGAAGTTGAATTTGTTCATTAAAATAAATATTGATGAGAAAATTATTTGTTTGTAACGAACCTCCATAGTTTAATTGGTTGATTTTGAGATCTATATCCAAATAAATTAAAAATACTAATTCTTGAGTAGTTATAAAATAAAACAAAATAATTTTAAAGTAAATAAAATATTTCTAAATTAAACTATAAGAAACAAATCTTAAGTAAATAAAACAACTCAAGATAGATATATTAGAAAAATGTAGTTAAAATATTTATACTAATATGAGTTTCTTGCAAAACTCAGTAAGTGTTCTCTTAGTGCCTTGAAATTTCTCCTCGTTCCTCAAAATCCAAATTTTCCAAATAATTTCACTGGTTAGAATAAGACAAAACATATTACAAGTACTGCTTAAATGCTTAACATTTCAAGTCAAAAATTTAGGTAAAACAATATTACCTTGCCACCCTTTAAAATAATAGAAGAATATATTTTAGATCTCATTTGCAAACAAACAATCAAAGATGATGTGTTTTACATTTTCTGGCAGTTTGTAGATGCTACATAATTCAATGTCATTATGGTTAGCCTTAATAGGGAAACTTTTGAAGAAAAATAATTCATTTAAAATAGGCCTTCTTTGGTTTAATGTAGCTGGCCCAATTTTTTTTTAGAATTTTCTTCCAATTATTGTTAATTAAGTCCATATTCCAAAATTTATTCAAGTGTTCAACAACAACATTGTTACTACTCAAAGAATTATAAATAATTTTCACCTTTATATTTTGAATATTTACACCATTCATCCAAGTTAATTGCTTACAAGAATCAATTTCCTAGCTACAATCTTTAGGCGGGTAGAGAACTGGACTTGCTTTTTTTAGCATGGTATAAGTTCTCTAGTTAGATGAAGGAAGGTTAAAATCACCCCTTAACATATGCTGAGATTTAATTTGACCCTCAATGAGGGTTTCTTTAAATCATCTAATACACTTTGAAGCCCAACCCTTGGTTAAGCATCCTTGCATTAAATCAAGAGGCTTGTTTTTATGCCTTAAATTCACCCAATAGACCTTTTTTCTAGGACTTTATTATTGGAATCTAGAACACCCTTGTTAGAGTGAAAAGGCCTCACCTCTTCCCAAGCTTTCCAAATACTCCTAAAACCATTGGACCCTGAGGGAACAACTGGAAAGGTACAAGCAATTACATCACTGAAAGGAAACATCTTCCAAGATTTTGCCTACTTAGGAACTTCCAGTTAAATATTATTCCCAACCAAAATCCTTCATGGCTCTCACTACACCGAGTTTAAATATCTATTATTTCTGACTAGAGCCAAGCCATGTTTTTTGAGGTCTTTCAGACCTATTCCACCATGGAATCTATCTAAACAACACCAATACCATTTCATAAAATTATTCTTTTTCTTTCCTTTGCCATCAAACCACAAGAATTTTCTTATTCTTTTCTAAATCTCATTCACTTGATAACCACTAAAAAGCCACACAAATGAGTAGTAGAGGTTGTATGAGGATAATTGTTTTTGACAAACTTGAACTTTGCTAGCTAATGTGAGGGGTTTCTTGTTCCATTTTTCCAACTTGTTCTCAATCTTGCCCTTAATCTAGTTCCACATCTCTTTAAGGTAGGGGTTAACAACAAATGGGATGCCCAAGTACCTTACTTATTTGTTGGCCCCCCACTAAAAATCATATTTTTGAAACCAATTTAGGGGATTGTCATGCCATCCAACCATGATTGATTTAGCATTTGATAACTTAGCATTAGATGCATTACAATGGTTTTTAGCTTCAACATAAGGGATTCCATGTTATTCTCATTTAGCTATGAGAACAAAGGAGTGCCATCTACAAACTAAATATTGATCAAGTCCTCTTCATTAGGGAGGGTGATACCCTTAACCCTAGGGGAGGTAGAGGTTTCTCTCAGGAGGTAGAAGATTGCATCAGATGCAATAAAAAATAGAGTTGGTGCCAAGGGACAAACTTGCTAGATTGATCTTTCAAGATTGAATTTATTAGATAAGGACCTATTTATCTCAACTTGTGCAACTGCATCATTCATTAGAGTCTTCACCATATGGAAAAATATGTTTGGGAAGCCAAAGGCCTTCAACATCAAGAGGATAAAATCTCATTCAACTTTGTTAGAGGCCTTCTTAAAATCAAGGAGGAACATTACAACATTCTGCTTGGATTGATCAACTCAATGTATAGCTTCCCAACTAGTTAAAAAATTCTTAAGAATGTATCTTCCTTTTAATGAATCCAATTTGGGTATTGTCGATAAACTTAGGCAGTATGTCCACCAACCTATTGGAAATCACTTTTGCAAGAATTTTCTAAGAAACATTTAATAATGTTATTGGTCTCCAATTCTTGATGATTGTTGTGTCCCCCTCTTTGGGGATCAACGATTACCCTTTATTGATGGATTTACCAAGGTACCATTTTGCAAAGGCCTCATTATACATTCTTGAAGGTAGATGCACTTATTCAATTTACATTATGTTTGTAGAACTCAACTAGGATCCCATATTCTCTAGGAGATTTTTCACTATTCAAGATACTAATAGCCCTCTTAATCTCCTCCATGGATATCTCCTTCTCTAGTGGAGAGAACTTTTCTTGAGAAATCTTCTTGTGGATGATTTGGTTACATAGATCCAATGCATCTTGTCTTTCCATGGTGATACCTTCCAAATAAAAAAGCTTCTTATAAAAACCAATGAAGGATAATTTGATTTCCTCTTGGTCTTATATTTCTTATTTATCCTCCCAAATTATCTCAATTCTTTCCTTGACCTCCTTACATTTTAGGGTTTTGAAGAAGAACTTGGAACCCTTGTCCCTATTCTTTATCCAATTAAGTTTGGATTAGAATCTCAAGCCTTGGATTTTCTTAGTTTCTAGCCTCCTCAAGGAGTTATTAAATGTAGTTCCACATAGTTCCAAGTTGGAGGGGTCCCTTTGGATGCTTTGTTAAGCTTTTAGGACCTCCCCATTTAGGCCAACATCAATTTTCCTATTATCCATTGCCATTTTTTCCCAATGGTTTGAAATATTGTTTTCCATGCAGAAACATTGTGTTCCCATCTTTCTATTGCAAATTTGTCCCTTAGAAGCCACCTATTAACTTCCCTTAGTGTAAATATTGCATCATTATAGCCCTCATCCTTGAGGAGGTTTCTATTTAATTTGAACAAGTTCTCCCTTTTCCTTTCTGATTTAGCTCTAGTATTTAGTAGAATATGAGTGAGGATGGTATGGTGATTTGATAAAGTATAGGGGTAGACCTTTATAGGTCCTCCAATATTATCATTTCTAAAAATGAAGATAACCTTGCTAGCATAAAAGCAATCTAGTCTGCAATAGATTCTGCTACCACATTTTTAAAAAATTACTCCATGTATGCTAGATATCTTGGTTATATTTTTTGTTTCCACTAAGGGGGTCAAAGAGGTTCACTTTGTTTTTCATTTTTTACTAGAAATAAAGTTCATTTCCTTTCCAATCTAGTTTCATTCCACCACTTTTATCCTCCTGATTCTCCACCATATTTAAGTCACCCCCAATAATCCAGGGGATGTTGGGGAGGGTACATATCCATTTCCATAGTTAAGATCCACCCTTGTAGTCATTTGGGGCATACATAAAGGAAAGCCCAAATTTAAAACCATATTTTTCTAGGACCACCCATATGGCCCTCTAGCAAGGAGAGCAACCATTTTTTGTAACATATTGGGTCCATGAGATGGAAAACATGATAACTAATCCACCTTTACCCTTCTCATGGTTGGTTGTGGGTGGGTGCATGAAAATGGGTAACCAATTTGTGGAAAAAATTTTAAAAAAGTTTTGAAATCCATAATGCGAGCATGATATAACACGCTCACATTATGGCTTGTTGTGCTGAGCCTGAGGCTTAGCCACAAAAATCCAATAATATGAGTGTGTTATAAAGCACTCGCATTATGACTAATTAAAAGCAAAAAAAAAAGGAAAATCAAATTCATTCTTGCATTCGATTGTGTTTTTTCTCTTTCTTGCGGCCAAAAGCCCCATTTTCCATGCTCGCATTCTAGGAGGGGGTATTTTGAAAAATTATTCATCAACGGTTGCTATTTCATCATGAGGATATCACCACATTGACAAGGAGGTGTGAGAGGTAAGGATTATTTGTTTTTTGTTTTGAGTTTGTTAATTTTAGGTTGTTTTTGATATTTTATTTTTGAATTTGTAGGAGATGTTAATCAACCTGCAAACCCTCCTCAAAATCCTCAAGAAGCACAACAACGACAAGAGGAGCAAAATATTGGAAAAGAACAACAACAAAAAAATCCGCAAGTTAATCAACCAGAACCTCAATCTCCTTTACCAATCCCTCAACACCCTCTTGGCACTTAGCAAAAATTAGTGAGTGAAATAGAGAACAATAAAAAACAAATTTAGGATTTAATTAAGAGGTTGAATGATTCAAATAGTTCAACCATGGAAATAATGACCCTAGGAATTTCATTGAAATAAATTTTAAAACATGTAGATTCAATCAACAAACAATTAATTGGTTTGCAGGATAGGAGGTAGGCAGCTAGGGATTTCTACCAAGATAAATTATCATATAAAGAGTTAAAAGATTTAAAAGTTACAAAAGGTGATTTGTGTGCATTATTCATTAACCCACGGTCAAATGCAAATCTCTCCCTCAATGCGAAGAGGTTTCCTATTCATTGGTTCCACCACCAAGAGATTAGGAAATATTTTTGGGATAGGTGGTACATGGTTTTTGATGACCCACCATGCAACAATTGTGAAGTCCTGCACTATTTACATAGGAAACTATACGCTAAGTTCATCTTGAACAAAATCCTAAATTATTTTGATATGAGGGACTTCCAGGGGAGAGGTGGGGGGTCAGCACAAGATAGACCTAGTGCATAGCTGGATCTTGCATGGAAAGTGAGACGACCTCTCGCTAGGTTTCCTTATGAGAACATTGTCATCCCTTTTGTCATGAAGGAGAGTACCAACGTAGAGAATCTACAAGCCATTAGCTCTTTCACACAGAGTGTCATCCAACATGCTAGCCCTCTTGTATAGTGCCATCTAGGGGAATCTTTAACAGGTGGGATTTGATCCCATGTGTGTCAATCTTGTGAGGCAAATTGTTCATATGACCCTACCAAAACGTAGGAGGTTGTTGTACAGGATCCATCTGCAACTATGGAGATGGATGGGGTAGCTAACATTATGCATGACACGTATGGAATTGATACTCAGGTAGAAGTTAGCATGTTCACTGAATTTAATTTATTAAATTTTGATTTTGAAATGCAATATTAACTAATTTAGTTTTATGATTTTAATAAACTTCCAAGGTCATAGTGTTGATACTGGATACACCGGCCCTACACCTACTTATTTTTGTAGTACACCTATCGGTGGGGTATGTAACTAGTAAGCAATTATAAATTTATTACATGTTAATAGAATTTATTTATGAATAGTATTTTAATATGTGATTTTGGATGTTGAATAGGCTTACATTGGAGGTTTCGAGGGAACACCTCCCGGTGCCAGTGGATTTAGTCAAACCTTCATGCAGGTAATAGAATAAAGAGTTTAACTAATGAATTGTACTTCATATATTTTTGTATTTTATATTCATATCGTTGATTATGTTGCATTGCGCCTCATTCAAACTCAAAGCATTACTTCACTGCCTTTTCTATGCTACCACATTTTCCATACATGTATACCAAAGAATTTTATCGAACAGTTCATTTCCTCACTACTATGGCTAAAAGATTAAAAAAGGTGCTTTCCAACAAACTATGGATGCTTGGAAAAAATCTATCAAAGCATAATAGTAAGCAATAGCATAGACAAGGCAATTAGTAGTTTTAAAAATGCCTCAAAGAAATTTTGTCTTATGGTGATGGAATGCCATTCCATCACCATGAGACCACATTTCTTCAAGGCATTTCATCAAATAGCTCACCACCTTTTATATGATACCACATTTTCCATAGATGTGTACCAAAGCATTTTATAAAACTGCTCACTTCCTTGCTACTATGGCTAAAAGCCTAAAATAGGTTCTTTCCAACAAACTATAGATGGTTGGAAAAAATTATATCAAAGCATAATAGTAAGAAATAATACCATAGAGAAGGCAATGAACTATTTGAAAAAATGCCTGAAAGAAATGAGGTCTTATGGTGATGGAATGCCATGATGTGCATTTTTTTGTAATGGCATTCCATCACCACGAGACCCCATTTCTTTGAGGCATTTTCTCAAACAATTCATTACCTTCTCTATGCCAGCACAGTTATCGTACATGTATATGAAAGAATTTTATCAAATGGTTTGCCAACTTGCTGCTATGGGTAAAAGCCTAAAAACACATGCTTTCAAACAAGATAACAATAGGGAAAATAGTAATCATGATTGATGCAAGATAATCAATCAAACATCATCAATTCATCTAGGCACTTCTAACCCAACAACAATTGAGAAGATCACTTTCACAATTCCATCAAAAAATCATTTTTCATTCAACAAAAAATATCAATTTCATTGAGCCAACAAGGTTGTCAACAAGCCAACTCATCAAACCAGCAATCAATTGTGGTGCAGGAGCACCTCAAGGTCTTTTGGAGAGATCTTGGCAAGTTTGGCTTGTAGGTGGTTCTAGTCAACCACCAAGGTAATAAGGAATAATTGATAAAGTCCCAAGGTTGAATTGATGATTGTGTAGTGGCAAATTTAGGTTAGTTTAGAGCCTTGAGGTTTGGGAAAGTCTCAATGAGGAGATTAGGCAAAACTAGACAATGTTTGTCTTGGCTATTTGTCCTAAAAGTTGGAAGATGGTATAAATGATGCTCTAAGCCCGACCCAAGGGTCCTAGCACATGGGAGAAAGGTATATAAGGTTATAAAAACCCTAATTGAACATGTGGGAAAGCTATTGTACGATTTGAGATTTGGGAAGAAGTGTTGTGAGTTGGAAAAGAGCAAATTTGATTGAATTTCTATGTTTGAGCCTTCATCCAGTCAAGAATGGATTGAAAGGAATTATCTGATGCTTTGAGACTTTCATTTGTGATTTGTTCCTACTTAGTGTAGCATTAGTTTAGTCATTTAATTTGACTGGTTAATAGTTTTGTGAGTTTTTGGTGTTCTTGGTCTCACTGCCGGTTCAGGCCAGTTTTGTAAATAATGATCCCCACTTGAATTCCCATGGAAAAGCTAGCATGGCCACTTGGAATCAAGTAGGGGAATGTATGTATAGTGTAAATATGGTGTGTGGAGTCTTGGTTTGCAGGGAAGGTGATGAAATCATCAAGCACTAGGCGAGTGCAAGTGCATTCTGGCTAGTAGTTTGGAGAGGACAGCAACAAGGAGAGTTGCTAAACTGATTGGTTTGTGCCAATAAGGAGTATGGGAGTGTAGGAAAATGTATCTCAGACATGTGTGTTTTAGGGGGAGAGCTTAGGAGGTCGTTGAAGCCCTCAAAGAAGGAAAAGGAGCCAAAAACCTTAGAAACCCTTGAAAATAGGGGGTTTGAGGACAGTCATATGTACGGACACTTGTAGGACCTAAGACCTGATAAATATTGGAGCCTTGATGGCCAATAGAAAGAACCTACAAAAAAAATTTGGGGGTTGTTAAGACCGTTTGGGAGAAAAGTCAAGAAAACGGGTTCTAGGAGGCCTAATTGGGGCAAAAAGGCTACAAGGCCTAAAAGCTAAGTTTCTTGAAAGCGATGGGTAAGAGGTGAAAGAATCCAATGAGATGGACCAATGAGGAGACAAAACAAAAAAAGGGACAACTAGAATACCCTTCCCTAGCCCTGGAGTGGTTAGGACATGTTTGGTTCAGTGTGGAGCCCAAGGAAACCTAGTGGTGGAATGGGAGTGATGGTGAAGAATTTGAAATTGGTGGAGATTCTTACATGGTGAGAGGGGTTTAGGAGTGATCCCTGAGTAGGGTAGAGAGGAATACCCTAGAAAGACCAGAGAATAGGTCTTAGGAAGAGCAAGCGTGTTCTTGAGGGATAGGACTCCCCATCAAATTGACTGTACCAAATCAATTTAAACTCTGAAACAATCCACAACTCACAGTACTCACCAAATTTCCATTCTTGACAACTTGAATCTCAAGGAAAAAATACCACTACTCTCTCAATGTTTCTTTTTCCTATTACTAGACCTTTAAATTACTGTAATCCTCATATTTAGATTGAAAACAAACTAGTTTACATTCATAAAACTTTAAACCAACATATTTCATAACACTGCAATCCAAAATCCATTCTTGCACACAGGAATCAACCTTGCTTAATCTCCCAAAGATAAAATATTTTCCTTCAAACCCTTTCCAAACACTTAGAAACCATTTACAACATCAATAAAGCAGATTTAAATCCAACTCTAACATTTAAATCACTGTTTTCATCATATTCGTCATTTTAGCAACCAAAACACCTTAAACCTTGTAGGTCATCAAACCCTTATATCAGGTGATTACTCTTTTGGTTTTTTTGTGTCAACATAAACTCATCACATATTTTGAGACCCATTTTAGTCCCTTAAAACATACTTCAAAAGCAACAATACTTATTTTTGGAGCAAACATCAGAAAGCTAGATTGAACATTGAAATGGGCCTCCAATTAGGCCAAAATAACAAAGGAGGTATCCTTAAATAATTATATAATCACCAATTGACTTAAAATAGTCTTATTCCATGTCACAAAACTTAGGATTTCACCATTTTTAAGGATTGAAAGGCTCATTTAAATGTTACCCCACAAAACCCTGATTTTATGCTCAAAGTAAGCCTTAAAAATGAGGGTTTATTGGATTACCATATTCCATACCTCCTGCTACTTGGAAACTACTTCAAAATACTTTGAATAGGTCTGATTATTCTTTATAATTCATCTCTTAGCCTCTTAGAATACACTTTCATCAAATGTTCACTTGTAGCAATCAAATTCTTGAAGGAAAACTTTGTATCTTCTCTTGGAGTAGCAATCAAACTCAAATATCTTACATTATCTTTTATCCATGCACAAATAAACATAAATAAAACTTAAAACAACCTATCTACATCTACACCACTGATATACAAGGCCTAGCTCGGTGGAGTAGAGGTCATTTACTCAATAGACTCTCAAAACCTCAATATTGAGGATAACAGATCGAGTTCAAGAAATTTGACTCAAACAAGGAATATTCAATAGATTATCCTCAAAATGGATGTAAGTTAAAGATAATTCTCTTTAATACTTGAAACAATGAAATACAAGACCCAAAACTACTGTACGGACTGTGCAACTGGAGAAAGATTGAAGAAAAAATCTGAAATTTAAAAACAGGGAGCTTTATTTAGTAATATCTCTTCAAGAATACAATTGATTAATTTTTTCTCAACCTTTACAAGCCTAATTTTCCTTTCCTTTTTAACTTATTTCACTGATCATATCCTTTATTTTTCCTTTATGACTCTTGATCTTCTGTTTTTTTGCTTTTTGTTGCATTGACAATTTTGGCAACTTTTAGAATTTTCCAAATCTTTCTTTTTCCCATCTTTTATGTATCTCTAACATTTTTGCACTCTTGATATTTTGACCTCCTAGAACCTATTTGAGACTTTTAAAAACATCAAATACATTTAAATTTGAAAGTTCAAGTTTTTACAAATTTTCCTTTTGGATGTATTTTGAGGACAAGGTGCTCCTGCACCAATGATAGTTAGAAATATATAGTTTAATAAGTACTAAATTTTTTGTTCATTATCTCATACATTATAAGTTGAATGAAATGGATCACTATTGTAGTTTTTGTGATTGAATAATTTTTATTTTTATTTTCAGGTGTTGCAAGCAGAAACACCTTCGAATGTGATGAGGGCAATGGAGATCAGTGTTTCATCTGCTATAGAATCCTCAATGGCTCTGACAGGGGAGGTATGAGGCAAATTACTAAATTTCAATTTAAATTCATTTTTATAAATGTTATTTAGTGAAAAATAAAACCATTATTTATTTGTGGTTTAATTTTTATTTGGATGATTAATATAGGGCTTCAACATGCCTCAACTTGGGCATTCAAATATTTCCCTCGTGGAGAGTGATCATCAGATGGCAGTAAGTGATTATTTTGTTAAATATATCATTTTTCATAATATTATTTATATAATAATGTCTTTACTTCTTATTGTAATAGATAAAACTTCACCAAGAAATAAACACTAGGAGGAGGAGCAGGAGCACTCCTCAAGCTCAACATAAATGAGTGATAGATGTATCACCATCCAATTGACAAGAAAAAGGAAAGATTTTATTTCAATAGAATAGAGAGAAATGACTTTTGATTCCAAAGCCCTTTGTTGTACATTCCTACATGGTATTTTTGTATGTATTTTTTATTGGATATATTCAACATTGTATGCTTATATGGCATTCTCATAAGCCTATATGGCTATTTTGTAATTATATTTGATACTTATCTTGACATTTATTGATGTATGCGTACATGATTATGTGGTTAATAAAAATATTTTTTATCGATGGTGTCCATATTTTCATTATAAATTCATGGTTAAATAGATATGAGTTATGTGTATTCAAGTGTGTTCTTTACAACTTACATGTATACTTTGTGACTTACATGTGTTCCAATGTATACTTTGTGGCTTACGTGTTTTCATGTGTATACCTTGTATTTGTGCATATACATTGTATTTATTTGTGTATACTATGTATTCATGTGTATATTTCAAGGTTTACGTGTTTTTGAGTACTTGTGCTTCCCTTATTCACATGTACATGCTTGAATTATCAACGTGTATACTTATTAATTGGTTAGCCCTAGCATTGATCGTTGTTGTCCTTCATGGTTTGTCTTGAATATTAATTGATTGATGCTAACAAAATTTATCTAAAAGAAAAAAAAATGTTTTCAATTAGTATTCCATGAAATTATTCATAAAAAGATTCCAATATATTTAATCCTTTGATTGGAACAACTCAATTAAGCAAAGGATACATAATCTTCACAACACTTGCAAAACATAATATTTAGAGTAGATGAAGTAGTTAACTTCTTGACACATTATCATACAAACATTTATCTTGAATTTTATTTAAACATTTTCACAACATAATTCTCATAGTGCAAAATGAATTTTTATGTTCTTGATCCATCACCATATAAACTCATCAAAATATTTATATGTCAATTTTTCGCAATATTATTTCTTATATAGGAAATGGACTCAGAAGAAAGCAACTTACTCAATGATATCCTAGAACCCCAAATAGGTCTATTTAACAAAAAAAAATGTCAATCACTCTTCTAATAGAAAAACACCATTGGGTAGCATTTACTAGTCTGCAAATCCACAAAATCCACAATTTTTAGGGCGTGATTGGCCCTCTAACCCCACTATCCTCTAAACACTTACTTTTCTCAAATTTCACTAGAGTTTATTGAAAACCCCATGTCCATACCTCATAAAACCTCAAAACCTCTTCCAACACTCTTCATTCTACCTGCACAAACTTAATTGACCACCAAATTATGTTGCCTCCTGACTTTACCCACTTTTACTCCCTCAAACCTCTCTTTTTCATTCAAAACCCCTCTTTTCCCAACTAGGGCATCATGCCATAACATAATTTTGACCTCCCCTATCCTTGTATAACTTTTGAACACATCAAACTCCACAACCTCAACCTATTTCCAACCTATTCTAACTTATTCTCAAGCAATTTCTTCTTTTCACCTCTTCTAGCCTTGCTTTTAAGTCCTTAATTTTGAATTTTCAACAAGGGCAATGTTAGTAATCTCTTTCAATGACTTTAACAATGATATTTTATTATTCATAATCCCTATCATACTTACATCAGGCCCATTCCACCGAGACATGGCCTAAACAATAGGTGGAATAACCTATTTAAACATATTAATTGGTGCAGGAGCACCTTGGAACAAAAGCTATCAATCTAGGTTGATTAGGAGTAGAATCTAGGTGTGTCATTTTCGTCATTAAATAAGGTCAATAAGACAATTTTCCATTGTAATGAGTCATTTTAGATGGTTTTTAGGTGATTAGAAGGTCTAGTTTACAAATATTGCAAAAATAACGCAAAATTGTCAAGTTGAGCACAAGATGTAAAAATTGCTTAAAAAGTTGCAAAAAGAAGATTTTGGGGAATACATTTACAGTCATAGCATTTTAAAAGTCAGTTATAGATGTTAGGATGGCTAGAAATAGTGGAAAAGGTATAAATAAGGTGAAAAGGCATCGATGTAGATTGATTTTTAAAGTTGAAAGGAAAGTAAAAAATAACTTTGCTTTTTCCACACATTTTTTGTAATTCCATCTTTTATCAATCTTGTACAACCCGTACAAAGGGAGATTGATCCAATTTTTTCTTGATTTACTTAAGTGGTGTGAGTTAGCTATTCTTTTCTTTTGATTTGAGTCTTTAATACTGTTTTGGTTAAGAGTTTGATTAGTTTTTTGTGACTGGTTGGAATACCCTGTTTTAAGGGTTTATAAGTCTTAAAAAATGGTAAGTTGACCCATTCCTCACATTGTGATCACTATAATTCAAGGAAAGGGTCTGCATCATTAGTTATTAGGTGTGTGAATGCTGGATAAGTGTAGGGGAGGTCGAGAGTTGTGTTGGGCATGAAGCCCTAACATGAAAATATGAGTTTTCCAAGTGGAATGGTGAGGTTTTGTTATGGAAAAGTGAGTAAAAGGTTGGGGAAGCATTATTTATTAATGAATTAAGCATGAGAAGAGGTTTTTAGACCTGATTGAAGTGTTTTCTGAGTTGGGTGTGCTTTGGATGTGTGTTTTTCAATAAACCTTAGGTTTTTGGCTTAAAAGGAGGGTTTGGGGTTTATGCAGTTTGGTAAATAAAATTCTAACAATTAACTGTGGATTCTTTCGTTATGACACATGTGAATTTATTCCGAATTGATTTTACTAGTTTTGGAAAGGATTTGTGAGTGGTCTCTTTGTAAAATAAACTTATTTAGAGGTCTAGAAAGCATAGAAAGCTTCATTTGTTGAAATTGTTTCAAAGAAACCTAAAGTGGTTTGTAAACATGTTATTTTGTGTCGTGATGGGGTTTTGAAATGGTTTAGGTCTTGGTCTGAAAGGATCTCATTGAGGAGATATACCCGATTGAGTCAATTTGTAGTGCTACAAGGAAGAGTGTAGTTTTGATGAGATGAAGAGATTTTGAGAGTTTTGTGACTTGTAATAATCACACTTTTTGTGAGGAAAAATAAAACTTCTCAAATATCATGTGTATGTTTCTCTTTTCGATTGTCTTGCATGCCATCATAAGGGATCAAGCCATTTGAACATAGCTCATAGCAATTTCGTGTGTTTGGATACGAAAGAGGAAAATGCCTAGTGTAAACGTACCTATCGAGATGTGTTGGAGCAGTTTGTTTGGTCACATGAGTTGCAAAATGAAAGTTGCACCACTTTACAACTTTACACTGCTTGCATTTGACACTTTTTCCATCAAGTGAAAAATGGACATCATAGGAAAATAACTTTGAGATAACAAAAACTAAGAGAGGCTATTATAGAGGGGCTCAACATGATCCCATAGGATCAAATGAGAATTTTCTAAGTGTGATGGTATCTGAGTAATAGCATGCTGAAGTTTGCAGCCATTTTGCAGTTTGGACCCTTAAGAGATTGATCTGGTTGAATATTGCTCAAAGCGATTTTGCTTGTGTGGGTGTGGATTTAGGACCATGTCTAGCTTAAATATACATATTCAGACACATTGGAATAGTCCATTTGGTCACATGAGCTGCAGAACGAAAGTTGCACCACTTTGCAACTTTTAACTACTTGCATTTGACAAGTTTTCCCCAAGTGAAAATTCACCACCATGGGAAAATTCCTCTGAGATAGAAAAAACTGAGAGAGGTTATTATAGAGGGGCCCAACTTGATCCCAAAGGATCAAAAGAGGAATTTATAAGATTCACAGTATCTGAGTAACAACATGCTGAAGTTTGCAACCATTTTGTACTTTGGACCCTTAAGGGATTGATCTGGTTGAATGTAGCTCAGAGCGATTCCACATGTTTGGGTGCAAAAGAGGACCATGCTTAGTTTAAAAATTCCTATTCAAATGTGTTGGAACAATCCATTTGGTCACATGTGCTATAGAACGAAAGTTGCACCACTTTGCAACTTTCAACTACTTGTATTTGAGAACTTTTTCCCCAAGTGAAAATTTTCCACCACAGGAAAATACCTCTGAGATAGAAAAAAGTGAGAGAGGTTATTGTAGAGGGGAATAACATGATCCTATAGGATTATACGAGAAGTTTCTAAGCATTATGGTATCCAAGTAATAACATGCTGAAGTTTGTAGCTATTTTGCACTTTGGACCCTTAAGGGATCGATCCGATTGAATGTAGCTCAGAGCGATTATGTGTGTTTGGGTGTGAAAGAGAAACATGGCTAGTGTAAACATACCTATTTGGATGCATTGGAAAAATATGTTTGGTCACATGTGCTGTAGAACGAAAGTTCCACCACTTTGCAACTTTCAACTGCTTGCATTTGACAACTTTTTCCCCAAGTGAAAAATTTTGACCATGGGAAAATGCCTCTAAGATAGAAAAAACAAGAGATTTTATTGTAGAGGGGCCCAACATGATCCCATAGGATTAGACGATAATTTTTTAAGCATCACGGTATCCAAATAACAACATGTTGAAGTTTGTAGCCATTTTGCACTTTGGACCCTTAAGGGATTGATCTGGTTGAATGTAGCTCGAAGCAATTCTGCATGTTTGGGTGCAAAAAAGGACCATTCTTAGCATAAAAATACCTATTTGGATGCATTGGAACACTTTGTTTGGTCACACAAGTTGCAGAACAAAATTTGCACCACTTTGCAACTTTCAATTGTTTGCATTTGACAACATTTTCCCCAAGTGAAAATTCGCCACCATGGGAAAATTCCTCTGAGATAGTAAACAATCAGAGAAGTTATTGTAGAGGTTCCCTACATAATCCCATAGGATTAGATGAGAATTTTCTAAGTGTCACGGTATCCGAGTAACAACATGTTGAAGTTTACAACCATTTTGCACTTTGGACCCTTAAGGGATCAATCCGGTTGAATGTAGCTCAGAGTGATTTCGTGTGTTTGGGTATCAAAGAGGACCATACCTAGTGTAAACATACATATTTGGACACATTGAAAATAAAATGGTTTACATGAGTTGCAGAATGAAAGTTGCACCACTTTGCAACTTTTAACTACTTGCATTTGACACTTTTTCCATCAAGTGAAAATTTGACACCACGGAAAAACCACTTTGAGATTAAAAAAACTGAGAGAGGTAGAGGGGCCTAACATGATCTTGTAGGCTCAAACAGAGATATCATAAGCACCATGGTTTTCGAGTTATACCCCATCAGATTGCTTCCCTTTTGCACTTTGGACCCTTAAGGGATTGAGCCAGTTCAACATAGCTCAGAGTGATTCCGCATGTTTGGGTGCAAACGAGGACCATACCTAGTGTAAATGTACCATTCCTAGCATAAATCCATAACTTTTGGTTCAAATTTGAGGTTGGAGATGTTGTACTTAGAAGAAGATCAATAAAATTCATTGTTTCCTTGTAATTTTCTATATTTTTACCAAAAAAATGATGTTTCCTTGAACTGTATGGTTTTGTACAGGGTGATTGTGCTATCTTTTGGATGGAATTAAGTGGGAATCAGACTTAACTCCATTTTATTTTTGGTTTGGTTAGATCAAATCCCTCAAACTGAGGATTTTTGGTTGCTACCAAGGGAAAATTAGTTGTATTTTCCAAAAGAAGTGTCCTAGAAACTTATCACAAGTCCAAGAATTTAATGGGGTGACAATTCTTATATGCCCAAACCCCAAAATCCCCAATTGGTTCACCATTGTATGGATTGCAAATACCCACAAACCCTCATTTCTAGGCTATTTGTTAGGGTTTTATTGAATAACCTACTTTCAGACCTCTCCAAATTATACCACTTGTTCCAACACATTGTGTTCCACCCAAAAATGCTCAAAATTTCATAAAATGGCCTCCTCTAGTAGTCCCTTTTTAGACTCATTACTCTAGCCACCAATTTCACGCAAAATGACAATGAAACTACCTAGGGCTTGATGTCCAAAACCACATACAGACTCCCTTGCTCTCTCAAACCCTAAACACACATGACCTAGGCTTGTTTAAGTCATTCCACCAAGTGAATTCAACAGGGTTTTGAACCTCAAACCCTCAAAAAGTTTATTCACCACACAAGCACTTTGTCATGCAAGTAGGTCTACATACCTTGGAAATTGAACCCAACTCACAACAATCTCGCTCACCCAACTGACTCTTCATAGTTTCAGAGACCCATCAAAGTCTACGATGACATACTTCAACAACTCATGCAAGTATTTTGGAACAAATCATGTAAACTACACCTCCTACGTTGACCTAGGCCATGAATTAGGCCATTTTTACAAAGATACACCTCTCAAATCTTACAATCAACCCAAGAACTCTATGGGGCGCACTCACCAACCCTCAAAACCTCCAAATCCAAATGACTGTTGAATTGGTGAAAGTGAAGAAATTTATGAATTGTTGTTGTTGGTTGATTTTGTGTTGATTTTTGTTACAAGACCTCGCCTGATTGCATCAATACACAAGGTAAGTCAATTGTTAAATAACAAAATGCCTCAAAGAGATGTGGTTTTGGTGCACTAGGGGGGTTTGAGAGTCTAAGAAGGTTCATTATCATTATTCCATGATCTAGGCTCTGTATTATGGTGGAGTATGTTAGTTTTAGGCTATGTAAGGTGTGTGCATGTTGTTTTGTGCAAGGGAAAACAAGAATCCATCATTTGGTTGTTGTCCTCTCAAGAAATATAGGATTTTTTCCAATAAAAATGGATGGTTACAAGTTGGTGATTGAGGAAAGAGAATTCAATGAGACTATAACTTTGTTCCTAAAGCATGGTTAAACATTTCTAAACATGTTTCAAGCAATGGCAGAGCATGTGAAGTTTTGGAGTATACTTTTTTAATAAACCCTCATTTGGAAAGCTTGTTTGAGAGCATAAAGTAAGGGTTTTGTTGAACAACGTTTATTTGAGCCTTTCCATTCCTAAAATTGGTTGAATGTAGTATTTTTTGATCTAGCTAAAGACTGTTTGGAGTTATTAGGTGTTTTGGTGGTGATTTCAGGATACTTCATTTGTAAATTTGGCCTAATTTGAGGCTTATTTCAGCGTTTAGTCAAGTTTTTTGATGTTTGTTTCAAAAACGTTTAACTGACATTAAGGTATGTGAATGTATGTCAAAATGGGATTCAGATTGTACCTTTAGGTTTTAAAGATACAAAATGATTGAAGATGGATTACCTGATTTAAGGGTTTGGTGACCTTCTTGGAATATGGTGGATAGTTTGCTAGAAGGAGTGAATCTAATAAAACAGTGAAAAGGTTGATTTTTTATGTTTGGAAACTATTTAAAAGATGTTGGAAAATATGTCTCAATACTTGGTAAAAGTTAGAAAGGCTAACTTGTGGAATTCTTTGTTTTGAGCAAAGTTGACTCCTTGTGCAAAATGATGTTGTGACTATAAGAATTAAAGAGCCTGATGGATCAGTGGTTTGTGAATGTGTATTTGGTTTATTTTAATAAATAACATGTTGATTACAGTGTCTTGGATGTCTAGATAAAGGTTGATAGCAAGAACCCATGATTTGTTGCTATTTTGTCATGTAAGTTTCATTGAAGAGTGAATTAGTGAATCATGAAGGAATTGAATGGTTTTGAGTTTCTAATCATGTTTATGCTATGTTACAATCAATTTTATGATGGTTAATCTATTTTTGAGTCTGACAAAGAGTTGGAACCAAGTTCTAATGTTTTGTGGAAATATAAAATCAAGTGAAATTGAAGGATTTTGATGAAAATATGACTGAGTTTGTTGGTTGATCTTCTCTAATTTAAGTTAGGTTCATAAGTACCCTTGATGATTTGTTGATCCTGGTAGATGCTCTACATCAGGTTTTAAAATATAATTGGCAAGTGTATATAATTGTGTAATTTAAAATGTGCATTCACAATCTAAGGTTATAATGACAAACAAACAATGATCAATATGGAATATGCAAAATAAAAAAAATGAAAGCAAGCCATAATAGAATGAAAGAAAATTTTTAAATACTTCACATGCCTAAAAAATAGAGCTTCAAATGGAGGAGTTCAACCCAATTATGTAGCCTTTGATTCTTCTTTCTTCAAACTCCTCAATAATTTGACTTTTTCAAAAGCTTGTTCCCCCTTCAAACTTCAATTGTACATACTTTTAAATGGAATTCAAACTTCAATTGATATTATATTCCTTTCAATGTGAAAACTCTACTATTTCATGCAAAGGTGAAGGAAAGATCATGAAAAAGGTGGTGAAATTTGAAAAACATGCATGCACACTTCACAACATCATCACAAAGCATATTTTTGTCATCGCATGTGCAAAACCAGGGGAATATGCAAAATGTAGGCCTTGAGATCATGTGTATATTGAGTTTTTTACTGTTTCTAGTGCAAGACAAAATGTGCTCATGTTATAACGCGATTGCCTTATTTATTGCTAAAACAACCATATCTCTACTTCTTCAAAATGCGCTCACGTTATGTGAAAGATGGTTTTTTTTTACAGATTTAGTTTCTCTCTCTTTGTATATACCCTCTACCCTAATTATATATCTCTCCCCTCTACCCTTATAGTAGAGGAGATAGAGATTATTGTGCTTGTGTGTGTGAGAGGGAGAAATGGGTAGAGGGAGGGAGAGGAGAGATATATAGTAGAGAGGGAGGGGGGTTGAGGGTTTTAGGGTTTAAGGGCTCAAGGTAGAGGGTAGAGGGTTGAGTGTTTATGGTTTAAGGATAGAGGGTGTAGGGTTGAGAGGGAGAGTGGGAGAGAGGGAGAGATAGAGAGAGTTGGATATATGGAGATAGAGAGGGAGGGGGAGAGGGAGAAAGATATTAGGAGAAAGAGAGTGGGAGAGAGTGGGAGAGAGGGAGAGTGGGAGAGTGGGAGGGAGAGGGAGAGAGGGAGAGAGGGAGAAGAGAGGGAGGGAGAGGAGAGAGAGAGGAAAGTGGTAGAAGAGAGAGGGGAGAGAGGGAGAGAGAGGGAGGGTGGGAGGAGAGAGTGGGAGAGAGAGGGAGAGGAGGAGAGAGAGGAGAGAGGGGAGAAAGAGGGAGGGAGGAGGGAGAGGAGGATAGGGAGAGTGAGAAAGAGAGAGGGAGAGAGGGAGAGAGAGAGTGGGAGAAGAGAGAGTGGGAGAGAGGGAGAGAGAGTGGGAGAAAGAGAGAGTGGGAGAGTGGAGAGGAGGAGAGGAGGGAGAGGGAGAGGAGAGAGAGAGAGAGAGGGAGAAAGAGGGAGAGAGGAGGAGAGGGAGTGGGAAAAAGAGATATTGGGAGAGAGGGAGAGAGAGAGAGAGGGATAGTGGGATAAATATAGAGTGGGAGAGATAGAGGTAGTGGGAGAGAGATAGAGGTAGGGAAGGTTAAGGGTAGAGGGTAGGGTGTTTAAGGGTTAAGGGCTTAGGGTTTAGGGTTAAGGGTAGAGTGGGGAGAGATATAGGGAGTGATTGAACAATGAGAGAGAGAACTAAGAAAGGGAGAGGGGGTAGGAGGGAGATATTTGAGAGAGAGAGATGGAGTGAAAGAGTGATAAAGGGTAGAGGGTTAAGGGTTAAGGGTTCAAGGGTTAAGGGTTAAGGATAGAGGAGAGAGAGATAGGAGTGAGTGAGGGAGAGAGATACTTGAGAGGGAGAGGGGGGGTAGGGGGGGAGTCTCTATTTCTCCCCTCCCTCTCTAACTCTCTCCCTCTAAAGTCTCTCCCATCTCTCTCTACCCTACCCTTAAATCATAAACCCTAAAACCCTCAACCCCACTCTCTCTCTCCCTCAACCCTCAACCCTTAAACCCTAATCCCTCAACCCCTATACCCTCTTAATACCTCAACCCTCAACCCTCAACCCCTATACCCTCTTAATCCCTCAACCCTCAACCCTCAACCCCTATACCCTCTTAATCCCTCAACCCTCAACCCTTAAGCCCTTATCCCTCAACCCCGATACCCTCTTAATCCCTCAACCCTCAACCCTCAACCCTTAAGCCCTTATCCCTCAACCCCTATACCCTCTTAATCCCTCAACCCTTAAACCCTATTCCCTCAACCCCTATACCCTCTACCCTATACATTGGACCCTCAACCCTAATACCCTAACCCTATACCCTCAATACTATACTCTCAACCTTAAACACTCAACCCTCAAACCCTCTACCCTCTACCCTCTACCCTATAAACCCTTAAAAACTCAACCCTAAACCCTAAATCCTCAACCCTTAAACCTTAAACCCTCTACCATCTACCCTCAATCCTCTACCCTCTACCCTCAACCCTAATCCCTCAACCCCTATACCCTCTTAATCCCTCAACCCTCAACCTTTAAACCTTAATCCCTCAACCCCTATACCCTCTTAATCCCCCAACCCTCAACCCTTATACCCTAATCCCTCAACCACTATACCCTCTTAATCCCTCAACCCTCAACACTTAAATCCTAATCCCTCAACCCCTATACCCTCTTAATCCCTCAACCCTCAACCCTCAACCCTCAACCCTTAAACCCTAATCCTTCAACACCTATACCCTATTAATCCCTCAACCCTTAACCCTCAACCCTCAACCCTCAACCCTCAACCCTCAACCCTCAACCCTTAAACCCTAATCCCTCAACCCCTATACCCTCTTAATCCCTCAAGCCTAATCCCTCAATCCTTAAACCCTAATCCCTCAACCCCTATACCCTCTTAATCCCTCAACCCTTAAACCCTATTCCCTCAACCCATATACCATCTACCCTATACATTGGACCCTCAACCCTAATCCCCTAACCCTATACCCTCAATCCTCTACCCTAAACCTTAAATTCTCAACCCTCAAAACCTCTACCCTACAACCCTTAAAAAATCAACCCTAAACCCTAAACCATCAACCTTTAAACCCTAAACCCTTAAACCCTCTACCCTCTACCCTCAATCCTCTACCTTCTACCCTCTACCCTCTACCCTCTACCCTAATCCCTCAACCCCTATACCCTCTAAATCCATCAACCCTCAACCCTCAACCCTTAAACCCTAATCCCTCAAAACCTATACCCTCTTAATCCCTCAACCCTCAACCCTCAACCCTCAACCCTTAAACCCTAATCCCTCAACCCCTATACCCTCTTAATCTCGCAACCCAAAAACCTTTAATCCTAATCCCTCAACCCCTATACCATCTTAATCCCTCAAAACTTAACCCTTAAACCCTAATCCCTCAAGCCCTATACCATATTAATTCCTCAACCCTTAAACCCTATTCCCTCAACCTATATACCCTCTACCCTATACATTGGACCCTCAACCCTGATCCCTTAACCCTATACCCTCAATCCTCTACCCTCAACCTTAAACCCTCAAAACTCAAATCCTCTACCCTCTACCATCTACCCTCTACCTTATAAACCCTTATTTTCTCAACCCTAAAACTTAAACCCTCAAACCTTAAACCCTAAACCCTTAAACCCTCTACCCTCTACCCTCTACCCTCCACCCTCCACCCTCCACCCTCTACCCTCTACCCTCTACCCTCTACCCTCTACCCTCTACCCTAAACCCTAATCCATCAACCCCTATACCATCTTAATTCCTCAAACCTCAACCCTAAAACCTTAAACCCTAATTCCTCAACCCCTATACCATCTTAATCCCTCAACCTCAACCCTCAATCCTTAAAACATAATCCCTCAACCCTTAACCCTCAACCCTTAAACCTTAATCCCTCAACCCATATACCCTCTTAATACGTCAACCCTCAACCATCAACCATAAACCCTTAAACCCTAATTCCTCAACCCCTATACCTTCTTAATCCCTCAACCCTTAAACCCGTATCCCTCAACCCCTATACCCTAAACCCTAAACCTTATACATTGGACCCTCAACCCTAATCCCCTAACCCTATACTCTCAATCCTCTACCCTCAACCTTAAACCCTCAAACCTTAAACCTTCTATCCTCTACCCTCTACCCTATAAAACCTTAAACACTCAACCGTAAACCCTAAACTCTCAACCCTTAAACCCTAAACCTTTAAACCATCTACCCTCTACCATCAATCCTCTACCCTCAACCCTAATCCCTCAACCCCTATACCCTCTTAATCCCTCAATCCTCAACCCTCAACCCTTAAAACATAATCCCTCAACCCCCATACCCTCTTAATTCCTCAACCCTTAGCCCTCAACCCTTAAACCCTAATCCCTCAACCCCTATACCCTATACCCTGTACATTGGACCCTCATCCTGAATCCCCTAACCATATACCCTCAATCCTCTACCCTCAACTTTAAATCATCTACCCTCTACCCTCTACCCTATAAACCCTTAAACACTCAACCCTAAACCCTAAACCCTTAGCCCTTAAACCCTACACCCTCAAACCCTCTACCCTCTACCCTCTACCCTATAAACCCTATAAACCCTTAAACACTTAACCCTCAACCCTAAACCCTCAACCCTTAAACCCTATACCCTTCAATCATCTACCCTCTACCCTCAACCCTAATCCCCCAAACCTTAAACCCACTTAGTAAACTCTCTATCCTAATCCCTCAACCCTCTTGGCCCTTAATCCATCAACCCTTAAATCATATTCCTTCAACCCCTATACCCTCTACCCTATACATTACACCATCAACCCTAATCCCCTAACCCTATACCCTCAATCCTCTACCCTCAACCTTAAATCCTCAACCCTTAAACCCTCTACCCTCTACCCCCTACCCTATAAACCCTTAAACACTCAACCCTAAACCCTAAACGCTAAACCCTTAAACCCTCTACCCTCAATCCTCTACCCTCTACCCTCTACCCTCAACCCTAATCCCCCAACCCTTAAAACCACTGAGTAAAATCTCTACCCTAATCCCTCAACCCTCTTGACCCTTAATCCCTCAACCCTTAAATACTAATCCCTCAAACCCTATACCCTCTACCCTATACATTGGACCCTCAACCGTGATCCCCCAACCCTATACCCTCAATCCTCAATCCTCTACCCTCAACCCTAAACCCTCAACCCTTAAACCCTCAACCCTGTACCATCTACCCTATAAAACCTTAAACACTCAACCCTAAACCCTAAATCCTAAACCCTAAACCCTCAACCCTTAAACCCTAAAGCCTCAAACCCTCTACTCTCTACCCTCTACCCTCTACCCTCAATCATCTACCCTTAAACCCTTAAACCAACTTAGTAAACTCTCTACCCTAATCCTTGAACCCCTATACCCTCTACCATATACATTAGACCCTCAACCCTAATCCCCCCAACCCTATACCCTCAATCGTCCACCCTCAACCTTAAACCCCAAATCCTCAACCCTTAAACCCTCTACCCTCTACCCTCTACCCTCTACCCTCTACCCTATACATTAAACACCCAACACTCAATTCTCAACCCTCAACCCTTAATCCCTCAATCTCAACCCTCAAACCCTAAACCCTCAACCCCGATACCCTCTATCCTATACATTGGACTCTTAACCCCAATCCTTCAACCATATGTACCCTTAAACCTAATCCATCAACCCTATACCCTCAACCTAATAACCTAATCCCTCAACCCTACAAGTCGTCAACCCTATACCCTCTATTCTTAACCCTCTACCCTATACATTGGATCCTCAACCCTCATATATCTATGTACATCCCTCCTCTTCTCTCCTTCTCTCTATCCATTCATCCCTCCTTCTCTACCCTAATCAATCAACCCTAAACCCTAAACCCTTAAACCCTTAAACACTCAACCCTAAACCCTCAACCCTCAACCCTTAAACCCTAAACGCTTAAACCCTCTACCCTCTACCCTCTACCCTCAACTCTCAACCCAATACCCTCTACCCTAAACCTAATCCCTCAACCCTAATCCCTCAACCCTTACACCCTTAAATCCAAGAAAACTCTCTACCCTAATCCATAAACCCTCAACCCTTGATCCCTCTTCCCTTAAACCCTCAACCCTCTAACATCTCTAATTGTCTCTATCTATCCTCTCCCTCTTTCTACATACCTCTCATTCAATCAATCCCTATCACCCTCTCTCACTCCCTCTATCTATCTCTCTCTATGTTCCTCCCACTCTATCCCACTCCCTCTCTCTCCATCTCTCTCATGTCTCTCCCTCCCACCCCCTCTCTCTCTCTCAGGTCTCTCCCTCTGGAAACCTACCTAGGTAACTCTCTCTCTCTCCCCCCTCTCTCTATATATCCATTCCACCCCCCTCTTTCTCTATCTCTATCAGGTCACTCCCTCCCACACCCTATCCCTCTCTTAGGTATCTCACTCACACTCCCTCTCTCTCGCACTCCCTCTCACTACCTATCTCTCAAGTCTCCCCCTCTCACTCCCTCACACTCTCAAGTCTCTCCCTTTGGAACCCTACCTACATAACTCTCTCTTTCTCTCTATCTCTCCCCCCCCCCTCTATCTCTCCCTCCCTCTCTCTAAATTCTCTCTCTCTCCCACCCCCCTTTCTCTCTCTCCCTCCCTCTATCCCTCCCACCCTACCTATCTAATTCCCTCTCTCTTAAACTCTCACTTCCACCCCCTCTCCCTCAATCCAGACTCTCTCGCTCTCTTTAAATTCTCCCTCCCTCTAAAGACATACATAAATACATACATACTTACATGCATACAAGCATAATACATATGTACAAATACAATAATACATCCATACAAGCATACATACATGTGTAGATACAATCTTACATACATATAGGAATACATACGATATACATGCATTGATACATACAAGCATACATACTGTAGACTCCTAAAAATGACTTAGGCCCGCAAGCAATATTTTATCAGCTTTTGCCCTAGCATAATGATGACATTTTAATTATGTTCCTAACCCATATTCAACTATAAATTAAATAATTCATAATCTCTCATTCTTCATGATTATTAAATAAATAAATCTTATTTATTTATTTTAATATGTCACTAATTGTAAAAGTCTTCTAATAACTAAATATAGTCATCAATTTATTTAATTAATCCTTATCATTAAAGTCATCCTGATTATTAAATTAATATATTTTAAATATATTGATTTAATTCCTAAATCCTCTCTTAATTAAATAAATTCATTTATTTATTTAATTAAGTAATTATCTCTTCTAAATTAAATAATTATTATTAATTATTTAATTGCCTTATGTGACATTTCCCTATTTTTAAATAAAACAATTTATTTAAAAATGACTTCACATAGTTAACTGATTCTTCTTTTAGTTATTGATTTCAAAAATCAATTACTCATTATCTCACAAATCTTTATTTTGAATTAATTTAATTCAAAAAGGGAAATATTCTTCTACAAATCAAGTAATTTCTAAAATTACTAATTTTCTAAAATCCCGTCCTTTTGTCTTCTAATTTTTACTAATTTCATCTCAACTATCACATTCAGCCTTGATTTAATTAAATCTTATTCACACATGTGGGTATTTTTCCCTAACCCTAATTGAGAGTTGCCTTATTGAATCTTGACCTTTGATTCTAGGGCATTCTTCAAATCTCTCATCTTGTTCGTCTGTTATAGATTGCATTTTCTATAAAATGACAATCTTGATCTCATTTTCGGGATCCATGAATCATTATTATCAATAGTTTACTTAATTTATTTTTATTATTGGCATTCACATATCACATAGGCATATTATTATTATTACTTGCATAATAGAATTAACTTTCTAGTTTGCATAGGTTTATTTAAAATCCTTCAGAGGCATTTGCTAAGGCTAGGCTTAGAGAGTTGCTCACACACAAATCTGAGGGCATCTATCATTCCAAAATTGGAGAAGGTGCAATGGAAGTCAGCCATGGAATACTAGATGGGTGAGATCTTTTTAGTTTTCTTCCATTTATTTATATTCCTTTGCATTCTATTGTTTGATTTATATATTAACTTGCAGGTACAACTAATCATTGATTTGATCTTGCAAGAATATTTTAGATCATTACATTGGTGAACTTGACATTTTAATGAACTTTTGCAGGTGTCATACGACTTCAAATTTTTTTTTTGCAGGTTGAAAGTACATAACGATGCATTTGCAGGCTGAAACAACGCAATCGCTCTATCGCATCGCATTTGCGATCGCGAGCGACGCAATCGCTATGTCGCAATGCATATGACCCTTCAAATGATGTATTTGATGCAACGCGATGCATCTGCCAGAAACCGAGCCACAAGTAACTGGTAAAAAAGATTTGATTTTTTTTGGGTTGTTGTTGTAATCTGGATCCGACGCATCCGTGGCCAGAGTTTGATTATTTCTTTCCTTTTTGGTGTTTAAAATGAACCAATCCTAGGATAGACACATTAATGGAATTAATCAATCTTAGGGTAGACATCTAATTTAATTGGAATTTATCAACCCTAGGGTAGTCACCAAATTTTTCTTTTTGGATTAACAAGGAACACCATGTTTTTGTGAAGCAACATCTTCACCTAGCATATAATTTTTTTATTTTGAGTTTAAAACTGAATAGCTTGCTTTTTGTGTTTGATTGGATAATAGGCATATGCTCTCCCCTTTACTGGGTGATCAAAAAGCCATACCTATCCATTTTTATGCATTTATGTTTTCTTACAACCCTTAGAAGGCTTGTTGTAGTGGGAAAAAGTACTCACCCTACGGGAACGACCCAAGTGGGAACAACCAAAGCCAGATTTTCCAACCCACTATAATCAAAAGAAAATTCGGGGAAAGTCTGCAATTCAACGACAGTGTGCAAAGATAACCATCCCCAAAACCTTTGTTCTAAAGGATGGGAGGTCTCCTGAGGGAGTTTATCATTTTCCGCGTCGAACGAAAACCTTGACTAAGAACCATAGTGTAGAAGCTAGCCGAGTCAGTAGCCAGACATTGTCTGAATCACGGTGCAAGGGGAGGGAAGAATCTCCCCCCAAGACACTCACCATATAATCACCATGGACTGTTTGCTCAGGGGATTCGGTATCCACTTCCGTCACCTTGAGTACGCACCTGGAAAAGACAAAAACATGGGCGCCCTCTAGGGGTTGACAAGGCTGTGTGAGTCGACGTGATTTTAAGATGTGGGCTGTGATTGTTACGATGACCTTTTAACCATTAAGAGTGAGTCTTCTTGAACATACATTTAAGGTTTTAATATCTATGTGTTTGATAACTGTTTTCAAAAAGACTTGAACAAATTGCAAATTCACAACTCTAGGTCAAAACAAAAACTTGTCAAAACTGCAAAATAGTGTTTGGGATTTTGCAAAATTGTCCATTGCAATGCAATCACTCTGATAAACCACAAGCGTCACCTTGTGCACCGCCTTCACTCTGATGAGTCACATTTGAGTCACCCTGAGCCGCATTTGCTCTGATGAGCCACAATTGAAACATATTGAGTCGCATTTGTGAGAGTCCTGCCGCATTTGCTATATTGAGTCGGATTTGCAAGTCCTAAAACCACAATTGGCTGTCTACCATGCATTGGCCTCGTCAAATGATGCATTCATCATAACACACCGCATTTGTAATCTGAAACAAAGCATTTTCTAATCTGCAGAACACATCAAAATCCTGCAACACATTCGCTTCTTGGAGTGACGCATCTGAGACTGCAGCGCATATGAGACTTTAAATGACGCATTTGCCTGTCAATTGAGAAAACATTAATTCTGTCAAAAACTAGAGGCCAAAATTTTTCAAACATTTTTTCATGGCATCTTTTCCCAAAATTCTTTGTCTAAAACCAACAAGGCACTTGTCCAATTCATCCATCTTTGCATTTTAGTCTTCCTCTAGCTTGCAATCCATCATCCTCATAGGAAAAGTCTTAAGTCCTTAAATTCACATCTTTGGGATAGGCAAACTTTCCTTCCTTTGTCAAACCATTGTCTCAAAAATACATTGTCATTGGACCAAGTCAAAACAAATCGATCCTAAGTCATTGTCCTTTTGGTGAGCTATTTCCAACTCATAAGTCTAGTGTGGAAGTCTCACCTTGTCATTTTATCATCTTGTCCTACGAATCAGTCCTTTGACAATCCAAATCGAGACATTTGGCCAAACTTTGAGTGGTTAGAAAACCTTTCCTCAAAATCATTCGACATAAGGCATCCCTTTTTATCACTTTGCATTGTCCCTTTGCATAGTCTTAGTCTCATTTCATCCACCATCATGTCTTCAAGTCGCGATGAAATGCTTGCTAGTCAAATCGAATGCCAATTCAATAGTAAGGGTCAAGCACAACTTGCTAGGGACTTCAAAACACTATACCTACAATGCAAGTCCAAATGCACCTCACCCTCTAGTCCTCCATCCATCCATCCCTCTTACCAACAGTTCAATAGCCCTGGTCCTCTATCCATCTACTATATATCAAGGGTCTCCTAACACCATCCATGGCACTGAGTCACAACAAACTTCCATTAGTCATACCCACCCTAACTTTGACAAGGGAAACCAACCCTCCATTAATCCATTCCAAGCTCCACATCATATCTTAGTCCTTCATCCACGTCATATCAGAGTCTTCCATTCATGTCATATCCTAGTCCTTCGTCATATACTAGTCCTCCACCCATGTCAAATCCTAATCCTAGTCCTTCATCCATGACAAATACTTGTCATACATTCATGTCCTACCGTAGTCCATCATCTCTCAACCAATTCCAAAACTCCATGTCATATCCTACTCTGTCATGGTCTCCAAAGTCCCATCTCCTTGCATAAACTTGAGGATACATGTCAAGAGGCAAGTCCAAAGCATAACATTATAACATCACCATCATGTCAAGATCAAAGTACTCCATTCCATGACTCCATCTTTACGTCCATTCAATCCTCCTGGACAATCATGGAACACCAAATACACCTATCCTCACTCAAGAGTCCACTCATAACCATGTCATTCAAGATGACCCTATCCTTGGTCAAGATCTTATTTCCAATCATGACATTCAAAATGCACCCATCTTTGATCAAGACACTATCTTTGATCAAGAAGTCCAAACTGATCCACTCCTTGACCTCTATGCCATTCACAATGAAATGCTTGAAGACGATTCCATTCAAACTTCAAGTAATGACACTCCCAAAAGTGAGACACTTGCCTTCTTGGGACACATAGATGATCTACCGCTACCACAAGAGTATTCTAACATGGACATATTTGAAAATGATCAAGCTATAGCTAAATTCAGCAGGCTCTATGACAATGGCCATGAAGACAGTTTTGACATAGACTTGGAAGCACCAACAAAATCATTGAAATTCGATAGGTCACCTGATCAAACTGAAGATATTAATCAAAAACCTGTCCAACATGTTAGTAAAGCTACAACATCCTATCAATTAGGATCATCTAAGTTTTTCAGAGCAGGCTTTCTTACAGAGGAGAAGATTTCAAGCATTAATCTCCCCAATAATGATGGGTTATCATCTTGCTTCCAAAGTAACAAGTATCCCATCACCAACAAAATCTGTCAGAACATGCATTATCAAGGCAAAGGATTAGGCCTACATGAGCAAGGAATTTTGGAACCTGTACAAGTTCAAGTACAATACAGACATCAAGGTCTTGGCTATCCATCAGTCAAAAAATCAAACGATGTTAATGGTCCCTCCTCAATGTTGGGGGAAACTTTATCTAATACAAATGTCAAAATGGGTATCATGAGTAGTCCTTGTCATAAGATTGTTGCCAATACCCCTTCCCTCCACACCTCAAATCATCATTCCATCATGAATAAACCTTCCATTTGGAACCAAAAAAAGTCTTACAAAATACAAAATCAAACATCAAAGGCCATCAAATCAGACAAAAAGTCAAGTGGACAAATGAAGCTAAAATGGATCCCAAAACAAAATGGATCAAGTCAAGAATCAGGCAAAGAAAAGATGCAAAATTCAAAAGTCAATCAAAATGTGGAGCCACAGCACAAGAGGATTCCCACATACAATACATGTCCACCTCCATCAAAATGGCCATCAAGAAAGACATATGAAAATGTTGGTTCCAAACAACATCCTAACCCAACACCCAAAGTTTGGAGAGTAAAAACAGCTACATTCAAACATCCAACCAACCCATCCACATCCACCATCATCCATCATAATCCTACATCATCCTTAAAGTCCAAACATCCCATGTCAAAAATCCATCACATCTTGGCAACAACTCTCTATCATAAGGACTCTCATGGTAGTCTATAGCGATGTGCGTATTCTGATAAAGCCAACTCTAGTATCAAAAAAGATCACAATGACATCAATCAGGTGTATGCAAGCGCTATCATCCTGACAAGGCAACTACTTCAAAAAGGTAACTATTGGCATGTCATGGCACCAGTCTCTACATCAGCATCGTCAAAGGCTTCAACACAGTCAGTGGTCATATAAAGCATCAAGGCTATCTGGCAAAAATGCAAAAAAAATACAAAAAAATCAAAAATAAAAAAAATCGTCCCTAGATGAAAACCTGGCAAACAGGCGTCTTGGTGACACCAAAAAAAAATAGAAAATATCAAAAACAGTGAAGATAAAAATTTGTCTGATAGTGAAAACCTAGCAAACAGGCACTTTGGATAAGTACCATGACGAAAACCTGGCAAACAGGCATCATGTGTAGAATAAATCATCTATGTGGACCATACACTTGGGGGAAAGTTGTCTCATCTCCCATACATTTCCTATGGCATTTCCATCCATCCATATGAGCCTTATCATGTCCATCCATTGTCCCACCTATTCTGATCTCGATAAAGACTAAGACACAAACACAAATCATGCTTTGGAAAACTTTTGACATGTCTATCTTTTGGTCATACCTTAGTCAATGAACATCATGTCATTTCCTTCATAGCCTCCTTTTCGCTATTTGACATCTTCCTTGGAGACCATATGATAATTCTCCTAGTCCAAGTCATCAATCTCTCTTGCCTTATACCTATCACCCATCTTGGTTTCCCTTGTCAATGGTTTAAAGAGCCTTCCTCATCCCATCTAGTCCTCATCAAGTCATTTCAAATGCAACAATATGGCACCCTAGCACATTATCCAAAACATTCCTTGGCTTTGTCCCTAGACCTTTTGCAGACTTTTATACTCTTGTCATAACATTGTCATCTTCACGTTGTTTTGGGATGTGTCCTTCCCATGTCAAACAACATTGTCATTTTCACGTTGTTTCGGGATGTGTCCTTCCCACGTCAAACAACGTTGTCATCATCATCGTCACTTGTCAATCGGTATTCAGCTTGGCTAGCAGCAAAATCATGGTTGTCCTTGGATTCATGTGTGTTGGCATCATTCACATGCATTTGTCACAATTTCCATAAAACATCAAAAAGTCATAAAAAAATAGAAAAAGTCCTGAAAAAAGTCCTAAAAATTGAAAAACGTCTTGAGAAAATACAAAAACATTCAAAAAAGTGTCAAAATCCCAAAAATAGAGTCAAAGTCAATCTTTGTCTGGTCAGTCCAATTAGTCTTGTTAGTCAGTCTTCGTCATTTGTCTGAACTACATTATCTTTGCACCTTTGCTACGTAGGCAAGATTCATCTTTGAATCCCCGAGACATTAGGTCAGTCCCTTTAGGTTGTCAAAATAAAATCGTAAGTCAAACATGGTTGTGTCAGTCAAATAAGTCAGACAAAGTCACCCTTAGCACAAGGCAGTCATTCGAAACATCAACGTCAAAATTGGTCAAAATCAGACAACATAAGCAAATCAATTATATAGCCAGCATCAGTCAGCTTGCCAAAGCATTGGTCAAAATATCAATCTTGTTGCTTTTTGATCC
The DNA here is from genome assembly GCA_007115665.2 of Sequoiadendron giganteum. NCBI lineage: Eukaryota > Viridiplantae > Streptophyta > Pinopsida > Cupressales > Cupressaceae > Sequoiadendron > Sequoiadendron giganteum. Next base: position 406,006,513 of record CM021107.1, on the reverse strand, counting down.
TCATGTGTCCTTCTTGGATTTGGATCTCGTCAAAGTGTCATTTGCCTTTTCAAGATGTGTCCTTCCTGACCTCAGGCACCGTCAAACTGTCATAACCATCAAAACTATCAAGCTTTCAAACAATTAATATTTGGCAAACAAACATTGGCAATACAAGTAAATGACTGTGAATTTTTGGCTATCTTGTCTTATCTTTTTATTGACTTGTCTTTTGGTCATGTTACTAGCTACCTCAAGGATGTCCCATGAAGGATTTAGAGGTGCGATGACATCTCATTGACCTATTTTGTTTTTTTTCTTGGTTGTTGTCTATGGAGTGTCTTAACAAAAAGACTGGGGCAAATGGGCCTCTAGTATGAGTTAGGACATTCCTTATCTGCAATTGTCTATTTTGCAATTGGATGACCTTGCACACCTTGGTCTATGTCATACCCTGGTGTTTGTTGTCCATTTGTGTCATTTTTACTGCCTAATGATGATTCGAGCAACACCTATTAGTACATTGGCAAACATTGAAGGATTCTAACATGCATTTCATTTTCCGCACTAACTTGCATCTCCTTCCCCATATCGACATCCATGTCTTCTATCCTAACAGTCAACTTTTTCTCTCTGAACATTTCTTCTAGTCCTCATCATTATCATCCTTATCTATCTTTCCTATACATTTCTTTGTCTCGTCATATTCTAGTCGTCTCATGAATTTCGAGAGCACACCCATGTTCTTAGAACCCAACTATCCTCTCGAGGGGGCATACCGTTACCTCCTCATCATTATTCCTCAACTTATTTTGCACTGGGGCATATTCTAGACTTATTTTCTTTGCCATAACGCGACAAGCTGCATTATGACAAAGAGGGGCAAATGTAGACACCTAAAAATGACTTAGGCATGCAAGCAATATTTTATCACCTTTTGCCTTAGCATAATTATGACATTTTAATTATGTTCCTAACCCACATTCAACTATTAATTAAATAATTCATAATCTCTCATTCTTCATGATTATTAAATAAATAAATCTTATTTATTTATTTTAATATGTCACTAATTGTCAAAGTCTTCTAATAATTAAATAAAGTCATCAATTTATTTAATTAATCCTTATCATTAAAGTCATCCTGATTATTAAATTAATATATTTTAAATATATTGATTTAATTCCTAAATCCTCTCTTAATTAAATAAATTCATTTATTTATTTAATTAAGTAATTGTCTCTTCTAAATTAAATAATTATTATTAATTATTTAATTGCCTTATGTGACATTTCCCTATTTTTAAATAAAACAATTTGTTTAAAAATGACTTCACATAGTTAACTGATTCTTCTTTTAGTAATTGATTTCAAAAATCAATTACTCATTATCTCACAAATCTTTATTTTGAATTAATTTAATTCAAAAAGGGAAATATTCTTCTACAAATCAAGTAATTTCTAAAATTACTGATTTTCTAAAATCCCATCCTTTTGTCTTCTGATTTTTACTAATTTCATCTCAACTATCACATTGAGTCTTGATTTAATTCATTTAATTAAATCTTATTCACACATGTGGGTATTTTTCCCTAACCCTAATTGAGAGTTGCCTTATTGAATCTTGACCTTTGATTCTAGGGCATTCTTCAAATCTCTCATCTTGTCCGTCCGTTCAAGATTGCATTTTCTATAAAATGACAATCTTGATCTCATTTTCGGGATCCATGAATCATTATTATCAATAGTTTACTTAATTTATTTTTATTATTGGCATTCACATATCACATAGGCATATTATTATTATTACTTGCATAATAGAATTAACTTTCTAGTTTGCATAGGTTTATTTAAAATCCTTCAAAGGCATTTGCTAAGGCTAGGCATATATTAGTTTGCTCACACTAAGGCTGAGGGCATTATTTTCATAACATCAAGCTTGAGGAGGTGCAATGGAAGTAGTCATGGAGGAGAGAAATGGGTGAAGCTATTTTAGTCTCATTCCTTTTCTTCATATTCTCCTTTGCATTTCATTGAGTGATTATTTGTATTGCATGCATGTTCTAACCAAGATCTATTTTGTAGGATAATATTTTAGATCATTACACATACATACACACAAGCATGCATACTTACATACATGACATACAAGCATGCATACATACATACATACATGACATACAAGCATACATTTACATACAAATATATCAACATACATTCAATAGAGTAGCAATATAAATGAATACATGACGCGAGTGTGTTATACGTGCTCACGTTATGCCTTTCTTGACATGTTCCCCACAAACACAAAAAACCATGTCAAAACTAAGATATAACACACGCACATTATATCTTTCTTTGGAAATCCCCAAGTGTTGGAGTTGGTATTTTCCTTTGAATACCAGCCCAAAGCCTTGGAGGGCATTCCCAACAACCAGAGATGTGTTTTTGCAAATTATACAATATTTCACAAAATCAAGTTCGTTCTCACCATCAAGATTCCACGTGGTTCAATATCAAACAAATCGAACATTTGGGTAATCTTACGTTCTCTCTTAGCTACCCAACGATGTAATTTTTTTCACTTCCTGACAATGTTAAGCCTTTCATCCATAATTTCTTTTGTTTGTATGTCTCTTTTTTGGCAAAAAGAAGTGTTTGGTGTTTTTTCCGTTATAAATTAACCGCTCATCGAAATTTCAAATAAATTATAGTTTTAGAAACTAGAATCCATTCTACATTTTTTTTTTTTAAGAAAATCAATTAGTTTCCAAAATTTGTAGGGGTAGTACGACCAAAATTATATTTTTCAAAAAGTGTCCACTTCAAAAATTAGTAAAAAATCAAATATTCATTAAAAAATTATCAGAAAAATCATACATCAACTAAATACTGTTAGCTACTTCTGATAGTAGTGATTTTAAAAATACTAAAAACAAGTACACCATGCTAGGGTTGTACAAGAGTTGCTATGTTATGTTTTTTTGATAAAAACAACACCAATTTGTGTACGTTCCTTGTTTGAACCCCTTAATATCAACCATTTTCAAAATAAATTAGTGGTTTAGAAAGTAGACTCGGAGCACTTAGATCCTTGTTTTTGTTCCATCTCAAAATTTTGAGTGTAACTATCCTCAACTTCACGTCGAAGGTCAGTATTTCTTGATTTCAAAAAAAAAGTGTCCACTTAAGTCCCCTTTTTGGGAACCATGTTTGTGCACTTACCCTTGTGAAATGTACTACCTCCTTCCATATAAATTTTAAGTTGGTTTTAAGTGTGAACGTAGTAGCCTTTACTTCTTGAAGGAATATAGTCTTTCTTTTCCTTCAATTTTAAAAACCTCTGAGCACTATGTATTTTATGTCAGAGGACTGTAGTCCCCTGAAATTCCATGAAATATAGTTTAAACCCATAAGGAAAATAATTTTAAAGAGTCTATTAGTTTCCTAAAGCTATCAATGCATTTAGGAATGCTCTTTTCACTGTCTTTCCTTTTCACAAAAAGGGTAAGGAGACTTCTTGTTCTATTTATATTAAGTTTGGAAATATTACCATTGATTATAGGAATAACCAGATCCTTTGCTTCAATTCCCACATTTGGGAGGGGAACATAAAGGGGGAGGTGTTTCCTCTTAGCTTCACTAGAAGTTGGTACTTTTCCAATTGTTTTAGCAAGCATAGCATCCAATGTTCCTTTCTTATGATCCAAAATCTGAAGCAAGGACTTGTTTTGGGAAGGTTTAGGGGCAGCCCAAGGGCCTAAGCATAAATCCCTAGGAGCCTTGGGGGTTTTAGAGTTAGGTTCAACCTCCACCCCTTTCAATAGTAGAGTGAAATTACCTAAGATGCCCTCAAGAGGGGTGACAAGTCACAATTACCAGCCTCAATATTAAAATGAAAGTGAAAACAATAAAAAATAAAAAAATAATTTAATTGTATGTGAGAGTAAACAACCAAAAAATTTATGTCATTGTTAGTTGAGGTGGTCATGCGTAATAATTTTAATTTTTTTTTTATAGTCAAAGCCACATCAACAAACGCTATTTTGAACACTTAATTTTCAAAAGAACATATTTTGTTTGGAATTGAAAAAATACATAGTAAGAAATGTGTTTTATAAAAAATAAAAAATATATTTATATTAGATAGTGAAATTCATATTAATGGATGAAAATTTGTCATAATTAAAAGATAACTTAATATGTAAATTGTCTAGAAAATTTGAGGATTTTTTAAGTTAATTGTGGAATTACTTAAAATCATTTCATGAAAATAGGAATTTGTTAAGTTAATTAGGGGATTACTTAAAAAATATTTCATTAAAAACTAATAATAAACATCTACGCTTTCATTTCACTCTTAAAGACTTAAGAAATGTACTTGTATCAATGTTAATGACTCGATTAAGAATCAATTCACATGAGTTTAGGTGTGAGATCAAAAGGTGGAAAATACTTAAAGAAGAGTACATAGATAGAAGATGTTGTTACTGTATTCTAGAACTAGTCGAGACAAAATGACATTGCATCATGGAATTTCTAGCTTATAGATATATTTAGGCCAATTACATCAAGATTTTAAATGTGGGATCCTTGATTAACTTGTTTGAAAAAGAAAAGATATCAAAAACTATAGATTACTTGATCAAGATACACAATAGAAGATCCAAGTTACAAAAGGAAAGGGAGATCAAGTAGGCATAATATTTCAATTTTTTTTTTTAGATTGTTGTGCTTATCTGTGTTGGCTATTTGTGAGTCCCATAGGTTGTTTCGCCTCACGGAAATCATTAAAAAACATTCATTCATTCAAGTGAAACATTTCTAGGAGAAAAAATAGAAGTTCAAAATTATAATAAAGAAGGTAGTTACAAAAGGTTATGTAGAGTCTTAAACTAATCTAGCATACCAGTTCATGAACAAAAAAAGCAAATGTTTTTAAGACTCAACCATTGAGTAATGCACTCATCATGATGGAGATGCTCACAAGGCAATTCTTCGACTTTTGATCCTAAAACAATCCTCTTTTGACATACAAAACACCTCAAACCATCCACTTCCACATTCAGTGTGGTTAAATTCTATATAAACCACAAAAATGTAGGATGAGGGTTTCATCATAGCCATCATTTTTATCCATTGACTCGTCATCAAAGAAATAATGTTCACCTTTTTCCTCCTCTTGAGTATTTCTTGGGTAGGAGTGGTAGAAATTCGACTCTATATCTTGCAATATGCATTTCCAATACAAGTGCATCCCAAAAATGTAGAGGGTTGTAGAGAACTCATGACATCTAAATTTTCCCTCAAACACAAATAAATAATGCTACTTGTTTGATCTAAGAATTGCAACAACAAGATGGAATTTCAAAATCTTGGCAAAACACAATCAACATTTCTCACTACACAGGTTCTATAGTCATCCCATTGGAATAAAAGGAGATTTTCTTGAACATACTCCCCCTCCTTGTTCTTTACAAGAAATCCAATATTCATCAAGAGGTGAAATAATTGAAATATTTGGTGTATCCAAGCTTATGAGTCAACAAAGAACATTAACGAGCTGTGCTTTATACAAATATTTCTTTGTTTGGTCTACCACTGATCAAGATGAAAAACTCCATGCAGTCTTGTTCTCTCAACATACTACTGTTATCTAAACAATGAGTACAACATATGCACTATAGCCCTTCAAACTCTACATATTCAAAATCCTTGACAACCATATTTCTAAACTTCTTTAATATAAAAAGAATACCTACATTAATGATTGGATACCACTAGAATTTCTACACTTTTTGTACCCTGAAAGTTCATAACTGAATTCACAAACAAAAACTCCATAAAATAAAATAACTCCATGAAAATAATAACCAAATAATTTTAAATATAATTGGCCATTTAATGATTAAAATGATTTCAAATTATATTTTTCTCTGCTAGAGAATTTACATAATTAGGCTAAATAGACCATTTTATTTTCTATCATTTTTGACAAGTTAAAAATGATCATTTGAAGCAAAAGAATTTGTTGCATTTCAAGGTAAAAAATATTGATTCTAATGAACAAACTCAATTTTAACTATATTGCTCATAGTTTTATGTTGTTATCAATCAAAATTAACTCACATTAAAGCATAACAACTATAATATTAATCTGTAGAAAATTGTTAATCTTAAACTGTATATCATAGTGTGACGACTCTTTTATCAATTACACAATAAATACTTTTATTACAATATTATAAATTTAGATACCACCACTATATTACTGTATAATACATATAATTTGTAAGAATCTATTATCTGGACCATAACTCATCTATCAATTAACCAACCAATACTATTATTATAATTTCTTACAGTGAAACTACTAGGAAGTAGGCCCTTCTACATTATGAGTGAGACGCCCATATTCCATCTTCTATTCTAAGAAAACAACCTTCATGTTGCAACAGGGTCTTGGGTCATTAATTCCATTGTAGTTCATATAGGATGCCTTCATGTCTGTAAGAAGATTATTGTTTTTGGGAGGATGTGGGAGGTTATATCCAACAGAGACATAGACCGTGAAAAGAAAGAAGAGCAGGACAAGCAGTGTGCTTATTTTCATGTGCATCAAACTCCCCATATTAAAAAGGTTGAGAGCCTTCACTAAACCAAATGCATAGTAATTTATTATAATGTGATCGTGGGTACTAAGCCCCTCTCCCACCCAGCATCACTTGTTCCTTCCCCTCCCCATTTTCTTAAGCAAAACATGGCTAGAAGAAAAACTTAGAATATAGGGGGTTGGCCTTCTCTTAGAAAAGGTTATGTAGGGTAGTAAATTAAAAGTAGTATATATATCTTTAATAATTATATACTAGCAGTCACATGCACAAGCATGCAACAATCAAATGTGAATGTGAGGTAATTGTCACTAAAATTTGAAATTAATTATTAATAAAAGGAAAAAAAATTATTCAAATGTGAATGTGAGGTAGAATACTTTGCCTTTCCCACACCCTATTCTCTTACATAGAATGAAAAGAAATATGAAAAAGATATACAACACTATAGGCTTAATCAACAAAATTTGAGTTACATTGGCTGACACTAAAAATTCTAGACAAATAGAGAGATTGTAAAAGAGCTATTACAAAACAAATCCTATTCATGGCTGGCCCGACAAAGATGCTATTAGAAACTTCAAACAAATAAATGGAAGAGATAAAAAAATATTAGAAAGTAGTGCCCGGTAATGTAGTTGGAATTTTTCTCGGTTGGCTAAATCTTTCCTATTGCAGGAGGTTGGTCACAAGGTCTAGTCTCCCCCACTCCCATGGTACCAGAGGGTGTGTTGCGCCAGCGCCACCGGTCACGTTAAAAATTTTACCAAGTGCACTGCAGTTTATAGGGGGTCGTGCTACCCGATTCCTACAGTCTAATAAAAAAAAAATGTAGTTGGAATTTTCAATAAAGCTTGTGGGCTTATACTCACTATTACATGTGTGGTTGTGTTTGTCCGCGAGAGTGTTAATGCATTCTGTTATTGATGTACAATGGGGGTGAAAAAAGTAAATGTAATACTGATTGTTGTAGTGTGGGAAATTATAGTTTGATATATGTATATATATATATTTATTAATTTTTTAATAATTGATCTGTTAAATAATAATAGTTTGTTCAAAATTTCAGACACTTAGTTTTACATTTACTTGACCTAAATGCACATCTATATTTAATCTTTTTGTGTAAGAAAATGAATGAATTGAATGATTATTATTTAATTATCTTAAGATACAGATCCCGAAAAGTATGGAACATTCGAGGATTTCCATTTTTAAAGACTTATTACTCATCTCTTTTATTACTAATGTTGGATAAAAAAGTATTTTTGGGAAAAATCATTCCATTAGTATAATCATCATTTTTATTACTAAAATTTAGTAAAAAAGATTTCTTTAAAAAAACCATTTTTTATTTGAATATTAGTTATAGTCGTTATCACAAGTGACCCTTTAAAAAAAAAGATGTTATAAGCAATATCTATTACATAATTCTAGGAATAAAATGATTTTTGTGCTTTTGATTTATGGGTTAGAAGAAGAATCCAATGAAATGAAACACATATTTTTCATTGTTACAGTAATTGAATTAAAATGAATGCCTTTTTTAGAGGGAACATCAAAGACATGTTATTATAGAGTATAATAATGAGAAAAATATTTTTGATTGGATACAACTTGCTATGAGATGGAAAACATGTTATTATAGAGTATATTTGTGAAAGCTAAATATATACAAGGATTTGTGTACACATAAATCTATATAAGAACAATTATGTGTATTGAAAGTAAAACCATAAAACTCACATTCATTTTCCTCCCCACCATATTGGCACCATGAAGCCACATGGGCTCTAGCAAAACCCTCGAGCAATGAAACGATAAAGTTCACCGAGGAGAGATTTCATGGAGTTTCATCATACATTACATAATTAAAAACTTGGGGAAAATCCAACATTTTCATATATAATATTTGACATGGTTGTATTTTTTTTGATGTAGAAAATATAAAGGAAAAAGGTATCCTTCTTTGCGAATCATTTTGCATGCTTATACTTAGTTCCTGGGTAAACCCACAATAGTGGGTTACAATTTTTTCCATAAAGAAAAATAAAAAATTCCCATCAATTTTTTTAGAATGGCTTACCCCTTCTAATGAAGGGGGCTCGAATGAACCCCCGCTCCTTCGAATGAACCTCCCCTTCTAATGAACCCTCACCCCCTTCTAATGAACCCTCACTTGCACCATATAGGGGGGTTCATTTGAACCCCCCTTCTAATGAACCCCCCTTTTTTCACTTCCCCCTCCACCATTTCAAAATTTATACATTTTTTTGACTATTGAATCCCGAGAAGGAGGTTCAAATGGATTCAACTTGATAAACCAAGGTGGAGGACTCTAGTGATCAAAAGGTGCTTTCCAACAACTATAAATTTAATATATTTTATTTTTATTTTAGTTTTACTAAACACAAGTTTTTCATCAAACATCAAGTTTGGTGAAAAATCATTGTGGAAAATAGTAAATTTGAGAAAAAATATATTGAAAAAATTACACGCACTAGGTATTGATGTCCTCATTCCAACAAAAAAAATAAAATTTGAATTTCAATACATACCAAAAAAGTTATGCGAGCCGAAGTGCACCTATGTCTAAATTGTAATTGGTTTGACTTCAAAACTTAATTAAAAGAAAAATATTCAACAAAACATTATGAAACAAAATGAAAGCACTAGATACTAGTGTTACCAACCTAAACTAAAAAGAATTAGAATTTTATCCTTTCTAGAAATTTTTTTATGCGAGCCAAAATACACACCACTTTTTAAAAATGTTGTTTACTATTAAAAGCTAGTTATCAAAGGAGATACAAAAAAATTATAATTTAATTTAATTTTTTTTTTAAAAATACATTTAAAATCTATAGACAAAATCTAACAAATCACTAGTTTACATAATTTTTAAATTCCTAATAGTTTACCTACTATAGGTGTTGGAAAGTGAAGTTTTTTCTGAAAATGTTGATTTCAATGTCAAGTTTGGCCAAAAAGTGTAACCCATTATTGTGGGATAACCCTCTTGGAAATGAAATAGAAGGGTATTTTAATGTAGAAGCAAGAAAAAACAAAAAGGAACGATAAAAAGTAAGTAAATGGGAAAAATTAATATATACAATGTGAAGCTGAAAACAATCAATAATTGGTACAACTAGTTAACAAAATGTTTCTATTGAGAATGGGAAAGTTTTGTACTTACACTATTGATCATGTTTAGGAACAATGAGTTGCATTTTATTATAGAGAACAATAGTGGGAAAGATATTTTTGTTTTGATACAACTTGCAATGACATGGAGAAATTGTTATTATAAAGTATGTTTGTCAAAGCTAAATTTATACGAGGATTTCTGTAAACAACAAGTATATGGCGTTAAAAGTAAAACCAAAAAAACCACGCTTGTTTTCCTCCCTACCATATTGGCATCATGAAGCCCCATGGACTCTAGAAAAACCCCTGAGCAATGAAAGGATGAAACGACCACGAGAGATTTCATGGAATTTTATCATATGTTTTCATATATTATATTTGATATTGTTGTCGTTTCTTTGATGTGACAAATTTAAGGAAAAAAATTATCTTGGTTTGTGAATCCTTTTGCATGCTTATACCTAGTTCCTGCAAATGAAATACAAGGGTATGTCAATGCATAAGCAAGAAAAATTAAATAGGAATGATAGAAAGTGAGCAAGAAAAATAAATATATAGAATGTGAAGCTGAAGATAATCAATAATTAGTGCAATTGGTTAACGAAATCTGTCTAATGACAAAGGGAAAATTTTGTACTTACATACACTGTTGATTGTCTTTAACAAGAACAGGCTGCATTATATCGAGTACTAGGAGCGTGAAATAATTTTAAATAAATAGTATACAATATGGTAATTTTTTTGAATGCCTATTATATTTGTAGAACGATATAAAAGAAATAATATACATACAAAATAAAAGAGGTTAGCACTATCTGTTGTAAATAGAATTTTTTTTGCGAAACATGGGAACATATAACAACCAATAACCAAAAAGGAAAAAGATGTTGTCATATAGAAAAAGAAAACCAGCCCAACCATGGAATTGTAAATGGTTTAGTTGAATGGAGCAACACACACCATTGTCATGTGCTTCTATAGATAAAATTATTTGTCCTCTCAGAAGCACATGACAATGGTGTTCGGTTCTTGTCCATAATCACATAAACCCACACTCATTCTCCTCCCTACCATATTGGCATCATGAAGCCTCATGGGCTCTTGCCAAACCCCCAATCCAAAAAATAGGTAAGGGCCATAGAAATTCTCATGGAATCTTAGCACATAGGACACAATAAAAAACTTGGGGAACATAGGTGTTCTGAAACAAGTTCTGTAACATTGGAGTGTTTCTTTTGGTTTCAAAAGTTTAGGAAAGGTAGATATCCAGGAAAAGAATTAGAAAAATGGGGTTTGAAGATGGCTCGAATAAGATGGATAGATGGAATGTATAGAAAAATGTACAATAAATACAAATGTCCATCTAATCTGATAGTACGAGTTTAAATCTACCTATATTAAAAACACAACTGCAATCTAAGGAAGAATATAGTAAAAATTGTCATCGAATTGACATACCAATTGTTACATGGACCATGTACTAATACATAATGCACATTTTTCTTTAGGGGAGAAAGGAAAAACAACATCATTAAATATATTGATACAAAACAAGCAATCTATGTAAAATTTGGCTTCTCAATTGAAAATTCAAGCTACGAGATAAAATAGAGTAATTGTAAAACAAGTATCAGGAAAATGCTTTAAGAATTAAAGATAGATGACAAATAATTGAAACCCATATGAAACATATTTATACAAGGCAATAAATTTGTGTAAGTGTTGCCTTGTCTAATGAGAATTGTTGACACGACCAAACATTTTCCTTTCGGTTCAGCATATCGAGGCAACCAACTAAATCACCATTAGTGTATGCACGTAGGAAGCTCTACGACTGTCATAAGAAGCTTTGAGTAATTTGTTTGAGGGTGCTTGAAAAAAATGAGGCAAAAAGAATATCATGAAACATATTGATATAAGATTCAAGCTACATTGTGTGGTAGTAGACATTGAAGACAAAAAGAGGAATTGTATAACAAGTATTAGAATAACACTTATTTGCTACGTTATCAGAAAAATGAGCACAATAGAGCCACAAAAAAATGGCATGTATAAGTATTTTGTACATTACAAGGAAAATCCTTATAATATAGCCACAACATTCAATGATATAGCATTAAGATGTTAAGAATAGAGCATTCGATCATCGACTGTGTGTACAATATTCATAATGGCACAATGGTTCTCCTGACAATACAACTGAATCTATATATTTTTTGTTGCATATTTTGGACTATAGTTTCCCACTCTAGAACATTGAATATTGTATTTACTTGCTAGTGTGGCAGATTGGAGGGTTTTAAAACTATTGTTCTCCAGAATCTATAAGTCATTTTACATGGGTGTTTTGCATAAATGGTATATATATATATATATAAGCATTCAATGATATAGCATTGAGATGTTAAGAATAGAGAATTTAATTGTTCAGTGTGTGTACAATATTCATAATGGGACAATAGTTCTCGTGACAATACAACTGAATCTATATATTTTTTCTTGCATATTTTGGAGTGTACTTTCACACACTGGTACATTGAATATTGTATTTATTTGCTGGTGCAGCAGATTGGAGGGTTTTAAAACTGTTTTTCTCCACAATCCGTAAATCATTTTACATGGGTTTTTTTGCATAAATGGTATATATATATTGTAAATTTGAGCTCCATTATTTGGTAGTAAATATTATACAATAATAGGTAAATTCTAAAAGATCTATTATCTAAATACTGAAGAACCACATATGTCTAATTCTTAAGTATTATCCTAATACCTCTTACAATTGTTACATAGATTGCATGTCTTGTACCAATAGATTGCATGATATTGTTTTTTCCTTGTCTGTTGGAAGCTCATTATAAAAAAATATTAATTGTCATGGTTTTTTTCTTGTATGCCAAGAAAATATATTGATTAATTTGCATTGTCGAAAGAGCCATTGCGGTGTTGGTTTGGTATAAGATTATTCTAAGAATCCTCACCGCCAAGTATGTTCCTAACCAGATTTGAGGATTTTAAAAATGTTATGCTTTGGAATTTGTAAGTCATTTTACATAGGTATTGTGCATAATATTGAATGCCAAGAAATGTATCTATAATTTCCAATGGATTCTGTGGTGTTAAATGCATTTTGGATGTAAGTTATCCGTAATCTACAAGTCATTTTACATGGGTGTTTTGCCTAAATGATTTAAATTTATTGTTTATATTAAAACTATTGTTGTCTTGAATTTGTAACTTGCTTTACATAGGTGTTTGGCATTATGGGTGTGTATGGATGGAGAAATTGCAGTTAAATATTTTACCTTTCATCAAAAAACATGGTTAGGGTTAGTGATTTTTACCGTCCCTCGTTTATTGTTTGTAGTTATCTTTGTGCATCTTTTGCCTTATACCAATTACCATAGGAGCAGTTGTGCCTAAATCTTGTTCCTTTTGTGAAAAATTATGGTTAGGGTTAGTCATTTTATTGTCATCCGTTGACAGTTCTAGTTACCTCCGTGCATCTTGTCCATCGATTGAACTAGATTAATTTCCCCATGATGCAAAACTGGAATTCATGATATTATTCTTTTTAGTTCCCTGTAACAAATTGTTCATTATCGTAGAAATTTCCTGTTTGATTCTCCATATCTCAAAGTTCTATTTAATGTGGTTTTTAGAACATCTGTCAATTTCCTCTAATTCTTATGTGTTTTCATAATAGGTGTTTTCTAGGTAGACAAAGTGAATGCAATATTGAGTGTTGCATTGTGGGAAAGTATATTTTCATTGAGTTCTATTGTCAAAACAACCATTGGCCAACTATTTGCTTCAAGTTTCCACTAGGTTTTTTGGTTTAGACCAACCGGTTTTTTTGTTTGCTGCTTCCAGAGATGCCTCGATACATCAAAGCTTTATAGGAAGTGTTTGATTACGAGAGTGTTAATACAATCTGCCATTTTTGTACGATGGGGGCAGACAAAGTAAATGTGGGTGAGCGTAATAAATGCAATTTTGAGTACTGAAGTGTGGGAAAGTATACTTTGATTAAGTTGTATTGTCAAAACGGTCATTGGCCAAGAATTTCCTTGAAGTTTCCACTATTTTTTTTATTAGTCTAGTTGTGAATTGGATTTTCTAGTGCCACAGATGCCCTAGCTTGAGGGGACTTGACCGAGTTTTTTTTGTGGTGACATGGAGCTTCGTAATTACATGGGTTGGCGGTGGTGGAGTTGGTTTCCTCAAAACATGGAAGTTGAATGGTTGTATATAGTATTTAGTAATAAATAAGTGTTATTCTAATGCCTCTCACATAAATACTCTATTTGTCTTTAATATATATATCCATATGTGTATCTGTCTATGTTTCAAAGGATTTATTTTCACATACAGTTCATATTGTATGTATATATATATCTAATTGATAGGGAAAGGAAAAAGCACAAATCATATGATCGATATCCTCCCCACCACATTTCCATCATGAAGTGTCATTAGCTTGTGGAAAACTATGAACCAGGAAAAGGTCTAATGGAAAATTTGATGTAGTTCCATCATATATCACACAATGACAAAGATGATAAAAAAATTGTGTGTTGCAATATATGGATTGCTTTTCCTAGTGCCTTTTTGTGGTGCAATAACTTAAAAAAAAAAGAAAATGCTAATAAAGAATTGGGAAAGATTGAATTTGTTTGTAATGTAGATATATATAGGAAAAGCATAATATACAGGAGGTCTTGTTTCAAAGCAGAACAAATCCCATAGATGAAATACACAAATATCATTAAAGGGAAGACATCAAAGAAATGCCAAAGGTTTTGATTCAAAGCATACAATGTATACAAATAACTTTTTAAACATACTTGATGTTGGTATATACTAGAACATATCTAGCCTTGTAGAAAAAAAGAGGCCTAATTTATAACTTTGGTATGTACTGGAACATATGTAGCCCTCTAGGAAGAAAAGGGGCACCAAATGTATAAATCAGCAAAATATAAATTTATAAAACAAACCTTGGTTATGGTTACAACTATGGGTATCTATTAGGCATGGATAGTTCCATAGATGGGCTCTAGATATCCTTGCCCTTCTATGCTTGTTTGAAGGTGAACATCATATAATTGCAAAGTAAAATTTTATTTCAATCTATCAAAATACATATCAGTAGTTAGATGTCTATGGTACAGTGATAAATACAGTTTGAAAACAACTTACAACAATGGTAGGAGGGACAACACAATGTAGATTACAGAACACAACACTTGTTAAACCATTCAATATGCCAACCAGTAAAGGTGCATGGCAGGTTTTCACCATTCTGTACCTATTGAATGAAGAAACCAACCCCACTACCGCCAACAGTTGTGCTCAAGAAACTCCACTGCTTTTGTGAACAGGCTCGGGCACGACCTCGCAAATTGCATGAAGTCTTATAATATACTAAGAAAAACATGTAATGTATAAAAGACTATATGTTTGTTAAAGCAATATAAAGGAAGAGAAAAATAGTAGAATGCTCAAAAGAGGATTCTATAGATCAACATTATACATATATACATATACATACACATACATATACATATAAATATACATATACATATACATACACATACACATACACATACACATACACATACACATACACATACACATACATATACATATATATAGATATACATATACATATACATATAATTTTCGCCCTTTGTTTATTGCTTGTAGTTATCTTTGTGCATCATTGGCGTTATAATCATTACCATATGAAAAATTGTAGTTAAATCTTCTTTGTTTCATCACAAAAATATCACTAGGGTTAGCAATGTTTTTGACCTTTTCTATTCTCGAGGTACTTGGCACTAAATATTATAGATAAATAGAGAAGAATTTCCTAGGTTTTTTCATGATGACATGAAGCTTACCTTTTCAACAAAGGATTTTCCTAAATGTTTCCCATTGGTGAATAAGAACTGCAAAAAAATTATGAGCTTATAATTGACTGGGGAAGTGTTACATAGTAAATGTATTTTTAGTAGCTCTTTTACAGTTTTCCTATTTGTCTAGAATATGTAGTGCCAAATAATGCAGCTTCAATTTAGAATCGAGCATCTAATTGTTATATAGATTGCTTCATTCACAATATAATTTTACCTTTGTCTTAATTTAATATTCATTAGACCTAGATGCACATATACTATATTTGACCTTTTTTCTTTTGGGTAATAAATCAATTGGTAGATTACTATTTAACTATTTTAAGATATAGATGCATAGAAATACATCACAGACTTGAAGTTGCGGATTAAATAATATTTATGAAAAATATGGAAGATTAAACAATTTTCCTCTCTTAAAGAGTTATTAATGATATCTTTAATTAATAATATTAAATTAAAAAATATTCTGTAAAAAAATATTAGTCCATAATTCTAGGCATGGCATATTGATCCCAATGCCTATATGGCAGTAGATTATTTATTACATTGATGTTTATTATTTTCTTTGTTTTTTGGTTTTAATATTAGTTACTATAGTGAAATAAATTACACACAAACATATAGAAAAATATATAGATCTATCCATGTGGATATAAATGTATATGTATACATGATCACAATAGGAATAACATAGTTTGAACATTCCAATATATAAAAATATATACAACTACTGTACAGATTTCTCCATTTACTATTTTCAATACTTGAATATTGTTATATGTTTTCCATTGAAGATAATATTTCTATTCAATACTTATAAACAAAAAAAGGAATTTATAGTATGCATACAAGAACTAAAAATTCCACCATATAGCAGGAATCAAGAATCATAGTGACAATGCAGAATAAGAATAATCTGGATAACATGGTAAAATCAAAAGGATGGGAGGTCAATGAATATGCAATTATAGGAATAAATTATGTTCATATTTGTAAAATAGAAGTCTTAACATCGCATAGTGAGAATTAAAAATGGAAGAGCATGAGAAAATCTAGGAAGTGTGAAACAATAGTCAAAACGCAGGCTCGCTAGTAGAGCCTTTTTCTAGAGCAAGGGTAGATATGTTTACTATGTCTGAAAGCAACAGTTTACACTCTGATTTGAAATCAAGTTTTTTTGCTTTCACTATTGTTGTCTTAAGTTGTTCCACATAATTATAAATATATGTTTTGATAAAGACAGTAAAGATGTATGGTTTACAAAGAAGGCCTTTAATAACAACAATAGGATATGTCATAGACTCAAAGCTATTCTACAACATGTTGAGGTCTTTTGCTGGAATTTGTAGTAAACTAGTGGCAACTTCATCAAAATAAATACACCAAAGGTTGCTTGAATGGTCTTGCAACTTTAATTGCAGAAGGTAGTGATAGTTGCATTCCTCAATTTCCATCTAGAAATGATCACAAAACCAAACATCAACACAGGGCCATGTGCATTTTCTTTTGCATTCTTTTCCATTAACCAATAAAGGACAAGAGGGATAACAAAAAGCCTCTATTTTTGCAATTTGAATGCTTTCTTTAAAAATGGCTTCAATAGTTTTTGGAAAACCAAGGCAGTTGCTCAATATTAATGCAATAGTAACCCTATCATTTCAAGGATGTAGCCTACGAGGTGTAGAAGAAGATGAAACCATTTGTTCTACTTTGATTGGGCCCCAGGATCTAAGAGTTTTTTCCTTAGGAATAGAAGGGTTAGTGTCAAGGATTGTTATTGTTTCAATGTGTTCATAACTTTAGCATTAAAGTAGCCTACACAGCCACCCCGGACAATAGCTATGACTATATCACTAGAAAGGTACATCAGCTCCAATGCATCGCCTTTTTCTTGCCAACTTGGGCCCCACAAATTAACTTCAATGAAAGAAGCAGATATATCATATAGTTTAATAGTTCTCTAGATTGTTTTGGATCCATTTTTCCTACAAACAATTGATATGTACCCAGCATGAACTACAATTCCAATAATATCAACCAAGCTATTATCACTATAATTGTTTATGTCACTAATTGGCACAAATGTATACATTGTTTTTGGAATGGGAATATGTTCTGGACACCGTTTTATTGTTGATTTTTCATCCAAAACAATTTCAAGGTTACTATTTAATTTATTGAATTTTTTATTTTCTTCCTTGAATGATCCTCTTAATATTAAATAAGTTGCACCAACCTCAACTCGACCATAATGTAGTTCAGTAATATTATCAAAATAAGTGACATGTATTTTTGTGCCCTCACTATCTATAATGTCAAAACTGAAAAGTTTGCCTTCACCTCTTTGTTTCTAGAAATGGTACATCTCTCTAATATGTGTTACATAGCCTTTCACTATCCACACATTTTGATAAATTTTCAAAGCTTTAATAGGGCTGACATTTGGAGGGCTGAATTGTTTTCTAGGGGACAACTACAAAACGAATCTAGGGGTCCATTTAGAAGGAGAAGGCGAGCCTAGTCCCAACATTTTCTCTTCTTGCTGCTTGAACAGATACCTAGCCCGGTGCCAATGATTTGACAATAAGAATTAATCAAAACTAAGTTGAATATGATTAAGGCCTTGGAGAAGAAGAAAAAAAATACATTGGAAACATTATATTAGGCAGATATAAAATGAGAAGAGAATTTTTCAAAATAGGCAACAAACAATGCAACCCACCTTGAATCTTGTACAGACGTAGTCGTTTAAACATACAAGGGACCCTACTTTCAAGGCACCTGAAAATAAAAAATCATTGCATTTGGAAGGCAGGTTTCCTATTTGCATATGGTGTCCATCAAATAAAACAACCTTGTATCACTCAACTTGCCCTTCATCACTGCCAAATTTTTTGAAGGAAAAACTTGAAGGATCAGAGAGGTCACAAAATCTCCAGCATTGATTGAATGGATTGAAAATGAAGTCAAAGTTGGTTGTTTCTTTGGAGCCTAAAAAGACAAGTTCAATCAAGGAAAATGCACATCATGACACCAAATAGATAAAACAAGTAAGGAAAATAAAGGCTGCAAAGGGAGGGATATTATTATGTATTCTAAAAGATCAATGCATGTGTACTTCCACATCTATATGTTTTACTAGGGCCAACCATATGTGTATACACCTAAAGGCCAATAAAACTGGAAACATAAATATAAAAGAATATGGAGTGTGTCTTTTTGTATTTGAGCATCCTAAAAGCAAAGCAACTTACAGGCAATGTTCAAATTTATTACAAGAGAGAAAAAAACAATAACAATAAATTTGCAGCAGGAATAAGGGAAATGAAATATAAACTTACGGAATTAGGATCTGGAGGATGGAACCCTCAAAGATAGATTCCATAGCGGGACCTATGGGAGGTGTCTACAAATCAACCACCAAATTGATTTTGGGGGGCTTGAGAGGCCCATCCATAAAGCTCGGTCCCGTAGACATAATTCTGGAACCTTTTAGAGGGAGGCAAGGTTACAATTATAGTTGACTGGTTAGCATAGGCTATTTCACAATAAAAAATAAAAAAAATAATGTATTCCAACATACAATGCCAATTAGTAGACAAGTTAGAAATATTGATAATCTACCAACCATTTTTACTAGTTTCCACTGCAACAGCCATGTAAAATGGATTATAGATTGCGCATGGTAGCAATTTTAACATAGATAATAAATAAAGAATTTATACAAAATAAGCACATAAAATAACATAGATTGTGGAGAACAACAGTTTAAAACCCTTTAAGCCACTTTAAAACCAACCACAAACCAAGTATAGGTTATTGGTACTCATTGGCTTTACAAGTACTATTTAATGCGTGTTTGGTGTCAAAGATTCTAGATGGAATGTTGAATTGATGATCCAACTCTTACACATAATGCTTGTCTTGTATGAATATGTTTAGTGTGGATATTTGATCCTCTATTATCTATGTATCATTCTTGAGTGTTTTTGTAATATTTGTTTCTGTTGCCTTCATACCTTTTAATGCAAATAGTAGAATATACAACAACAAGAATGAAAATGATTAAGTACATATATGCATTGAATTTTCCCTTTTTGCACACATTTAAAAAAACACATATAACGAGATATATATCCATATGTACTTTTGGGGGGGTTTCTAGTGGTTGTTTATAACAACATCAAGTTTTCTAATTATGTGGTTTGGTGGTGGTGGAGTTGGTGCCTCAATACATGGAAGAAGAATGGTAAGTGTTTTTTCACATGAGGGTTAATGTATCCTGGTGCTAGTGCACCATAGCACTGTAGGAAGTCAATGCAATGTTCAATGTTGCAGTATGGAAAAGTATACTCCAAAATGTGTTAGAAAATATAGTGATTAAGTTGCATTATCGAAAGAGGAATTGTCATCCTTCAGTATTTTCTACTCTTTCTAAATGAAATTCTACATAAATAAGAATAAAGACACCATACACATCTATTTCAATATACATGTTAATATATAAATTACTATTGGATTGTCAAACAAGGCACAATGGTCTTTGTCTATATAAATGGATATATATGTGCCTATATGCACATTTTTCAATATAAAATAGGGAATTGAATACATATATATGTGTGTATATATATTTTTCTATGTAAAAGTTACAACCAGCCCAAAGGTACATATCAACACCATGCTTGCAGTTTGTAGCAGCCTACATAATTTGACAATTTACAAGAGTTGAACCTAGGCAATAAACACTTTCTTTTGAAGAACACTTTGTTATCACAAACTTCAAACAGTTCAGTAAAAAACAACATCATGAAACATATTGATACAAGAGATACAACATGTTCCATCGAAACAAAACAACCATGAAAAAAGATTTCAGAATTTAAAAAATTGAAAACAATCATTCTTACAAGAACAATAGAATAATCTATTATACATGAGGGAAAAATAATATCATGAAACACATTGATAGAAGACAACCAATCTATATAAAAATTTCCTTCTAAATTCTAAATTCATAATTTCTTTGCACTCCTTATTGACCACTAAGCAACATTAGGAACACCCTTTGATGAAGAGGTAAGCTCCACATCGTCATTAAAAACCCAAGGCATGTCAAATTTCTATTTCTCTATAATATTGAGCACCAAGAAATGTAGCTCGAATTGTCAATTAACACTATGGCCTTACAACCATTTCACACAGATTATTGGGACCTGTTCCATTTGCAAGTTCTATTTAATGTGGGTTTACTAGCAAAGAATGTAGGTAAA
Source organism: Sequoiadendron giganteum (assembly GCA_007115665.2). Lineage (NCBI taxonomy): Eukaryota > Viridiplantae > Streptophyta > Pinopsida > Cupressales > Cupressaceae > Sequoiadendron > Sequoiadendron giganteum. The sequence continues at coordinate 405,985,583 of CM021107.1, read as the reverse complement.
CTTTTCAATTGACAAGCCAACTATTACATAGACTACTTGGCTTGTATGAATAGGAATATAACAAATAATGGAAAATCCAACTTTAAAATATGGAGTATACGATAAAAGGAAAAGTGCGGTAATGATCAACTTGCTATTAGGAACTGAAAAAAAAATATCATGAAGATCACTTTGTTATCACGAACTTGAAAAAGTTGAAAAAAAAAGAAAATTATGAAACATATTGATAGAAGACATATAACATGTTCGATCTAAAAAAAATGACCACGACAAAATTTCCAGAATTGTAAAAGTTAGAAACAATCCTTTTTACAAGAACCATAGAATAATTTGTCACATGCAACTTCAAACTCATGAGTAAAAAATAATATCATGAAACATATTGATAATGAAACAAATGAGGGAAAAAAAATATCATGAAAGATATTGGTAGAAGAGAACCAATCTATGTAACAGTTCCTTGCCAATTATAAATTCATAATTTTTATAAGTTATTTTTAATGTGGGCATACTACCAAAGAATACAACTCGAATCTCCAATTCACAAGCCAACTCTCACATAGACTGCTTGAATTATATGAATATGTTTGATGTGGGTTCTCAAATATCAATCATTAACCTCTAATTCCCATGAAAAATACAACAATAAACAATCCATCACGGGGGACTAAGGAAAGACTATCATGAAGAACATTTTGTTATGGGGATCTTGGAAGAAAGGAAGAGGCAACAATTTTTACAGTAGTCTACTATCAAACCAACACCACAATGGCTCTTTCAACAATGCAACCTAATCAATATATTTTCTCACACATTTTATAGTGTACACATTTATATAAATATGTATATATATGTATGTATATATATACACACATATACATATATACACATATATATACATATACATATACACATATGTATGCAAACATATATATATTTATACATCTATACAATATAAATATACAAATAGATATACAAGTATATATACATTTATATAATATACATACATATATATATATTCATTTATACATCTATAAAATATACATACATATATATATATACAGATAGATATACAAATATATATACATTTATACACTTATACAGTATACATACATATATATACATATATATATACACATATATATACAAATATATATAATTTTATATATCAATGGCTATTTCAGCAATAAAACTTAATCAAACTATAATTTCCCACACTGCAACACTCAATATTGCATTTACTCCATTTGCCTACATCTACTTCATCCACCCCCACCACACAACAACAACAAAATGCATTAACACTCCCATGATCAAACACTTCCCATTCCCCTTCCACGTATCGAGAACACCAACTTCACCGCCACTAGCCCACGTAATTAGCGCCACAAAAAAACATGGGAGAAAACACATGCCATCCAGATTCCGCATAGCGAGGAGGCCTACTCCACCATGGCCAACCCATGTAATTATGAAGCTCAATTTCTCCACAAAAAAGCCTGGCCAAAATCCCGCCGACCAACAAATCCTCCATCGCTAGGAAATCCAATTCATAGCTATCAAGGACACTAACTCTGATATTGAGGACACTAACTCCACCATCGCCAACACATGCAATTACAAAGCTCAATGTCGCCTAAAAAAAAACCTGACCAAGTCCCTGCTGACCAACAAATCTCTGCCACTGGGAAATCCAATTCATGGCTAGGCTATCGGAAATCCTGACAAAAGCTTCAAACATAATAGCCAACATATATATATATATATATATATATATATACATACATTTATACATACAATAGTCTGCTATCAAACCAACACAACAATTCCTCTTTCAACAATACAACTTAATCAATATATTTTCTTGTACATTTCACAACATGCTATCCAATACACACATATATATACATATACATATATATGTATACATAGGCATACATACATATATAGACATATATATATATATACTCTATGCATATTTGGTGGTATACACATTTTGCACAATTTGTTCCTTGTTGTCTTTCCAATTGGTCTAACTTTATATCCTTACAAAGAGCATGGTGTAGATTATGAACAATATGTGGAAATAAGTGCACTGAAACATACATAAATACATTTGTATAATGAAGACAAATACAACAATTGTATAACATGGATAACAATATCATTTAAAAACCATTAAACTTCACTTAAAAGGTGTATACACACATGGGTCAACTTGACAAAGTATATAGATATGCAAGGAGATATGTATTTATATTTTCTTGCATACAAAAACATCCCTTTCATGTTTATGTATATGTATATTGATACATATGTATATATATGTATATGTATATGTGTATGTATATGTATGTGTGTATGTATATGTGTATGTATATGTATGTGTGTATGTATATGTGTATGTATATGTATGTGTGTATGTATATGTATGTATGTGTATATGTATATGTATATGTATATGTATATCCATATGTATATGTATATGTGTATGTATATGTATGTGTATGCATATGTAGCAATACAATTTCTCACAGAAAAAAATGACACAAGCAACACACCTATGGGGCTCGTGCCTGAGAATTGTATAGTAGAGTTGAGACAGCTAGAGTCTGTTATCAAGAATTGGGAAAAAGAATGACATCACAAAAATTTGTTATGACGAACTTCAAACAGATGTGAAAGTACGAATATTGCAAAACATACTGATATAAGACTTATAACATGTTCCATACAAACAAAACAACCACAACAATTAACACTTTATTATAAGCAGCTTCAAATTTATCATAAGGAGCTTGAAGCAGTCTATGTAACAATTGTAAGAAGTATTAGGATAATACTTAAGAATCAGATGTTGTGGTTCTTCAGTGTTTTGGTAGTAGCTCTTTTACAATTTTCCCATTTATCTATGATACTTAGTGCCAAACAATGAAGCTCAAATTTGCAATATATGCACGTGCATATATATATCACTTATCCAAAAAAACCATGTGAAATGAGCGACAGATTCCAGAGAATTTTTTTTTTGAAACCCTGCAATTTACTGTACCAGCAAGTAAATGCAATATTCAATGTTGCAGTGTGGGAAAGCATAGTCCAAAATATGCAAGAAAAATATATAGATTCAGTTGTGTTGTCAAGAGAGCCATTGTGGCACCATCAATATTGTACACACATTGAACAATTAAATGTTGGATTCTTAACATCTCAGTACTATCGACTCAGCATCTGTGTGACAAAAGAACCAACTCCACCACCACCAATCCACACCAACCATCAAGCTCGACATCACCACCCCAAAACCTAACCAAGCAACCACCAACTGAAACATCATCGACACCAGAAAATGCAATTAATAGTTGAGTTGACAGAGTTCCATCCATATTCTACCTATAATTTCTATTAGGAAATAATGTAGCTTGGACTTTCAATTGAGAAACTAGCTGTCACATAGAATTCATTGTTACCCCTTGTGTAGACAATGATAGAATCCACGGTACGGAGAAATTGTTGCTACACGATATCCAAACAGCGATAGAATTTATGGCTAGCAGGAATATGCTGCAAGGTCAGATCTATACATGTATTTCACTGACCTATTAGAAAAAAAATTAAATCAAAGGAAAATAAGAGGTTTCTCAAAACCCACATTAAAAATAACGCTAAAACTTGGAGAATAGAGTAGGCACACTATGGTAATGAATAGTTCGGCAAGGGAAAATCAAAATAAGAATACCATGAAGAACTCTTTGTTGACAACAATTTTAAACAATTGAGAAAAAACAATACCATCCTTCCGGATGAAACATCTCCAATGCTACCGATGACTCTCAACTATTTTTCTAATAATTGTTTTACAATTTTTCTATTTGGGAATGAGAGATGTTTCAAAACCCACATTAAATAGAACATTATAATATGGAGAATACAATAGGCAGAGTACGATAATGAGCAGTTTGGAATGGAGAACTGGAAATAAGAATATCATGAAGAACACTTTGTTAACAAGAAGTTCAAATAGTAGAGAAAAAAACAATACCATCAAACATATTGATGCAATAGGAAAATCAAAATTAGAAAACACCTATTACGAAAAAACATAAGTATCAAATAAAAATTATATATGCTCTCAAAACCACATTAAATAGAACTTTCAAATATGCAAAATAGAAGAGGAAAGTTACAATAATTGACAATCTGTTACAGGGGATTGAAAAAAAGAATATCATGAAGAGCGCTTTTTTGAGGGGAACATGAAACAAAAAAGGGGAAAAGAACATAACGAAAGATATTAATATAATACATTTCCATCCCATGTAGTTAACAAGCTCCACCGCCTACATAAACACATCTTACATGGGTATTTCACACAAATTACTTGTGTATAATATTTAATTCCAATCATTGTAGATCGAATTTACAATTAAGCCTGTTGCATGATACACATTTTCCAGAGATTGTTGCATCATATAATTGTTGTCATAGCATAAAGAAAATAGGAATTCTCATAAATAATTAGGTTTACATAATTGATTTCACAAGTTGAAAATATATTTGTATAAACATGGAGAAAAGAATACTTTGGCGGTTTTTACCTGTTATTATAAAAGCTCTTTTATATGTTCAACTTTATATTTATTTTTTGGAATTTTTCAGAGTATGATTTCCCACATTGCAACACCCATCTCAAACGACTTATAGATTCTAAAGAACAACACTTTTAACATAAATAATAAATAAACCATTTATGCAAAACACCCATGTAAAACGCCTTACAGATTACAAAGAACAATAGTTTTAAAACCTTCCAATCTGCTATGAAACCAACACCACAATGCAAACAACCATGTAAAATGACTTAGAGATTATGAAGAATAGTAGTTCTAACATCAACAATAAATAAATCATTTATACAAAACACCCATGTGGAACGACTTACAGATTGCAAGGAACAACAGTTTTAAAATCCTCTAATCTGCTATGAAACCAACACCACAATGTTTGTTTCAATAATATAGCTTAACCAAAGTATAGTTTTTCACACTAAAACACTCAATATTGCATTTAATTCATCCACCCCCATTGTACAACAACAAAATAATGCATTAACACTCTCGCGAACAAACACAAGCAGCCATGTAATAATGAGTATAACCCCACAGGCTTCAATGAAAATTCTAGCTACATCACCGGGCACTATTTTCTAGTATTTCCTTTATCTCTTCCATTTATTTTTTTCAAGTTTCCGATGAAATTTTCATTAGACCAGCCATGAATAGGATTTTTCATGTAATAGCTCTTTTACAATTTCCCTATTTGTCTAGAATTTTTAGTGCTAGCCAATGCAACTCAAATTTTATCAATTGCGCCTGTAGCATTATATATATACACATATCTATTAAGACTGTAGCATTATATATAAACACACACATATATACATATATACACACACACACACATATATATACACATATATACATATGGAGAGGGTTAGAATGAAAGCACAAACATGTTGGAGATAAAACTAGTTTGGTGGGTGTTAACTATTATTCTTTCTAATATTTGTTTTATTTGTTCAATTTATTTGTTTGAAGTTTTCGATGGGATTTTTGTCAGGCGAGGTGTGAATATATTTTGTAGATGCTATTGAAACTCATTGTCTTTACCAGTTGTATTCAATGTGGGATTTTCTCCAAAGAATAAACCAAAGATGCATAGAGATCACTACAAACAATAAACGAAAGATGCACAGAGATAACTAAAACAATAAACCAAGGGAAAAAAAATAATTGCCCCTATATTAATCTATAATTTCTCCTATGTTAATTGGTATAACGAAAAAGATGCACAAAGATAATTGATACAATAAACCAACGACCAAAAAATTACTAACCCTAACCATATTTTCTCACGAAACAAAGAAGATTTAATTGCAATTTCTCCATCCATACATAACGATAATCTCTTTCAAATCTTCAAAATGCGTATAATGCCAAAGATAAAAACATATAACAAGAAAAAATGAAAAATAATTTAATCATCTATGCAAAATACCCATATGAAATGGCTTACCATATAGATGCACATAAATAACCATAACAATAAACCAATGGCGAAAAAATTACTAACCAAAGATACAAACATATAACAAGAAAACATGAACAATAAATTAATCATCTATGCAAAATACCCATATGAAACGACTTACCGTACAGATGCACATAAATAAATAGAACAATAAACCAATGGTGAAAAAATTACTAACCCTACCCATGTTTTTTCACCAAAGAAAAAATATTTAACTGCAATTTCTTTATCCACACAAAGCAGAAATCTCTTTGAAATCTCAAAAAATGGGTATAACGACAAGGATAGAAACCTATAACAAGAAGAAATCAACAATAAATTAATCACCTATGAAAAATACTCATATGAAATGACCCACCATACAGATTCATATAGATAACTACAACAATAAACCAACGGCCAAAAAATTACTAACCCTAACCATGTTTTTTCATGAAAGAAAGAATATTTAACCGCAATCTCTCCATAAATGGTTGTAACGCCAAAGATAGAAACATACATGAACAATAAATTAATCATCTATGCAAAATACTCATGTAAAAGGACTTACAGATTCGAGAGAACAACACTTTTCAATCTAGCATAAAATAATTTCGACAATACCACAATAGTTTGTTATCAAACCAGCCATAGAGACGGATTTTACAATAGTCTGGTATCAAACCAACACCAGAATCCCTATTTTGACAATACAAATTAATCAAAGTATACTTTCCCACACTACAAAACTCAATATTTCATTTAGTTTGTCCGCCCACATTTACCTCTTCCACCTCCATCGTACAAAACCTACAGAATGTAGGGTGATCCCACATAGTTGGTTTACAATTTTTGAGAGGAACTAGTTTTTGCTGAAATCGCATATTTTTAGAAAATATAATGATTTAATCCTTAAAAAGTTCCATTTTAAGGATTCCAATTGAAGAGGGTTTGATCAAACCACCTTAGATCAAACCCCCTTGGATAGAAACTTGCTAGTTTTAAATCATACCTATAAATGAGTCTCCTTTACACCTATCAAAATGTTGATAAAAATTCACTTTTGATTTACCTTTTGGTGGATCAAAGGAATTCATTTAAAATTTATTTCAAATGATTATGATAGTCCTCAGAATGAGCTATCCAACAAATATAATTTTAATATGTTTTGGTTTTATTATGTATTTGTTTTTTTAGTTTTAATAAACATAGGTTTTTCATCGAAAATGAAGGTCTTTGTTCTGCACATGTGGAAAAATAGAAAATTATCAAAAAAGAATTAAAAAATATGAGTGCACCAGATATTGAATTCCTTGATCCAACAAAAAAATAATTAATTTCGATATATACAAAATAAGTTACGCATTATACAGTCGCGCTATGTCTGAATTATAATTGTTTTGACTTCAAAACTTGATTAAAGAAAAAATATTCAATAAAAAACTATCTAACCAAGTGGAAGCACTAGATATCAGAGTTACAAATCTAAATTCGAAATAATTAGAATTCTATCCTTCATGGAAAAAAGGTTACCGTTATACGGTGTGTGTCACTTTTTAAAAATAAAACCAATTTTTGTGGGAGATGGAAAAAGAAGTGCAATTTGATTCCAAAATTTTTGAAAGAAATATTTTTAGAATCTACAAAAAAAATGTGGTGAGACTCTAGTTTGCATCATCTTCAAATTCCTCACGGTTTAGCCGCTATAGGTGCCCAAATGTGAATATTTAGTTAAAAATAATAATTTAAGTGTCTAGTTTGACCAAAAATTGTAAACCACTATTGTGGGGTCACCCTCACCTTAACACTCCCACAAGCAAACACATACCATTCAGCTGTCGCATATCGAGGACACCAACTCCACCACCGCCAACCCACGTAATTACGAAGCTCCACATCACCACACAAAACCCTAGTGAAGTCCCTATCAGTCGGCAAATCCCTGCCACTGGAAAATCCACTTCATGGCTGGGCTAATGAAAATCCTGATGGAAAATTCAAACAAAATAGCCTATCGACTAAAAATATTTCTGAGAGATATTCATTTTGAGAAGTCTTTTAGAAATAGATTTTTTATAAAGTTTCAAGAAGGATACAAATGCTAATAATATTGGTAGATGGAATATATAAGATAAATAGATTAGTATAATTTTAATATTATATTTTATAATATAAATTTTAAGATATTCATTTTTTAAATTTATAATAAATATTTAATAATTTATATAATTATAGTTATAAGTAATTATTTCGAGAAGCATTTCCTATAGTTGCAGCTAGGGGAGAGGGCTTGATAATGGAGCGGGGTCCAATCGTGGGGATAAAAGTAGTTCTTAATGGGCCCCATAATGGAGCGCCTTAATATTCAATTGTAAAACAATTTGTATCCAAAAAGTAAACAAAGTCTGTCCAATCATTGTACAGATAAAAAATATTTTATAAATGGTTTATATTTGTCCCAAAAATAAATAATTATAAAGTCTTACATGTCAGAGAATATTCAAAACCCATCTGACACCACCAACATACAATCTGAGTTTCTCTTGTGTGGTTCATAGCATGAAAACATGCAGCCAAAATATAAAAATAGTATAACTCACACTCCCCTTACATATCACCCACTACATTACATCACCATCAATATTTTCATTGAATTGATACTATGTGAACATCTACTTGAACCAGGACTGTCCCATCTCTAAATCCAATCGAACCCATTCCCCTATCCCACTCTTCCAGCAGGGATAACTTTAGTGGTGAATCTTCGCCAATTGGGGAATTCTAGGAATCGAGCAAGTCAAAATTGGCGAATTTACCATACCCAATAGGGTGTCCAAATCACCCGGATTTTACGAACTATTGGTCCAATGCATGTCCATTCGCCAACAGTTTTCTTTTATGAGGCATGTTTAGGTAATAATTTTGCAATAACAGACTACGCATTTCCAATTGATAGATTAATATTTTTGCCTAGAATCTCGGGAGCATGTCATAAAACACCAACATATTTTCCAATACTATTAAAACAACATTATATGAGGACCCATTTCCCCAATTAAAATTTATAAATAGTTGCTTGTGAAGATCCATTTCGCCAATTAAAATTTATAAATAGTTGCTTATGAGGACCTATTTCGCCAGTAATATTTAAAAATAATTACATTTGAGGACACATTTCTCCTTGAAAATTACAAAGTATCATTCTATAAGTGCACGAGATTCGCTAAATTTTCAACATACCATTTAAAAATCCCACGGAATTCACCAAATATGGATTGATATAAATATAATTGAAACTGTTATTTGTTCTTACACATTTTGTTCAGTTTTGAGGTTCTACTTCTTGATTCAAAAGTCAACGAAAGCCGAAAACGTAGACTTAAAGGTGAGTGATCATTTCTTCATACTGTTATTTGCTATTAGTTGTAATAATAGGATTTCTTTATCTTTTTTCCATTCTTGCTTCAGTCTTAAACATGATTTTGGGTAGGGAATGGGATCTATATTCCCTGTCAGTCTATCCTTCTTAAACAAGAAAAAAAAAAATTCCAATCTTTATTCGAAGTGAGAGATTAATATGTCGACCAGCAAGGGTAAGACTCCTTAGGGTAATGAAGTGACTGGGAGGCCATCAAAATTCCCAAAACGTGGAGGTACCATATAGTCTTACTTTGGAATTAGCAAAGCTTCTAATCCATCAGATCAAGGTGGAGCTACATCATCAACTCTTTCACCAAATATTATTGAAGAAGGAATTCACAATACCTCACCACCACAAGAAAGTCAAGGTGAGATTGTCATTGAGTTAAATCAAAATGTATCAAATGAGGATGGAAATACCACAAAAGATGTTCCAAGGGATACCCTGGTTAGTTAGAATGAGATAATTGACTTGGATGAGGATGATGTTGGTATCAAGAAAAGAAAAGAAAAATAAAAAATTGGGTTGTGAGTGGGAAATGACAAGGAATTTTCAACTTGGTTGGTTTTTGAAGTACCCATTCATTGTACCAATGCGAGTAGAAAATGAAAATGATATTGAAAGGGAAACAGAGGTCAAATGTATGATTTGTAGTTGGAAATGTGGAAGAGACAAGACAATGTAGCTAAATCTTGACACTATAGAAAATCATATTGGTAAAGTTTACAAAAAACAAATCATAGACAAAAAGGAACAATCAGTCGTATGATGGAAATCAAAGGAAGAATGTATTCATATTAAGTATGTCATGAATTATGAAGAGAATAACCATAGAATGTCAAATCTTGAAAAATGTCAAGATACACTTGAGGCTCATTTTGGAAAAGCCATGGCAGCAACAAATCTGTCAAAAATTGTTCAAATGAGTGTTTTTTTTTTATATTTTGTCTAGGGGGCATCCTATGATAGACTACCCAAAATATTTTGATTTATTATCTTATTTGAGTATTCCCCACTTTCCCTTCTTACATTGTTTAGTAAACGTTGGAGGGGAATGGGTGACCTATCCTGCTGTAGTGGAAAAGGAAGATTTAAAGGAGAAAGTAAAAAAGTCAAATTTCATTGCATTATCTTTAGATGAAGTTACTGTGGTAGACAATACTTCTTGGGTCTGTATGCATTTGTCTATTGTAGAACAACATGTTCACCAAGCTCATCTTTTTTGTGTTCATAAAATGAAGGACAATTCAACATCGCAAAATCTATTTGAACTATTCAAGAAATCTTTGAATGAAATTACAGGTATGGATGAGTTGACAATTGCCAAAACGTTGGTGTGTGTAGGAGTTGATGGAGCTACATTGATGCAAGGTCAAAGGAGTGGTGTTTGCACAAAGTTAAAAACTACTTGTGCTCCATATATGCTTGGCATTCACTACATGGCCCACAAAATGAATTTAGCATTCAAAATTGTAAGAAAGTTTCCTATAGTATCAAAAGTTGAAAATCTAGTTCGAGAGATCCACACATACTTTTGCTGAAGTCCCAAATTTTTCCTTGAATTTCAAAATTTTTCTGAGGGGATAACACTTGGAAACAAGCTTCTCAATGATGTTGATACCAAATGGATCTCCCTACATGGACCAGTGCAACGAGTTCTTTCAGAATATCAATCCTTGATTGGAGTGGTGTACGGGCATCATAGCACAATAGACTAAGCTCCTGACCTCTTATATAGGTTACGTGATATAGAGACACTCTTGACTTTAGCTAGTCTTCTCCCCATGCTAGATGAGATGAACAATCTTGTGAAGAAAGCCCAAGATAGAACTATGTATATTTATGAATATGCCAATCTACGTAAACTTACATGCTTGGCCCTCGATCATCTATATCTAGATCTAACACAAGAAGGCACAAATTATTTGATGTGACAGAAAATTACTGATTTGAATACTCTTGATAATTATTTATAGTTTAATGCAAGCGGGCACTTATGTATCTGTGTACGTGGATATGAGATACCAATGTACCATTGTAAAATAGCTAGGCACTCTAGTAGAGAAGTAGCTATTAATGAGGAATATTTTAATGGCATTGTTAAAAAAGTTAGCGGTAATTTGAAGTAAATTGCAAAATCTCTTTCCTCGAAGATTCATGAAAGATTCCCTTGACATGAAATACTTGAAGCCATGGGTATTATGTATCCTCAATTTTGGGTAAACCGAGATAACCCAAAATATTTTCATGATCAAGTAACAATATTGATCATATAGTTTTCATAAAAGGTAACATACAATGAGTAGACAATAGAAGGAATTTTAAATGAAAATAAGCTTAGACAACAATGTAGGATTTTTGCAACATCTATGAGGGACCAGTATAAATCCATGGGCAAGGAGAAGGCCTTTGAACTAGGATCAATAAAAAAGTTTTGGATAAGCTTAGGTCAGAGTGAAATATTGTGTGGTTCGATATCAGAATATTTCAAACTTTCTTATTTATGTCAAACAATGATATTGGGGTCGGTGGAGGATGAGAGAGTTTTTAGTACATTGGGGTTTTTGAAATCAAAGTTAAGAAACAAATTAGACAAGAATTTGGAAAATTGCTTGAGGATGAAAGGAACTGCATATAATGTCAAAAAAATTCATTTTCAAAGGGCACTCGCAATCTGGAGGTCCACATGTGAAAGAAGAAGGACCGGGTTGTGAAACATAGGCACACCAATTCCAGGTGTTGGTACTAGTGGCAGTGGTAGTGGCAGTGGCAGTGGCAGTGGTAGTGGTAGTGGGATTGGGAAAGATGACAATGATATTGAAATTGACACAAATCACATAATGAATGTTGAATTTGAGACACATGCTGAAGAAAGTGAAGAGCAAACTCATAATCAAGATGACTCTTTTATTATCTCAAGATGAGCATCAATTTGAGGACGCTGACTCCATTTGGGAAATGGAAGAGAATTAGCAAGTTTTAGGTATTTTTACTACACTTCATGAATCAATTTCCATTGTTCCAAAGTCCAAACTATAGTTGATGATATTTTATATTGTATTCAATGAACATTGAAATTATGAATCATTGCGCTTCATGATATATTATTTTATATTGCACTGCATGAATCATATTCCAAATTGTAGTTGATGATATTTTATATTGTATTCAAATAAATTGTGAATCATTGCACTTCATGATATTTTATTTTATATTGTACTTCATGAATCATATGCCAAATTGTAGTTGATGATATTTTATATTGTATTCCATCATCCATGAAATTGTCATATTAAAATTTAAATTTGATCTCTTAAAAGGAAATTTAATTTTTCTTTACAAAGAAACTAGCCTCCACCAAGTCCACCCCACTTATCTTCCACATATCAATAATCACAAAAATCTACCACACTTTGGTTTTATGAACAATGCAAATTGTAGAAATTTGTGTGACAAGATCCATATTATAGCCTACATTGTATCCATAAAAAAATTTGAAATTTCGTAATGATGCAGTCCTTCCCCCATTCCTAACAAAATTCAATACCATCAACCTAGCAATGCTTCATCGGTAGAACCCCCATCATAGCCCCACCGATGGCCCAATGAAAATAGCTCACAACCTAGTATCGGTGTAACAATACTCTATCAAGTTCACTCCTAAGGTGCCTTCCTTGATGTACTGATCGAGTCAAGTTGTCAAAAAAAGTAACCATGAATTATTGATGCATAAGGTATGTCAAGGGGACTAGGGTGCATCAGGGAAACATTATCTGGCATCCCACCGATAGAACAAAGGAAAAGTGTCCATCGGTGGAGAGGGTGGCTATCGGTGAAAGACTGATGTGACATCTCGGGGTATCGTCAACTTCGAGATATTTGAAATAAATGTTCTTCTACGATAATAAGACTGAAAGACAATCCATAGATGGTGCATTTATGAACCAGAATTGGAGTGAATTATATCACAAGTTGATCGCATAGTTGTTACAAAATCTTGGAATATTTTGCTTAGGGTAGAAGTAGAAAGGAAAAAACTTAGAGTTCTGACGCAGCAAAGACCGGTGAACTATGGAGGCAACTCGGTGAGACTCATGTAAGTACTTTAGACCTAGCTAAGAAGCAATTTTCATCAAAAGCTTAAGATTTAAATAATGGAAAAGAGTACAGACAAACCCAAAGCTAAAAAATAGAAAACCAAAAAGACTAAGACTTTGGATCAAGTGGACATCAAAAATCCTAAGAGACTTCTAAATGAAGACCTGATAGATAAATGCATTGGGTTAGGGCTGAGACCCAAGAGAAGTGCTCAAATGAATCCTTCCATGGATTGACTATGGGAAAAACATAAGGGCTTAGGAGATATTTGGACACCACAATGAGGGTACGACCTCTTCATGTACCATTACCAAAAAAAAAAAGGTTTCAACCAGTCTGCAATCCATGGAGGTTGAACCTACGCAGACTTGTGGTGCCCAATGTGTTTGTGAACAAAAAGATAATTAAATCTCTTGCTATCAGATATGACCCCAAGAAAAGAACTATTAAGTCACATGGCGGGGGTGACATGCTTGTTATTTCTAGGGATCTCATTTCTAATGTATTTTAGTTAGAGTGTTCACTGAATTTATCATTCAAGATCAAAGATCTCTTGACAGAGTATCGCCACATGGATACCATCTATAAGAGATGGAAATTACCTTTGCATAGGCCCAAGGATTAAGGAGGCCAACTCAGGAGGTTCTCTAGTAGTGAAAACCCTCCTTTCCATGAAGATCTGTTAGAAGAGTATTTTCGATACACCTATTATTCAGCTTGCCAGGTTTTGGGACTAGAGGTTCCGCCTCTCATGTCGATTGCCCCAATGGTCTTAGCTGCAGAAATACAGAGCAAGGGTGCTAGACCATTTGATTATGCTACCTATTGTTGGAAAAATTCACTGCAACTATCATTAGGTGTTTTCATTGATGGCACCCATATGCGTTGACAAGGTGTGCATATCTTTATTCAAGCCTACCGTTAGTCAGATCAAATTCAGTCAAGGTAGAATAGGGTATTTGATAACTCAAAATTCATCAATTTGTGCATATATTTCAGGTTACAATTTTGTGATGTGCATCTCAGGAAATGGTTATTGAGGTATTATCTACCTGGTGTTCAATGCGCAGTGGATCGTACTAATTATCGTAAGAGTTAGGAGATTCGGTTAATGTATTCTCAGTTCTTTGAGTATTAAGGCCGACTTTATAAATATATTAAGTCACAAATGTATGTAAGCTAGTTGATTGAATATCTATATGTTTGTATAAATTTGTATGGGTCTTAGCCAAGTTGTGGCTGACCATTGAGGATATGCATTGTATACTTCTCATTATGTGAGCCGACAATTGTAATTTTGGTGAAGCTGACAAAGTGTAATTAAATCTCAAGTAGCGGATATATATACTTGATCCTCTGTATCATTTTGGTGAGTGTACAAGTTGTGTATGTGTCTGAATTGCGAGTTAGAGCAGAGTAGAGGTGCGAATAAGTGCAGTTTCACTTGTGCATAGAAGATCTGTGTAGTGTGTGTTAGCAGAGAAGAACAATATTGCAGAATCAGTCTACAAGGCAGAAAATCAATTATTGTACTTAATCTAGAACTGTAATCAGGAATTTTAGATGTTATCATCTTAGTTCATATCTTCAGATGGTTTTAATCCGAACTCTTTTCTTTGAGTAGTGAGCTCTAGGTAGTGCGCCTGAACGCAAGTGCATTCCCCTTTTGTAATCCTCATTTTTTAGTATACTCGGAACTATACTTGTGGATTGGCCATCCACCGTGGTTTTTCCTTAACAGGGTTTCCACGTAAAAATATTGGTGTTATGTTTACTTCTATGTTTATGCATTATTATTGAATGTTATTAATGTTGTGAAGTTAAAGATTGTTAAAAGTTGATTATTGCACAACATTGATTCACCCCCCCTCTCAGTGTGCCTTGTTTCCAACAATTGGTATCAGAGCTAGATCTTCAGAAGAAGAATTCTAACAACTTGGGGAGATCTTGGAAATAATTTCAAAGGATTCAGGCAGTATTGAACAACAAATTATGATAGCTCTAAATGATCTTGACCAGTCAAAAGTTAATGAAGTCCAAAAACTTCAATCGAATCTTAATAATGCAGAAAAATTCATTGAGTCTTTGAAAGACAAGATTAACTAATCAAGAGACAAGAGAAAGGAACTATGCGATCAGATTCAACAAAAATAAAATAAGAGCACTGAAGATGAATAGTCAAGAAAAACCTTGAAAAAGAAGAATGAAGAATTTGAAAAGCTTACCCAAGAGAATACAGTTTTAAAGATTGAAATGGAATCTATCACGATGATACTGACCAAAGAGATTGAAGACCACAAAGAAGAATGAATAAAATTTGACTCAATCCATGAAAGAAAAATATGAGATATTTAGTCGATTGGATGATGAATTGGAAGTGTCAAGAAATAGTGAAGAAGCACTTGAAAGACAACTAGATGATCTCATAAATGAACTTGCTATTGCAAATAAATACAAAGAAAATTTCAAAGCTAGTTCTGCCATGCTCAATGAACTGATTGATAATCAAAGGACTCATGATGACAAAAGAGGTCTTGGATATGTAGAAGGTGAAAGCTCAAAAGCTGGACAAAGGAATCCTAGTTAGAGGACTTCGGGAAAAAGACAATTCAAGCAAGGAAATCAAATGAACCGATCTAGAAAGCATTTGATAAGACAACCTAATGCTCAAAAGTTTAATGGATACTATTTCAATTGCAAAAAGTTTGGACACATGGCTTCTCAATGCAGAAATAGGATGAATCAAAGTGGTCCACACTTCTCAGGTCCATGTTTCAATTATCATAGGATTGGTCATAAGTCAAATGAATACTGAAGTATGAAGAATCAATTTCATAGGAGTATCAAATGTTACACATGCAATAGACTTGGCCATGCTACTAAACAATGTAGATCAAGAAGAAACCAATTGAACGATTCTTCTGGAAAGAGAAAAATTGTATGCTACAATTGCAAAAAGATCGGTCATATTGCAACACATTGTTGGAATAGAAAAGGTTCGGTAAATCAAAGAAAAAATTTGCAGAAGAATGTGAAAGGAAAAGGTAAGATCATTGTAGATGAAATCAAGAAAAAAATGCAAAATAAATAGATAAAGAAAGAACCCTCTACTGAAGAAAGTTTTCAAGCTCCAGAACCTGTTTCTGGGAATTCCTCTAGAATTAGTCTCAGGCCCTTGGCCTAGGGGGAGCATTAAATAAAATTGGATGGACCCCTAACCAACAAGTAATATCAAATGTGGATTTACTTAGTAGATGCAAAAATGATCAACTAATGCTACTGAACTTATTATTGGAAGTGGTATGTCAAATTGGAGGTTTGTAAATGACTTATTTGTCACAGTGTACATATACAATGTAATCGTATGTATTAGGGAAAGCATATTTATTGTGTCAAAAGGTTTAGGTATACAAGTGATAAAAGGTCACTTTTACTCCTCATTTTTCACTTTTCTACTTCGAGTGAAAGACGTTGGAGAGCTCTACACGACCCTAAGCCGAATTGAGGCGAAAATCAAGTGTGAAGGAGATTTAGCAATTAATTTCACATCCGGAAAAAAAAGGTATTTATCAAGAACTTCTCAATTTTTGTGATTTGCAAGATGAATAATCCTTTAGTGGTCAAAGTTTAGGACATACCTCATCCCCAATTTAAATTTCATCCTCACAAGTCTTTAGAGACAAACCCACTAGGGGCATTTTCGTCAGTTCTACATGGAGTGATACATACAGAGGATATTAGGGTTTATATACATGCAAACATTGAGGATCTTGGAAGCAATCAACTTATGCATTTGTACAATAATCATATATTTGATGAGGATTCTAGTATAAAATTGGAACATCAAATCCTGGAATTGAAGAAATTTATTTTGATGGTTAAATTTCCCATGTTCATGGAGTCAAAGTGGGTCTTCTATGTCTTGAGTTGGGTGCATGAAAAATTCATGTGGCTTACTATTCCCTTCAAAATCACCAAGGAAGCCATTAGTGTAGTAACAAGTTTGAATTCTTCTGGTGTTCTACCTGTCCCAAAGACAGTAAAAAAGAAAATTGTCACCGACTCCACAAGCTCAACATATGATAGGAGAGGAATGAATGTTGATAATATTGCTGGCATAAATTTCAGATTTGCATCTATGGTAATAGGCTATAAGATTTACCATTCTAGCTAGGAAAACTCTGTATCTAGTATGACAATTTACACCACCTACCAAATGGTCAAAGAAAACATGGACTATGATCTATGTGAGTTATTAAGAAGTCAATTGATGGAAAACCTTGTGAAGATCAAAAAGGACAAGAAAAATTCCTTCAAATATGGCAGTCTTCTTCTATGTCTATTTTGCTACTTCATGGAGGAAATTTCAGGCGTTGGGAAAGTTCAATGGGAAAAGAACATTTTGGTAGCTTAACAGATCTGGAACCTATTGTTCAATTTCACATATATGAAAACCAAAAACTCAAAAATATGGGGTTATTTCAAAACCTTTCAAGCCTGCATGCAAGCAAGGGAAAGAATTCCCACTTCCATTGTGGAGAAATACAAAGACTCAATTTTCTTCATGGTGAACAGTGATCAGTGTCTGATGGAAGCAACTGATCCAAGAATTGTTTGGATCATGTCGATGGGCTATGAAGTCGAGGAAAATATTTTGGAAATGTATGCTCAACATCTGTTAAGAAAACCTTGTGATCCATCCAAAGAGATATTTGGCACTTATGCAGAAAA
This sequence comes from Sequoiadendron giganteum, assembly GCA_007115665.2. Lineage (NCBI taxonomy): Eukaryota > Viridiplantae > Streptophyta > Pinopsida > Cupressales > Cupressaceae > Sequoiadendron > Sequoiadendron giganteum. The sequence continues at coordinate 405,967,264 of CM021107.1, read as the reverse complement.
TCATACCCAAATCCATAATGAGCTCAAGAGACTAGTTACAACTAAAAGGATAAGAAAATAAGTTGAAGTCATTGCAGAATGCTTGGGTGTATTCATGAAGAAGCTAAGTGAAGTTAGAGAAAAGAGGGAGAGAGAAGTGGCAACATGTCATACTACTAAAAGGGGAATAAAAGCTCAATCATCTGGTTTGGTAGCATCGCCCGCTCAAATTAGAACAACCAAAAGCTCGACATCTCACTTAGCTCCTTCAGTGAACTCCGCTCCTATGAAAAGTGAAGGCAAAAGGTCCAGAAAGGAAGCATAAGCAAAGAAGAGAAAAAGAAAAAGAGTCTACATGTTTTTTTTTTATGATGAGGAAACAAAATCAGATGAAGATGTCAAGGAAATCAAGCAGCAAGGTACTAAGACAACTTCGATACCAAAACCCTCTGGTGCAGATACTCAGGTGAAGAAGAAGACCAAAATTGATGCACCTGGTATGTCTGTTGACCAAATCAAAAAGGCAATTATTTCAGATGGAAATATTAATCCGCTCTCTCAATGGTATGACTCTTTCTCTAAATCTGATAAAAGAATTTTAGAAGAAGCTATGATAGAGTACATGAATACTTTCAACAAAGTTTTGGTTGAAATTATGTCTAGCTTACCAAAAATTATGTATAAAATATTGGAACTAAGGAGGTTAAGTGCTTTAACTGAAGAACAAAGAATGAGAGAAAGAGTTCTTGCATAACTAAGTTCGAAAATGTCTGTGGAAGAGATGAAAGCATTCTTGAACAAAGCTAAGAATCAATTCAAAATAAAATCAAGGGTAAATAAAATGATGATTGGTCTAATAGATGAGGTCACTCAAGAAACTCATCAAATTATAAAAGAGTTTCTATTGAAAGACAAAATAAAAATTGTATCTAAAGAGACTCATACAGAAAATGTCTCATCTAATCCAGTTTAAGATGCAGAAGTAGAAATCTCAATTCTAGAAATCAACATAGAAGTTGATACAAATGTTAATGCTCAAGTCAAATTGGAAGAAAATACTAAAGAAAATCCAAAAGATTCAATTGAGGAAGCTATGGTTGAGGAAAAGAAAAGTGATATAAAAATGAAGTCAAGAGACACTATCGAAATAGTTAAGAAATTCTTGGTGGAGCATAAGGAAATGATAGAGCCCGAACTAATTAGAGGTCCCATTGACCTATCCACTTTAAGCCCAATCCAGATAATGAAGGTCACTTCATTTTCTCAAGTTAAAGCTCAAGAGGAATTTCTAAAATCTCATATCGAAGATAGCGAATTGTTGACTCTTGCGTCTGGAGCACTGGAAAAGGTCATACCTTCATTTGTAAAGGATCTGACTAAATCTTCATCTAGTGAACTGAAGAGACTCATTAGCTCGGTGGACACTCATTTTGAATCAATTGGAAAATTTGCATTGGAAAAAGTGTGAAAGGAATTTGATATAAAAATATTTAATAGTCTGAAGGTATTGATTTCCTGAGACAAAGTCACCTTGGCCACATGTGTCAAACACATTCAGGACACCTTATCTAAAGGGGGCAAGATTTACAAATCCTACTTATCTTTTTATAAGTTTACTAAAGCCAATGATCAAAAGGTAGAGAATTGGAGAGTCGGCTAGCAATTATCTCAAAGACACTCAATCCACTATGCAGTGGAGTTGGAAAGATTGAAGGTGAAGTTATGTCTCTGCTCAACCAAATAAAAGGGCTGCAACTTGAAATGATAAAATTACCTCCAGAATTGGTGAACTCGGAAGCATTATAATTCCCAAAATGGATGTAATGGGCAGCACTCTAAAGGAAGGAGAATAAACCTTGGCTGTCAGTGATCCCACCAATCTGGAACCCATATAAATTTTGTCATACTTGATCTATGGACATATAACAATAATGGAAATCCTGATAAAAGTTTGCGACTCAAACTTGAAGCAGCTGAAGAAAGATTTTTCCAACATCTTTCAACTCATATAAAGTATAGTTTTGCACAACAATTTTTGGTGAATTGACCCATTTTTGGCATGTGATCCCAACCTTTGCCATTGATTTTAAAGGGGGAGAAGTGAAGTGAAAAATTCTCAATCATCTCAAGGGAAGAAGTGTAGTCTATCTTGTTATTTTGTCTGACACGTAGTCATTTTTCACTAAGTGTTGCCATCAATAAAAAAGGGGGAGATTGTTGGAAAAAATCACTGCAACTATCATCTAGTGTTGTCATTGATGGTAACCCTATGCATTGACAAGGTGCACATATCTTTATTCAAGCCCACTGTCAGTCAGATCGAATTCAATCAAGGCAAAATAGGGTATTCGGTAACTTGGCATTCATCGATCTATGCATACATTTCAGGTTACCATTTTGTGTTGTGCATCTTAGGTAATAGTTATTGAGGTATTATCTACCTGGTGTTCAATGTGCAGTGGCTCATACTAATTATCGTAAGAGTTAGGAGATTTGGTTAACGTATTCTCAGTTCTTTGAGTATTAAGGCCAACTTTATAGATATATTAAGTCACAGATGTATGTAATTTAGCCTATTGAATATCTATATGTTTGTATATGTTTGTATGGGTCTTAGCCAAGTTGTGGCTGACCATTGAGGATACACATTGTATACTTCTCATTATGTGAGTCGACAATTGTAATTTTGGTGAAGCCGACAAAGTGTAATTAAATCTCAAGTAGCTGATATATATACTTGATCCTCTGTATCATTTTGGTGAGTGTACAAGTTGTGTATGTGTCTGAATTGTGAGTTAGAGCAGAGCAGAGGTGCGAATAAGTGTAGTTTCACTTGCCAATAGAAGATCTGTGTAGTGTGTGTTAGTAGAGCAGAACAGTATTGCATAATCAGTTTGCAAGGTAGCAGATCAATTATTGTACTTAATTTGGAACTGTAATCAGGCAATTTAGATGCTATCATCTTAGTTCAAATATTCATATGGTTTTAATATGAACTCCTTTCTTTGAGAAGTGAGCTCTAGGCAGTGTGCCTGAATGCAAGTTCATTCCCCTTTTCTAATCCTCATTTTAGTATAATCAGAACTATACTTATGGATTGGCCATCCACCATGGTTTTTCCTTAACAGGGTTTCCACATAAAAATCTTGGTGTTATGGTGTTATGTTTACTTCTTTTTTTATGCATTACTATTGAATTTTATTAATGTTGTGAAGTTAAAGATTGTTAAAAGTTGATTATTGCACAACACTGATTCACCCCCCCTCTCAACGTGCCTTGTTTCCAACAGCTACTTGGCCAACACCCTACATCAAGGGCTTGAAAAGATTAAAAATAATAGTGATAATATTAATTTGGAACACTATTCTTTGCTTATGCATTTTATTTTGTATGAGGGACAAGTCAGAGGGGTCTGGGGTGAAGAATTAAGGATAAACAATACAAATAAAAATGGAGATTTCAAATCTGTACAAATGTGGACTTCATTGCGGGAACCGATTTGGTAGGTCTCATTACCTTTATTTTTAATATTTTTTTTTAAAACCATTGATGAAGTTGCTAGGATATCCATGCAATTATAACCTATCCCCCGAAGTACAAAGATTTCTAAGACCAAAGGAAAATTACCAAAGAAATAAAGTGAATCATAACTGGGGAGACTGGTATGCTTTCCCTAATTGTACAGTGATAAGGGTTTATGGGTTCGAAGGAGCTACACACTTGATGCCACAAGTAGTTCCTGACCGAATTGGTTATTTATAAATTTTGAGGAAATTGGAAAAAGCTAATGCCAAACACCTCAAAGGGCATAGCAAACAATCAATTATACCCAATACCTTATGTTTTGGAGACTTTAGAATGGTTTCCAATGAAGGATATGGGGAAATTGATGGTAAATTAGCATTGTACAACCTACCTCTAGGTGATGTAGGGAAAAAAATTTATGTAGAAGGGTTTATTCACAAGGCGAGATTATCATAGGGGCTATCAAGGTATGAAAATTTGTTCTCAATTGAAGATGTGATAAGAAACCATGATGAGGCTTCCACCAAGGAAAGAATGGCCACCTATAACAAGATTATTCTTGTGGAGGAATGGAAGAGAAAAAATGTCCCATATTATTCAAAGGAATTTGGTGAGATACATGATCCTTTAACAAGAATTGAGCAACTCATCACTCATGTCAATGAACTGGTAAAGGATGTTCCCCCAATTTTTTTGATGCACCTCATGCAACCTATTCAAGAGTACAAGCTAAAGACATAGAGCCCTTGGATTACATACCTTCACAACCTACTCCTAAGGTATGTTTTTCTGTAGATATTGATATAAGTGAAGAAGAGGAGGGTGATGAAGAGGGTGAGAAGTTCAAAAAAATAAGTGCTCCTATGATTGCATAGTACGAGCCCCTTCAAGAGAAGAATATTGTAAGATTTGAGGAATCAAATGAGCTATATGATGATGTGAGGGTCAGGGTTGGACAACAGTTTATTTCTAATTGTGATTTTGTTAAATCTTCTGAATTTAAATCATTTGTTTATGAATATAAAGGCAAAAAAATGAGACAAAAGATACAAGATATCGCTCCTGAACAGGAGGCAACCGCTCTAGAGGAATTGAAAATGGATGTAGATAAGGAAATGGAGTCCATCACTCCTGAAAGAGGAAGGGAATTACTTCAAGAAGCTAGAGTGTTTCTCCTACCAGGGTGGAATATTAGCTCTTCAATTGTATTTGATAGCTTTAGAAAAAGAGGGGATAAGACAATGAACTTAACAGAAGAAGCAAGTGACAAAATGTATTCAGGATCTGGGTACAACCTAGATGAAGCCACCTTGCGTATTTGGTCATTTTATCCCCATGATAAAATACATACTATAATTAGTAATCCAAACCAAGTGTTTGGACATCTCTTGGTTCAACGAGTAGGGGATACCAACCCTATGGAGATAGAAAAATTGAACATAAATGTGGCAAAATTTACCAAAGCATAGATCGAAAAACTGATTAAGGAAAATGATAAACTAAAGAAGGAGATAGCAAATCAAAGAGAAAGAAAATATTCCTCCTCCACATCAAATTTGTACTCCCCATGGATTGAAAATGATAAGAGAGTGCTTGATGCATTGGCTGATGTAGCCTATTGGAAGAATTGATATCTAAAATCCCAAAGGAAATGCAAAGAATTGGAGAAAGAAGTGAAAACCATCAAATATAACACTATATCTGAAATGATAAAATAAATATTCAACAAAATGATGAAGTGTGCTGATGAATATTGGAAACTATTCAAATAGACACACATTGCATTGGTGGAGAATAAACGATTGCAACCTAGAATGATGGAGAAAAAAAAGGAGCTCGTAGATAAGAATATCATGAAAGGACAAATATTGTTGACATATAACAAGCTAGTAGAATCACATAATGGATATCATAACAGGCTTAGGGGATATTTTGACTACTTTGATTCAGTCCCAACACTTCATAATGGAATTGGAAATTCATGAGAATATGATGATTGGAAGGAAAAGCTTGTTGGGCTTCTAATTGTTATGTTGCAAGAAAAAAATGACGAGGATATGGTTTTACAAAACACTCACAAGAAACTCAAAAAAATAATGTCTATGGAATATGATATGAAATAGGCGATCTCTAATGTGGACACCTATGCTGAACAGGAGTATATCCATCACCACTCTATAGTCAATCTGTTTATTAGCCAAACTATAGATGTGTCAGAATCAGATTCAATGGGACAACCATTAGATTTAGAGTAAGAACGCTAGCTGACAACATGATGAGCACCCTATCATGGAGTACAATATTTGAACAGATCTTAGGTGGTTGCTGGCTTCTGCTTGGAGATTAATGGATTAGTGCATTCACCTACGACATTGTTTTATTTGAGTTATGTTTAGTTGCCAAACATCATGAATTTTCGTAATGGTTTTGTAGCTTGTTGCCTCTCATATGTAAGAGAGATCAAGGCCCGAATAGGAGATAACCACATCATTTTTAATTAGACTTTAGAGTAGAAAATAGTAAGAAGATAGATAATAGATTGCACCAATTCACCCATCCATCTCATATCATAAACTATTATTATAATGCATATCATTTGAAGATCAATACAATGGAGAAGGTTACACATAACTACTGATTTGCTTTCGAGTGTTCAACTATTGTGGATTCATATGTTTATATGTTATTAACTTATTTGGTTGTCTCCAAAGTGGTTGTTTATGTTATTCAAATTGAGTGTGTGGAAGTACATTTAATTTGTCAGTACATTGAATTTGAATTCTTCAGGAATAGGGGTTGTGACCATGGGGTTTTAGATTTATTTATGGATATGATCAAGTAGTAATGTGAGCCACAAAATGGATCTGGTCACACAAATCTTTGTAAGTTGTGCTAATCATAAAATCAAATGTAGTGTATTTTTGCAGTATGTCGGATGTGGCTGAGGTGTAAGTTGGTGGATACTGATCAAGATTTTTAGTCCCAACATAATGGAAAATAAAAATTTAACATCCATAACTTAGAAGCTCTACCAAGAAGTAAATATAATGAGCTAATAGTTCAACATCCATAACTTGGAAGCTCTACCAAGAATTAAATATAATGAGCTAACAGTTCATCACCTTCTAGTTCATATTTTAATTTTGTTAAAAGTAAAACTTGAACATGTATTCAGTGATTTATCACTCAACTCAATGCTTGATAAAATTTTAACAATAGTATTAGTAGCATATACAACAATGAACATCAACAATCATTTAATGTGTATCTAGTATTTAAAACCACATAATTTTTCTTCAAATGATAAAATAGATAATATAGATAATTGAACGTAATCACATTATTGAAGTCTGAATTTGAGATTTTTTATTGATTTTCACATGAAGGAGTACACAGAGGCATTGGCAATGCAAAATACTTCCAATTCCCAAAGACAACTCTGCATAGAGTTGAGTTGGAACTTAGAAACTCATATTATCAAAGATTCAAAAATGAAGTCACTGTATCACCTTTTCTAGAAAATTCCACTCTTCAGGTGGTGGAATTGCCATTTGTTCTAACTGATGTTGTTTGACTTGAATTTTTGTTAACATTTCATGATTGTAATTGGAAGTGGAACTTGTCTTGAATTATTCAATCAATTTTTCATTCAAGGTTATCAGTGTTCTGATGGAATCCAAATAATTCGCCATATTTGATTTTGGATTATGAGGAAATTGGTCCAAATCAATCTTCCTTGCACCCTCCATCTTCTTTCTGAAATCATCCTTTCTAATGAATCATTCATTTATGTCAAAAGCCTCTGGGAAACCAAGCTTTCTGAAGTTCCTTACCTTTTCATCCACCACCTTCATCTTGTTTGCAACCAAATGCAAATATTCCTTTGTTCCACGCATTCTCGAACACTTTTCAATGATAGATGACAACTTCATTGAGGTAGCAATATGATTAGTAATCCATTTTGATTTCAAATCATTCTCACTAGCTTCGTAGATTATTTGTAGAACTTGATTTGTATATTTCTCTAATTCCAACACATTTTTGTTGTCCACTAAATACTTGTTGAGCTTCATATAATGTTATCTAATAGCATCAATCAATTGAAACATGTCACACAAATGATCAAACCTCTGCATTATTTCATCTATAATCTTTTGTTTCATATGCCTCATTGTTTCTCTACAAAATGTAGATAACTTATTTTCGAAAAACTTAATTTCATTTTTCGCTTCTATCAACTCTACCTCCAATCTTTCATTTCTTTTTCTCTCTTTCTCCAATTTTTGTTCCCACTGTGCATTTCCATTCACAATGCTTAGTCTTAATTTTTATGAAGTTGATTTTTCCTCATAATATTTCTTGTTTCTCTCATCTATCCTTTGCTTCATTTCATTCACTTCTCTCTCATTTGGTTTATCCTCTTTTCCTGTTGATGTAGAGGCAGATTTTTTTATTCTTTTTTCTAATTCATTTCTCTTGTTATCTATTGCTTTCCTCTTTGCTTTCTCATTTGCTAGGTCTTCCTGTAACTTTTCTATTTGGGTTTTCAAAGTTTTCTTCTCTCTATCTTTCTTTAGCAATGATGTGTACACCAATTCATTTTTCTTCTTTGATACATTAATTTTGTCAGTATTTTTTAGTCCAAAAAAATCTAATTGAAAATTGGTCACTTGGTATTCAGATCGATCCATCTAATTTGTTGGTTTTTTTTGAACTGTGGAAACAACAATTGTGTACTCCATGATTTATTTATTTGTGTCAAATGTGGGTAATACCATGGTTTTTGTAGGCTCTAAAGTTACAATAGATGCACTCTCCATCAATTGCTTCTTTTATTTTTTATACAAGTATGATTTATTTTTAAACTCTTCAATGAAATCATAACCTGGGGATGCAAGAACAATGGAATTCTTGAATGGTGAAGGAATAGGAGTTCTTGTATTTGATAATGATGTCACAACCACACTAATTGGCAGTGGGGGAGTGCTTGGAAATAACTCCTTTGTGGTGGATCCATTGATAGTGTGACTTGGACCTATCAAAATCCTTTGCCTCTTTTATTTTCCTTGATCACTTGGTGTTTCTGTGGTATCTTGTATTGTTTTCCTCTTGTGTGTAATTTGTTGTTGTAGCACATGTTGACCACTACTAGTACTACTACCCATACCATCGCCACCAATGGCAGTGCTAGTTGCACTAAGCTCTCCACCATGGGCATGTCCTAGTTGTGATTGTATCTGACCATGAGGATGAGGATTTGAAGCTCTAACAAATTGACTTGTATTCCCTTGGTCTAATTTTTCACCTCCAAGCCTAAGGCCAGATTTATCAATTGGTTTTCTATGCTCAACATTTGTTACCATCCAAGGGCCTTGTCTTTGGGACCCCAAAGGACCACCTTCATAACCCATTTTTTCAACTATGGTTGCTCTTGAATTACATGCTTCTTTTGTGGCCTCACTTAAACCAAGTTTGTAATTGACATGGGTTTGTTCTACTTCTTCCCTATCATAATTAGATTCATCATCACTTTCTTTGTTTCCATGTTCATCAAGATGCTATAAATTCCACAATTTGCTAAACTCTTTATCTTCTTCGTTATCTCCATACTTTGCAAGAGCTCTTGGATCACCTAGCTCCTTCCTCATAGACAAAAAGGTTGTAATTTTTTATCATGACCAATTTTTATCTGTAACTTCCTTCTCTAGAGAACTTGGAATTTTTACTTTACTAGATAGTTTATCACTTTTTTCATCAAAATTGTTGTATGTCCTAATTGTCTTTCGATGCAATGCCATTATTCCTACTGACAATTGCTCAAAAGAAATACCATTCTCAGAAGCACTTTTCTCCATTTCTATTTTGACCTCATCCCATGAATCCTTGTTTCTCAAATTTTCAAGCAAGGGTTTACTTTGATGTTGAATTCTACTTGCATCATTCTTATTGGCCACAATCATTGATTTAATGATGTCACATGGATCATACTGCCAGTGACAGATAGCATCAAAATAAAAATAAAATCAGAATATTATGTGCCACACTAAATGATTTTCTCTCGAATGTGAACCCTCCACATGAAAAAGGTAAAGAAGGAAATAAGGTCTTCATTTGCTAACTAAGAAAGTGTAGTTCATCAGCACTTTGCATTTGCCTTACATATTCCAATGCAAAAACCCTTTATGTCACACGTATTGTAAGTTTGTATGGTTGTACTCTCGATCCATAAATCTTAGCACAACGTATTCTTCCATTAAGTACCAATCAACCAATTATATTTTTTTTCCTAGTTGAATGTTTTTTCTACATGACATAGGCAATCTAGGCATTGCAGTATTTGTAACTGCTTGATGCAATGGAGCCAAAAATTAGTCTACAAAATGATTTTAGTTCCTTTGAGAATCATGCATCCTTTACTTAGTGGTCCATTTATATACTAGAGCCATTTTATTTTCCTCAGCATTACCATAGGGCTGAATTTGAAGCTTGTTGGTCTGAAACATTCCTCTAAATTTGAATAGAAAAAGATAGAAAAAATAGGTTGTGAACCTAAATGTCTTGGTGGAACCTACTTTAATCATTAAAAATTGTTTATGCATGGATTCTACAATGTGTTGAATAAAATTATATTTGACATGTTGAACACCATAATGGATATTAAATACCATTTCAAGGAGGCTTGCACCCACTTCCAAATTGCTATCCAGACTGAGGCAAAATGCTAGCATGGAAATAGTATCCCGAACCCATGGTTTAAAAATATCCAAATCCTAAGGAGGTTTATGATCACCTTTCAATTTATTTCTATCCTCAGCTATTTTATTTAAGAAAGCATTTTCTCCCTTTCTTCCATTGCTTCATAATCACTAGCAAGATTTTCTAGGTCAATGTAGATGTCTCCAAATTCTTCGATTGTAAACCCCAAAACTTTTCCAAGTTCTTCTACATTAATGGATAAAAATTCTTCTTTGATATCTTTATTAACAATTTCTCTTTTGTTATCATCATAATTTTGGGCACAAACCATGATAAATGAGATGGGCAAGGGAAAACCTCATGTAACATCATGCGCCCTAATCCAGTTACCCATGATGCACTGATACTATTAACTTGTTTTTGTTTTGTAGCCTTATTCTGAGATGAAAATCTAAGTTCTAAGGTATGCCTACCATATAATTTAGGATCATAAATATCATGGTACCCATTAGTGAAACTTGGGGTTTTAAGCAATTCTACATAATGTATTTTTTTTATCAGACATTACTCTAGTGGTACTGGTGGTAGAAATTCTTATACAATAGGAAGTTGTGAAATTTGAATTCCCTAATACCTATTATTCCTCCTTAATTTTTCTTAATTCTTAAGTCTCTAAACCCAAACTTCAAAGTTTTGACAAAATAAGATTTTAAGAAATGTCAAACGATGAAACGTAGTCGCATGAATTCTTTCACTTACCCAGATTCTAAGTCTTGACTCTTGAAAAGATTAATGCTGATAGTAGTGGAAACTGGAATGGATTTGTTGGAAGTGTAAATGTGGAATGCAAAATAGGGTGGTGCACTGCAATGAGCAATTTGAAGAGTGAAGACTAAAATCTCCCCATGTACTGACCCTCTCACTAAAAAAAAAATCACTTGACGGTTGACACTTAGCAGTATAAAGTGCTTTAAATGATTTTTTTCTCGAAATTGGAACATTAAAGTGAATGAAACGTCTTAAGTCTACAAGTTGCAAATTATTAACCATTGATATTTCTAAATTTAACAGTTATAGGGTGATTATGGAGGTTTAAGTTTGCAATCCTATCGCTTTGTGCATTTCATTCCAGAATGCAACTACAACCATACATCAAATGTTCATCCAATGGTTGAAACTTGAGTAATTTATGATATTAACTTAAAACAATAAAAATGACACATGTGTTTTAAAGTTTTTTTAAACTTTTGTGTGCTAGGATTGACATCAAAGCCAAGGGGTCAGTAACTTAACATTGCAAAGGACTTAAAAAAATATCCTTGTATGTGCTGACCCTCTCACTTAAAAAAAAATCAGTTGACAGTTGACACTTAGCAGTACAAAGTGCTTTAAATGATTTTTTTTTTGAAATTGAAACATTAAAGTGAATGAAACGTCTTAGGTCTACAAGTTTCAAATTATTAACCATTGATCTTTCTAAATCTAACGGTTATAGGGTGATTCCAAAGGTTTAAGTTTGCAAGCCTATCACTTTGTGCATTTCATTACGAAATGCAACTACAACCATACATCAAATGTTCATCCAATGGTTGAAACTTGAGTAATTTATGATATTAACTTAAAACAATAAAAATGACACATGTGTTTTAAAGTTGTTTTAAACTTTTGTGTGCTAGGATTGACATCAAAGCCAAGGGGTCGGTAACTTAACATTGCAAAGGACTTTAAAAAATATCCTTGTATGTTGACCCTCTCACTTAAAAAAAATCAATTGACAGTTGACACTTAGTAGTACAAAGTGATTTAAATGCTTTTTTTCTCGAAATTGGAACATTAAAGTGAATGAAACATCTTAGGTCTACAAGTTGCAAATTCTTAACCATTGATCTTTGTAAATCTAACAATTATAGGGTGATTCCGAAGGTTTAAGTCCACAAGCCTATCGCTCGGTGCATTTCATTATGGAATGCAACTACAACCATACATCAAATGTTCATCCAATTGCTGAAACTTGAGTAATTTATGATATTAGCTTAAAACAATAAGCATGACACATGTGTTTTAAAGTTGTTTTAAACTTTTGTGCGCTAGAAGTGACATCAAGGCCAACGGGCCAGTAACTTAACATTGCAAAGAACTTCAAAAAATGAAAAATGATATCAAGAACCGGGGGAGAAGGTCAATGGAAAATTAGAAATCAATAATGACAACTTTTAGTGTTTATAATTCTTTTTGTCAATTTGATGGAAACTTTCTTTTTTCAGTTGTATTGCTTTATGTTTTAATTTTAAATCTGGATGCATTTATTTCTTAAATAGATCTACCACAAAAATATACAAAACTTCATCATTCCTAACAAAATTCAATGCCATCGGCATCGTCCTAACAATGCTTTATCGACAGAACCCCCATCACAGCCCCGTCGATGGCCCGAAGAAAATAGCTCACAACCTAGTATCTCTATTGGGCTTACTCATAAGGTGCTCTCCTTGATATATGGATAGATTCAATAGAATTAAGCACATCGTTGTAACACATAAAAATCGGTGGAACAAATGATTGCACTCCCCCTATGGCCCGATATAACCATGAATTATCAAGTGCATATTGCATAAAGTATATTACTTAATTTCTTAAAGGAAAAAAACTTATTTGAATCTATTAAAAGACACTGAAGTTCTGAACTCATAAAATATTTATTTACTGTAAGTGTAAATGAATAACGAAGAATAACACAACACAACCATTTATTTTATTGCATCTGAATTTCAATGTCACATTATTATATATCTTTTTAAAGATGAGTAGTTGTAGAGAAGGAAAGCTCTTGTTTTGTATAAATAAAATATGTCAGTGTGTCACTTTACATAGACACAATTTAATAATTTATTCCAAGTTTTTGCTCATTACAATGGATTACAAATTGATTCCAATTTCCAAGCTTTTTTTGCTGACAACTTACTACAAATGTAATTCTAAAAATAAATGCATGATTCCAAGCTTCTATTGGTGATAATGTAATACAAATGTGGCTCTAAAAATTAATGCATGATTCCAAGCTTTTGCTAGTGAATTTTCCAACCATGCTGGGGGGAAGGGGGTTCTAATCATTCTAGGGAAATGGGAGCTGTGAAGATACAAAATGTACTTATCCCCTTTGAGAACCAGAGTCATGTAGAAGATGTAATACAAATGTCTCTTTGAAAATAAATGCATGGGACTTGCCAGGCCAACCATGTTCGAGAATACGGAGTGGTGAAGTTATAAGAGGAGTAGAAAATCTTCTCCCATATCTTGCACATAGTTTCCATGTACTGGTATAGCACTTACCTCCATTAGAGCTCCTCATCTTGGTTCAAAACCTGCCTGATAAGTTAGGTTAACCAAATCAACTTCTTTCCAATTCCACCCATTCTGAACTTGAAGGAAGTTCATCTTTTACTAATTACTCTGTAAATACATAACTATAGGCAGTAGAATTTACAATATCCCCAATTGTAATGCCCCGCCATGCAACCCTAGAGGAAGTTGCAAACAACTACTTAAACAAACTATTTTTTTGTTTTGTTTAAGTACAATTTACAATTAAGTTCACTAACTAATGCCAACAACCTCTAAGGTTACGAGATAGAGGTTATATAGAACCTCAACAAAAAACATGAATTTAAACCATGTCAATTATTTAATTAAGAAATAAACACATACATTCCAATTAAGATAATTTACAACAAGCATAAGAGATAACTTTCAATTTCATCATTTATAATTAAACAATATGGTTACAACTCTCATTCCCCGAATGAGGCAAGTCCAAAGAATAAGGTTACAAATATAACTTCCACCTCGATAAAAAATGAGGGGTAATAAATCACAAAGTCAACTGAAATAAACAAGGCATGAAATGAAACTGGATCGTACGAGCTCTCCAACTGGAAGAATCATCCACACGATCAAGAAGCAAACCCAACAGAGTAAGGTGCACATTCCACCCAACCAAGTGGAACCCAAAGGTCCACCCCCCATGCTAGGAGATAGTAACCAAGATTTCTAGCTAAGAACATCTACCTCAAGACATAGGCTAACACAACCGAACTGAAATAAATACAATGCCATAACTTATTACAATGGTTGCAATGCTTCCAAAGTTACATAACCAGCTACATCACTAATGCAAACATATTGTTCACTTAGGAGAAGTGTCATCACAATGTTACATAGGTTATCCCGGTGAGTCTTCCTAGGCCCCGGCCCCCAACTCGGGTTATCTTGGTAACCTCTAATGAATTTCGGCCCCTCATGTAATCCAATGCGGAATCAGTTATCTCTCATAGAGATGAGATAACAATTTTTCCATTCCAGGCCTTCTCGTCTCAACCCAAGTCTTAACAAGCCCTTGCATTCATGAGCGAGGCATAATTATCTTATTAAGTGTTTGATACTACGTGATACTCTAATTAGTTAATTAAGTTATCAGTGGATTAACTAACTTGCAATGAGTTATCCTGGCACCACTTTGTGTGTCGACCCTCGTTACAAGTCACTCCTCTAAGACGACACGTGGAAAAACTCCACAACCCAAGGGTACACAAGTGCAACCTAGGGATATCAAATCCCTATATATGACATATAGTCAACACATTCCCGTTCATGATAACCAGGTAACAAACTGGTTAAAATCACTACCCAAGGCAATCCAAAGGTTGACTAACACCTTACAACAACCCGCAAAATTGAAAACCCTACTATAAGATTTGTCATACTCTGTAACATAACTTCCCCAATGATAACATAAATAGTTCATAATCAAGGCGAGCAAGAAGATGTGAATTAAATCTACTTTTGATTCACTAAATCCATTTCCTCATTAACAATCAGTAATTTATTGCATTAGATAAACTGAATTAAATACGCCATTTCAAATAAGGGAGAAATTAATACTAATTATTTTATTTCCCTACTAGCATTTAAATAAATGATAAATTAGCCAGTTTATCAAATAAATCAACATTCATTGTTTTAAATAAAATATTGTTTCCTTATTCAATATAACCAATTTAAAATAATGAATTTGATTTGAGAAAACGTATTATTTACAAATTAAAACTACTCTCCTTTGAAATAATGCTCTAAAAGAAAATAATGATTTAATTAAAACCATCATGCCTGTTTTATTTCCTCAAATAAATTTAATTTGTGCCCTCAACAAAACCATAAAAAAAAAACATGTACTCATAAAAAAAAAAATCTACACATTAACATTTTAAATCTATATAATATAATATCAAATATTATATTAAATTTTCTATTGGCAAATACCCATTTTAATATTTTAATATTATAACATTATAATATTAAAATTATTAAATATATTTTAATATTATAAAATTATAATATTAAAACTATTAAATGTATTTTAATATTATAAAATTATAATAATAAAACTATTAAATAAACATTATTATTTATTTTAGTTTAAAAACACAAAGCATGTGCCTCGGTCTACTCGCCAACCCTTAGGGTTGAATCACACGGCCTTGGGATGCGTGCATAAGGATTGGCAGAGTTGCAGGTGTCGGTCGTAGGTTTCACTAGCTGCGACGACGGGTTTTGCAAGTGGCGGCCATGGGTTTGGAGGGCACGATTGTGCACCGCTGCACCGCCAACCACCACTAATGGTGGTGCAGTTGTGCTTTGCACAACCAACCACCATCAGTGGTGGTCATTGCACAGTCCGCAAGCAGATGGGGGGCGTTGGACGTGGCTCCCCCATGCCACCTCCCATGGGGGTGGCTGTGGGGTGAGCCCCCAGCCCCCAACCAAATTCGAAGGCCCCAAAAAAGGTTTTATAGGTTTTTTTTTTAAATGAAAAAAAAAACTAAAAAACCAAAAACAAGACCAATCCATTAGAAAAATCCGAATCTGGCATTTGTTTTTAAAATTTTTTAGCATAACCCTACAAAGGGAAATAATATAAAAATATATATACAAGTATATGTATGTATGTATATATATATATATATATATATACATATATTTTCATTCATCCAAATTGAAATTACAACTAAATTGAAGAACATAATTGAAATAATAATTTATACACAAGAATTTATTTCAATTTTAAAACAATCTTTTTCAAACAGAGGTGTTCTCCAAATTCTGAAAGCAAGAATCCAACTGGTTTTGTTTTGCAAACAAATAGCATATTTCAAATGGTTTTCATCAACACATATACCATTAAAACTCAAAAGAAACTAATTTCAAAGATATGAACCTGGTTTTTTTTGGAGTTGAGAGAAGATCCAGATGGTGCCTTGATTCCAACTTCAGCTCCACAGATTTCTTAAGCTTTAATCCAAAACCCACCAAATTGAAAAATTTCTTCCTCTTTCTATTTCAATCTTTTCCAAAACTTCATGATCCAAACTTGTGAAGAAAAATTCAATAATAAAGAAATTCCTCAAAAAAAATCCCTACAGCCACCCTCATCTATTTTCCAAAACAGAATAGAAAACATCTTCTTTTTCAATTTTTGAATTCAAATTTCCTAAAATGAACTTTTAAAACGTTTTCTTTAATTTTCATTTTCAACCAATATAATCAATAACTTCAAATGAAAACTTAACTTATTTCAACATCATAAATTTAACTAATTAATAAAATAGATTTAATCAACGATTAAATTATTTATTAATTATATTAAATTAATAATAAAATAAATTACATTTTAAAATAAACTAGATAAAGTTAATTGACAATTTAACTATAAAAGCATATATTTTAACATTTTTCTAACTTGCAACTTTAAACTGAAATCAAAGCGAGATGAAAAAATTAAGGCAACTTAACCCAACTAACACCTGACGACACACTATGACTAGGGTGACGACTTGGCACGGAAAACCTAGCTACTATCTCCTAATTGAATGTCGTTGGGCAATGGACACACTCAAACTTGTGAAACCAGGTGGAGTCAATGTCCTGTACTTGTCAACCTGTGAACAAAGAGTATATCCACATGCATTAATATGTCATAAATAAGGCACACCGTGAAGAGGAAATCACAGAATCGCAAGGCGCTCGCAAGCGAGTGATGCGATACCGTCCCCTTCACCAATACTGTGTAACTAATTGACAAATCTAACATACTAATATAATATAAAGCATAAAACATGATTGATTCAAACATCCATAATGCTAATCCAGAACATGCCATAATGATAACATCATAATAAAATACCATCACATCAAAATATAACATTAACGTCGCTTTATAGATAACGATCAAATAGCAGCCAAGTACCATAGTCAAGGTACTAACAGAAAATACAACATAAAGGAGAAGAACACTGCTCGATCAAAAGGACAAAATGAAGGGTTATTACAAATAATACCACATCATCTTCTTCGTGAATCCTTATTAACCCTAGAAAATGAAAACCCTTATGACACTATCCACTATTCACTATCCCTATTTATGGGCTATCAGTGCCACTACCAGCCTAGGTATAATGATAATCATGATTCGTGTACAATTAAAATGTTTAATTTGATTGGCATCTGACTACATGCAAACTATACCTCAAGCTAACAAGTTGTCAAAATCACCAGTGCCACTCAAACAATATGAAATCATTACAAATCTTGTTTCATTAAAGCTATGAGTTGTCCAAGAAATTGCTTTGGATGTTCATATCACATATGGAATTAATCGTGACCATTGTTAGCAATAGCACTAGTAGTACGACAACCACACTTTCTTCAAAAAGATTGAGAATTTCAATTAAAGGAAATGTACAATGTCGAGGCATTGAAAATATAGAATGAGTGATGATAAATTAGCCTTCATATCACCACATGTCCGCATCTAACGGTTCTAGTGTTATTCTAGAGGTTTCAATTTGCAAGTCTAGTGCTTTAGAGATTTACTTTTGGAATGCAACTCTTTTTGCTTGTTGGTGTACAGATTTTTCACTTTAACCATGAAAGTAGATGCAAGATATTTTAAAACAAATGACATAAAGTCCTTTTATCTCACAATCAGTGATCACATGTGAAAAATAAGTAAATAAAATTGATAGTTTCTCTTTTAACAAATGAATTAATCCGAACACAGAGTCCCAAAGATGAAAATATACGCATTTTGACCTAATAGATAAACATTGAAGAATAATCATGAAGAAACACAATTCATTCATAATTAAAAGGAAGCATTAATAAATACACAGAGTTAAAAATATATTATTTTATCTCTCTAATGCCAAAAATGTGGATTCACAGACCTGTCACCCCACACCCTATACAACCAAAAAGCGCTCAAAAGCTGAAACTACCTCCCCTTATCATTACATGTCACAAAAGGATTCATGCATGTTGTTAAACCATTGGAGGTTCCGAGACTCTGTATAGTTCTAACTGCATTTCCATAACTAAATTGTGAAATTCAGCGCGTTCGTCTTCTTCTTCTAAAACGAAAATCACCATGTTGTACTCGACATAGATGGTTTTCTCTTTCCACACCACTGAACGTAGCTGGGAAATGATGTCGAGTTGCTCTTCTTTAGGC
The DNA here is from genome assembly GCA_007115665.2 of Sequoiadendron giganteum. Taxonomy (NCBI): domain Eukaryota; kingdom Viridiplantae; phylum Streptophyta; class Pinopsida; order Cupressales; family Cupressaceae; genus Sequoiadendron; species Sequoiadendron giganteum. The sequence continues at coordinate 405,948,501 of CM021107.1, read as the reverse complement.
CAATTCAAATCTAGTTGCATGACAGCCACAGGTTCATCTTCCCATTCCCTGATATCGCCAGGAAGTACTATTTTGAGGAAACTCTGAGTCTGGAGTTGAAAATGCTACAACCTTTCCTCATATGCAGGCTCACTTAACTTCATCGACAAGAAGTGACCATTTATTTTCCAAGAAAAAAAATCCCAATCTGCTACTAAAGATTATGTTAAACCTCAAGTTGATGTTGTTTGCAAGCATTTGAGAAGACATCCCTTAACGACACTGTACAATTCATTAAATGAGTTCACACTTCAAAAGTTGTGCATTCCACCTAGGTCACCACATCGCTGAGAAACGAAACTCTATAATCATTTGTATAGTAATAAAATCTCAACCATTGATTTCTAGAAATCTAATGGTTCTAGTGTTATTCCGGAAGTTTCAATTTGCAAGTCTAGTGCTTTAGATATTTACTTTCGGAATGCAACTAAAGTCATCCATCAAACATTCATCGAACGGTCCCTATGATTTTTTATTGGCATATTTGTTTATTTTGCCACTGAATTTTTTTATTAGTTTGAGATATTGTTTAATTCACCAATGAAAATATATTTTTTTCTTTGAAAAAGGTTTTTTTTTTCTATTTTGAAAACAAGATTAATTCGCCAATGGAAAAAATTTCTGGTTTGAAAAACGGTTTTAATCGCCAATGAAAAATATTTAATTTGATTAAAAAAAATTGCAATTCGCCATGATTTTCCATAGACTTCTAGGGATTATAAAATATTTGCCAATTGGAATTTTTTTTTTTCTCGAAAAATGAAAAAAATTGCCAATAAAATTAATATTTTTATTGGGAAGTATACAAGATTCGCCTGGATTTTACACCTTCGTCAAGGGGGGGGGGTGGGGGGTCTTAAAATTTTCCCAGTTTCCCAGTAACATAATACTAAAGGAAAATCAATCATTCAGATGTGTCCCATTAGTCAAATTTCATTGCACAACTACTAGTGTCTTCTACTCATTTTCCATTTGCAATCACCAAAAAATTGTATAAGGCCATCAAAATTGCCTAGAAAGCAAACAAGGATTGCACACCATAAATACATACAAACTCTACAATTGAAGGCACTAAAACAAATTTTCAAATTTGAAAAACGAGGCACAAAAATTAAAGACTCCATACCGAACCAACATTAAACACATAAAGAGATTTACAAATTAAGAAATGCATTACTCAATCTTTTCCAATTTCCATTTAGCACGTCTCACTTTGATATTCATATCTATATTTTCTTGGAGGCAGTGACAGAAAAACAAGAAGCAACATCAACACCACACTATAAAGTTCTAGGTATTAGATATTGCTATTAATTTTTTATGCTTATGAATTCCAATCTATTGTATGCTATCCAAATGTTTTTCACAAACCTATAACTCAATATCTAGGGTTTCAACCTCATACTATTTACATTAGGTTTTTCATTTATATTCTTTATGCATAGGAATGTCAATTTGTTGTATGTGATGTAAATGTTTGTCACAATAACCTGAAATATTTGGGGTTTCAACTTATAGTTTTTGAATGTCAATGCATAGATATATTGTATATAATGTGTTTGTTTCACCCAATCTGCTCTAAGTGCACAAGATCAAGTGTTTTTAGTTTAATTTTTGGGTTTTCATTTATATTATATATGCCCAAGAATACCAATCTATTGTATGCAGTGTAAATGTGTCACCCACTAACATACAACTCAATATCTAGGGTTTCAACATATACTATTTATGGATATCAATGCTTTTTTTTTCCATACAATGGGTGATCCCACAATACCAATTTACAGTTTTTGGCCAAACTGGACACTGAACTAATATTTTCTAACTAAATATTCAATTTCAGACACCTATAGTGGCTAAACTGTGAGGAATTTGAAGATGATGCAAAATAGTGATTTGTGACATTTTGTCTATAGATTTTAAATATATTTTTTTCAAAATTTTTTTGATTATATTGCACTTCTTTTTCCATCTCCTTCAAAAACTAGTTTTTTCAGTAAACACCATTTTTAAGGAGTGAAGCTCACCGTATAACACATAAATTTTTTTCCATTAAGGATAAAATTCTATTTTTTTTAAATTTAGATTTGTAATTATGATATCTAGTGCTTCAAATTAGTTTCATAGTGTTTTATTAAATAATTTTTCTTTAATCAAGTTTCAAAGTCAAACCAATTACAATTCAGACATAGGCGGACTGTATAACACAATTTTTTTTGTATGTATCGAAATTCAATTTTTCTTTTTTTGTTGTATTAAGGACTTCAATATTTGGTGCACTTATATTTTTCAAAATTTTTTTGATAATCTTCTATTTTTCCACATATGAAAAACAGAGAGCTTGATTTTCGGTGAAAAACCTACATTCACAAGAAATAAAAAATAAATATAATAATTAAATTAAATTTATTTAAAATTATACTTTTTGGGAAGCTTATAATAAGGACTGCATACTTACAAAAAATAAATTTTAAATTAATTCATTTGATCCCCCAAAAGGTAAATCAAAAGTGGTTTTCAATAAGCATTTTGATAGGTGTAAAGGAGACTCCATTATTGGTATGGTTTAAAAGTAGCAGGGTTCTATCCAAAAGGGTTTGACCTAAAGTGGTTTGATCAAACCCTATTCAATTGAAATCCTTAAAATGGAAATTTTTAAGGCTTAAATCATTATATTTTTTAAAAATATATGATTTCAGCAAAAATCAGAATCTCTTAGAAACTGTAAACCAATATTGTGGGATCACCCCAATATGATTGCTACACTGGGAAATTTTCTCTATTTGCACAAGATCAAGTGATTTTAGTTCAATTCTTAATACCTAAAAATTCATGTATGTTTTATAGGATGTTATTGTCTCACCCACTCCATTGTAAGTGCTCAACTAAATGTGATTTCATTTATATTATATATTCCTATGAATATCAATATGTTGTGTGTAGTGAAAATGTGCCACCCACTAACTTATAACTCAATATGTGAGCTTTCAACGTTTAGTAATGGAAAAATTAAGCCTTTCCTTGCTTGGTTTGATAATTTGACACTTTTCTAGGATGTATTTGCTTGATTAAGCCTAATGGTCCCCTTTTTGAATAAAATTTACATAATGTGTACCTTGTTTAAGTGTTGTAAATTGTTTTAACGTACTTTCACACTTATCGAGGTAGTCTTAATTCATTGTGGTTAATTGAAGTTATTAACCCCCTTTTAATTCAAATTTAGGCCTTAGTTTTGACACCTCCTGAAGATCTATCTCAACAATCATAATTTAATTAACAAATTATTTCATTGCGAAAAGTTTGGTCCTCGTAAGCTAAGACAAGACCCATTTTCCCTTAATGTTGAATGGGTCCTCCCTTAACATGACCCCCCTTTCTCAATTGATCTGGAATGGTTTTTGGCCTTCTTTTAGTCTCCCGAAGCTTGGTCCTAGAAACTTAGCTAGGATCCATTCGCCCTTAATGGCGAATGGGTCCTCCCTTAATGAGACCCTAATTTTTGAATTTCATTCTAGTGAGAATTTAATTATGTTTCTTCCTAGTTTTGGTGTCGGCCTTAATTCTTTAAATTTCGGGGTTAATCTCCTAATTTAGTATAAATAAGGGGTTAATTCACATTGTTTCTCCTAGCAAAATTATGTGACTTCATGAGATCAAGAGCAAGAGAATTATAGAGAATTTCAAGAGCATTCATAAGGCATTTCAAGGAAGATTTCAAGTCTTTATTACAACAATTCAAGATTATATCATCATTTCAAGGGTTTGATGCATGCTTTCATGTTTTTGAGCTAAAGAAGTGGATGTAGCATTGAAGATCTACTTGCAACCATTGTTCAAATCACATTCAAGGATCTAAAATCTACATTCTTCATGGCCACTACATGTTAGATTGTAGATTTATTTCATAAGACAATATCCAAGGTATGATCAATTACATGTTCCATACTTGGCAGTAGTCGTTTCATTTCTTTTGAAGGTCATTTCTTTGTTTGGAGGCCATGAGTGGGTATTAGAAAGTTATCTAAAGATTCAATGAGGCTATGAAATACCTTTGTTGTAGGCGTGACTCTGGTTTGTAGTAGGGGCAAATTCTGGCATTTGTGGTAGTGTTGAAAACTTGGACCCATGATTCCATTGTGCAGAGTGTTGTTTGCCCGTGATCAATCTACAAATGTCCTTTTTAAGGCGGGATTAGTCACTACAACCCCTGCGATCTCTTCGCATTTTTGACCTTGGATTTGGAAGCGTGATTGAGGGGCAGGTCTAGTTTTTTTTTTTGCAAGGTTCAATCTTAGAGACCCTCACGTGTTTCCTTTGTGGCAAGCCATGATTCTTCTAGCTGGGAAATTTCTATTTGTGGGCTATGAAGTCTTTCATTTAAGGCTCAATTTGTAAAATTGCAAGCCCACAATTTTTTTCATGGACTCTTTGTTCTCCCCATGAATCACTGTTGGGCGCATTCAAGCTCAATTTTCTCTATTTAAAGGGGCATTTTTTGTTCATTATTGGTGTTTAAAGATCTACTAGCTGCAATTTTTAAATTGAAGCAGTTTTGGAGGCTGTGAATCTCTATTTGGAAGCCATGTTGGATTATTTCCCAAGTGTGATTTTCATCCACAGAGGGGCAATTTTTTTTCACACAAGAGATTGAATGCCACTTAGAGAGTTTTGAAAGTTGTGAAACCTTTGATTTTTGGCGGCTTTATTTTGAAGACACCGTGATTTTAGAAGGGCTGAAGATTGTTGATGTATCGGCAGTGAAAGGGCAAAATGGAAGCCTCACGTTTTTGCTTGCAGGTTGCATTCTTTGCAGTGGCATAGTAACCTAGTGCTACTACAAATTTTGCGAAATTCAGTGCCAGGCATTGGAGGCCTGTTTTCATCCATTTCATGTGAGGGGAAATTTTTCCTCTGGAGGGTGCAAATTTCATTGCCAAAGAGGCATGGATTTTTCAATAGGCTTATTTCTAAATGATATACTTTTGAAACCTTATCAAGTTTCCCCTAAAAATTTAGGGTTCCAAAGTTGCACAACCAGGTGGAGTGGGCCCCAATTTTGAAGTTTTTAAAATTGTGCTAGAAACATTATACCACATTGACAACATGGGGTAGGTTTTTTCTATTCATATAACATTGAAGTGGGTTTGCTTGATGTGAGAAATTTTCACAAGAGGTTATCTTGTTTGTGTGCTAGCATGGAGATCAAGCAATGCATTGCATCAAATTTTGTTGGAAATAAGATTTAATTATTTTTTGGAAGTTTTTATACTTGTGAAAGCACTATCTTTGAAATTTTGTTAAGTTATAATGGTTTCTATGGAGAAATGGAATTTTAGGAAATGGAGTGATGTTGTTCTCACCCATCTTAGTGATGATAATTTATTTCCATATTTGTATTTAATGAAGTTCTTGCTCCAGAAACATGTAGTAGGTATACGATTTGGAAAGGATTTAGGACTAGAGTCTATGGAGTTATTTTTGAACATATAAATGAAAATAACCTTTTGGATTCACTTTTTCATTTTGAGAGCCCTTATGCTCTTTGGACTTACCTTCGAGAATCATATGGAGATCCTCATACTCTGCCATCTCTTGATGACCCTCCTTCCAATACCAGTGTGTCTCTTTGTTCTTCAAAGAAGATAAACCATGCTTGTGATCCTTTGGATGTTATTGAGACTTCAGATGAGATTATGGTTGCTTCATAGGTTTTTGATTCTTTTTCAAAGATATTTGATCCACCTTCATTAAGTACTTCCATCATTCTTGAGCAATAGGATTATCATTGTCTTCCTATTTGGGATTCTTATTTTCCAGACATTGGTTCATTGTTCATGGAATCTCACATTTCTGACTTGGAAGACACATTTGAGGGTATATGCCTTCTTTTTGATGATAGTATCTGCACTTTTGTCACTCTATCTCAATCTCTAGAGATTGTTCAACATCAGTTTCTAGTGGTACCTTATTGTTTGTGCCTTGTATTGTGATTAGGCATGTTCCCGGTTGGTTCATGGCATCAACTTGCAAGGTCTTGGCGACACATGAGTAGATTTTAGAGACATCATCATACATCTTCATGCTTACTTCTTTCAATTCCTATCCATAATGGGAAGAATTCCTTCATTTGTATTTGGTTTTGTTTCTTCCAAAAGGGAGAAAAGTTATTTATCGACATTAGATCATGTTTTGTCTTCAGGCACTTTCCATTTTTATAGGTGATTACACATTGTGGTGGGGCTATATAGTATCTCTCTTTCAATCTTATGGGGGGGCCATTGATTGTATATAAATGATGTATGTATTCCTTGGGGGTGTGATTTAGTTCTCCATCCATGCATCATTTTTATTTTCTTCTCTTTTGGAGAGGGATTTTTTCCCACAAGATTTTCCTCCTTTTCTTCGGTTGTGCGAGATTTATTTTTGCATTGTAAATGGGTACCTTACATGGTTGTGTATCCAAGATCCATATTGCATCTTCATTTTGCATAATAATCTCCCTAAGTTGCACTTAAGGGGGGGTGTTAGGGTAAATAGGATATTTACCACACTTAAGTTTACTTAGGCATATTGCATTTTAGTTTATTAGTGCATTTAATCATCAGGTGGTTCTTTCCCATATCAGGTAGTTTTCTCACCTGTCATATATTTCATGCCTTTAAAATTTTATACAATAAATATTTTATGCATCTCAATTTATTCACTCCTTTTGGTGAAATAGCATAGTGCTTCTCTCTCTTTCATGAAGGTATTTTGTTGTAGATGGTGCTCCTGGGAGGTGGTTGACACCAACATCATCAATTGGTTTAATTATCTACAAGGGGTTTGATTGAGGCAAACCCCCATTCACTAACAAATCAACAAGTTTTTTGGTCGTTGAGTGTGTGATTGCAAATTTACAGGTTGGAGCAAGATTTGGAGCAAAGTTGTCAAAGTTGTAAAGTTGCAAAAAGTTATCATTCAAAGTGCAAGATCACGAAAAGAGCTTTACAAAATTGCATATCAACTTCTAGAAGCTGATAATAGGGAATTCAAGAGTACATACATCAAGGAACATGATCCTGAAATTAGTTTTTTGAAACACTAAAAGGACCCATTCACCACTGAAGGTGAATGAGTCCTCCATAGCTCAAAAACAACAAATTTTTGGCTAGGTACATATCTTTTTATACTCTAAAAAAATACCTCATATTATCTATAACAGTTAGGGTCATTTTCTAATTGTTATTTGTATCATATTTTCCATAATTTTAAGTGATTAGGGTCCCAAAAAAATAAGTGGTCCATCATCTTGTTCTTCATTTTGGTGGACCCTATTTTTCACCTAATCAAACGTATATTGTTTATGGATGTCAATGCATTTTTGTTCCATACAATGTGATTGTTACACCCAATCTTCTCTAAGCGCACAAGATCAAGTGATTTAAGTTCAATTCATAATGTCTAGCAATGCCTATACGTTCTATAAGATCCTATTGTCTCACCCACCCCATTGTAAATGCTCAAGTAAATGTGATTTCATTTCATTTATATTCTATATGCCTTGGAATGCCAATCTATTGTATGTAATGTAAATGTGTCACCCACTCACTTGTAACTCAATATATGGGGTTTCAACTTATATTGTTTATGGATGTCAATGCATTTCTATTCCATACAATATGATTCTTACACCCAATATGCTCTAAGTGCACAAGGTTATGTAATTTTAGTTCAATTCTTAATGCCTAGCAATACCTATTTGTAAGTTATAGGATGTTATTGTCTCACCCACTCCATTGTAAGTGCTTAAGTAAATGTGATTTCATTTATACTCTATATGTCTTGGAATTCCAACTTGTTGTATCTAATGCAAATGTGTTACCCACTCACATGTAACTCAATATCTAGGTTTTCAACTTATACTATTTATGGATGTCAATGCATTTATGTTCCATATAATGTGATTGTTACACCCAATCTGCTCTATCATCGTCTAGTTCAATTCTTAATGCCTAGAAATACCTATCTATTCTATAGGATGTTATTGTCTCACCCATTCCATTGTAAGTGCTCAAGTAAATGTGATTTCATTTATATTCTATATCCTTGGAATGCTAATATGTTGTATGCAACCTGCAACTCAATATCTGGGCTTTCATATTATTTTATTCACGAATATCAATGATTTTTTTTGTATACAATGTGATTGTTATACCCAATGTGATCTAAGCGCATAAGATGAAGTGATTTAAGTTCAATTCAAACTATTGTCAAGTTTTTCTCTATAAACAAAGTAAATAGACCAAATAAAAATGAAATTGTTAGCAACATTTGCATTGTAAAATATCAACATGCACACTAAAGAAAAACAATATGTTCATGCATCACTATGACTTTAAAGGTGTTCATTGATGATTTGTATCATTTCTTGAAACATTTTTTATAATATCTGTAGGTGCAATATGAAGATAAAATGAGGACCAGACTAATGAAGAAGAGGGTTTATATCCCCCTATACAATAACCTAATGTACAAGAAAACAACAGTCCTCAACCTGCTGAGGTAGTTGTGGAAATGAGTGCACCTACAAGAAAGCCAAGAACAACAATAGGAGAATGGGAATGGTTGATAGAGGACATGAATGGGGCTCTAAAGGATGTTGAGGATAATGGGATGTCCATAAGGGATTCTATTAAAAAATGGAGAATCCCAACTACAACAACGCTCACCAATTGGTTAGGTGGGCTTACAAAAAAATTGAAGAAAGGTCCTCCAACTCTCCTCACAACAAAGGAGGGGGGTCTTATTATCGATTGCTGCAAAGAAATGGTAGTTTTTGGCCATGGCCTTGAGATTATCAATCTCAAGGTAGAGGTTGCCTAGATTTTCCAAACTAGACCTAACCCTTTCAAGGATAAGCTACTCGGCAAGTCATGGCGGACTGGATTTAAGAGGTGCCATCCGAAACTAAAATTGCGATCAATAGAAGGCCTTGACAAGGAAAAGGCACCTTCGACCCATGATAGTATCCATGTTTTACAATACACTATCAACAAGCTATGTTAATAATCCTCATGGTCCACATAGAATATGTAATTGCAATGAAACAAGTATTCAAGCAAGCATAAATGGAGCGATGAGGGTGTTGGTAAGACGAGGTAATAAGAGTGTCTCCTACACAATTCCTGAGAGCGGGGAATGGATAACAATTCACTGCCATGTTGATGCAATTGGTCAAATCATACCAGTGTTATATTTTTTCAAGGCATATAAGTAGCTAAAAAATTACATCATTGCTTGTGAACCAAGTGCTTCTATGGCTACCCAACCACATGTTTGGATGAAAAAATATCTTTTCATGAAGTGTGATGAACCAAATTAATAGCTAGTTTTCTCTTTTTTAGTTCATAGCTTTCAAAAAAATTAAACTGCTTATTTCATATACATTCCTGAAATTATTTACCTTTTTATATCCTTCATGCAACTTAAACTAGATTTTGATGGATGAAAATATGATTATGATATGTTGGTAAATTCATGGTTAATTATATGAATGTGTATGGAATGCAATATGAATCTATGTTTAATTTATGGTTATTAGTAGTGTGTATATGTTAGATGAACTGACTCCTTAAAATCCAAAAGTTAGAGTGAGCATATTGTTACCCACAACAACTAGGAAGCTTAGCCCATAACCAAAGGATCATGAGTAGTAGGGGAGAGTTTAGATTGATGAATGCACAATAGTTCTAGAATAAAAAAAGGTGATTGTTGAAGAGGTCGAATTGTGAGTCACTAGGACAATTAATAAACATGACAAAGGAAGAAGGGGTCAATACTGCTGGGGTCACATGATAGTTTGACTGTCTTTGTCAAAACCGTTTGAGAAAGACTCTTGTTTCTACTTATCTTCTATTGTTATTTTTAATTATTTTTTTTGTTGCAAAGACTCTTTCACCTCTATTTATGAGGAGAGTGGACACTGGAATTTAGTTTTTTGTTTTACTTTCTATTTTGAATCCTTGTGTAAATAAATCTCCTCCCACACCTTTGTCTAGGGGTTGATGGTCGAGGAGTAAATCTAGCTGAAAATATTGTTAGAATTATAGTTGAAGTGTATTCTTAGTTTTATGCTTTAGCAAGATAATTATTAAGCTTATTGTTGCAATGAATATGAATTTTTGAATGAGAAATCTATTGGAAATTCTTGTTATATCATGAGCATTTAGTTTTCAATGCAATAAAGATCTTTTCAGTAGATATTGCTATGATTAGTTGATTTGGTAGCTTGTATTTGGCATATCTCGTGGGTACATCAGCTTGCGCAAGGGCCACTCAAGGTATTGTCCACCCAATTCAATTTTTTTTGTTATAATAGATGTTTTATGTTGCATTAATTTTATAATAGATTCATGGTTGTATGCATGCTATAACTTTACTTTGATTCAAGCCTCGAGGTAGTTAATTAATTGAGTTGTGAAGAATCAATAGTTAGTGGTATAGTTTATTGCAGAGCTCAATTCAGTAGTTAACTAGTTATAGTACTAAGTTGAGAGTACCCATGGCATAGGTGCCAAATTAAGCTACTTACTCTATTTTATAGTTTAAGCTTTATTCCCATTTCAATTAATTTTATTTTTCATGCATATGTGTAAACCACCTGTTGATGGTGCAAATGACACAAACAACATAAAAGCAGAATATTTCTACTCTATTTCTCCTGAAAAAGAAAGACAACATGTAGTGGCCTAACTCCCAAGGTCCTAGTAGTTGGTTCTCAATTGTCTGGTGTCACTCAATCGGTTCATGCAACTGTAATGTTCAAGGGGCCTATGCTGGTAACAAAAGATTCAAGCAATGAATCATTTGATCAAAATCATTCTCGTAAATAAAGGGGGTTTCAAAAAAAAGAAAAAGATAGAACAAAGGGGTAAACCAGTAAGTATGAATCAAACTTATCTAGCATCCATACATATACCTTCAACAATGAATGTTTCCTAACAAATCAAAAAACCAAAGCATGACACAATTTACAGCATAAACTATACCATTGCATGCATCTAAGGTGCTTAATTTAATACCACTATTCGCTTATTACAACTATCTCCAAGATTTGAAAACACACGTCCATTCATTGCCAAGGTCATAGATCAAAAGACTTTAATAACTTTAATTCAATGATAATCTAATAAGATAATCCTTAAATTTGATTCCTTCAAATGACTTTCATCACTCAAGAAACTTTTATGTTCAACACAATCACTGCATACAGATAGATTATAACTTATCAGCCTTATCACACAAACAATTTAATTCTAACACCATATTGCTAGAAAACCTGTAATTTTTATTAACTGTAAAGCATCTAGTAACAATGTATCTCAGTGATCACTACAAAATTCTATCTCCTAGCATTAGGTAAGCCAATTTTGTTCTCAATTAGCCGACCTTTACAATATGATACCCATAGGGTATTTATAGATATACAAAAATTCGAACTCCACTTCTATTTTAGGTCATCCACCTTTTTAGGAACTAAAATTCTACTCAGATCAATTTGATCTTGAGTTCTTACATTAGACATTCAGTTAAACTAGAGAATAGAAAATAGAAGAGAAAAAGAAGTCATGTGCTCCAAAACTATCAGTGTTGCATGCAACATGCAAAGAAGAAAAATTCATGCATGTGAAGCTAGGTCTCCAATGAACTCATCGTAGCTAGCGAAGACTTGATGTAATGTATCTAATTCCGGCCCATCAATCTAGTTATCTTCAAATTTGATTCGATCCAATTCTGCTGCAGCAAACTCCCTCATACCTTTCACCTTTATCAACTCTCTTCTAGCAGCTTTTATTTCTTCCTTGACATCCATTATTCGATCTATTATCAAATCTTCTCCATCATCTTCTATCTGCATGAGTCCTTTAAATATCTCATCCCATTTCTCTTTTATCTGGTCCAAAGGCATGCCTTCTTTTGTTAACACATTTACATCTACAATAATAGCAATGACTGCTTCCAACTCCTCAAACTGCTCAGTCAGATTATTAACAACCTCTTGAACCTCATCCTTATGTTTACACAAGAAATTTTCTCTAAAACGGAGTATACAAGAAGTTTTCTCCACAAAATCCTTATTGTCCTCCTCAAGTATTGATTGTTCAAGAAGAGTAGTTAAAGGCAATGCACTAACCTTTTCTAATTTCTGACTGTATTCTTTATACTCTTCTTCTTGTTTCTCCGATGCTTCAATGTATTGATGCATTTCTCTTATTAAATTTTGTGCCCTTATAGGCTTCAAAACCCTCAACCAAAACTTCACCTACCTCTCGATTCAACTTGTCTACCCATTGGTCTACCATCTCCGCTTTGCCTCTTACCTACACCAAATCATCTACCTCCTTTTAACTTAACAAAATAGGAGTCTCAATGGCCATTACCTATTGTGATCTCGAAGAGGAGATACTTTTCAAGAATGAATGTAATTGATCCAACTAAGCCTTAAGCTCATCCTTCTTTTGTTTATCCTTCATCATTCTTGACTTGGTTGTTGAATCCACCACATCAATTAAGTTCATCTATTGATTCCTAGTGGGCCTTCCCAAGTTGACAGTACTCAACTGATATTCTGTGAGCTGCATATCCCCTACCTCCTTTTCTGTCATTGGCATGGCACATTCAACAACAATCTCTCCTTTATCTGTGAGTCGGGTAGAATGTAGAATCTTGGCCTTCTTTTTAAGCCTCTCTTGCTCAATTCCTTTCATCATATCCTCCCAATTGAGAGGTTGTGAAGGTGTTACTGCCCTCTTTTGTAAATCCAATTTTAGCCAAGTGGGAGCACTTGGAGTAGTAGTCATCATAGAAGAAGAGGAAGCAATAACTATAGAAGGTGGCTGCATATTCACTTGGGGTTGAGAGTCAACCCTTGATTTCTCTTGTTGTTCTTGCACTATATGCATCTGCATAAGCCTTTCAGCCTCTTTCCTATAATTTTTTTCTTACCTTTTATTATCTTCCTCTTCTTTCCTCAACCGATCTCTTTCCACTTTTTCCTTTACCAACCTTCCTTTTTCTAATTTTTCCTTCTCTAGAGCTTCTTTTTCCAATTTCTCTTTTTCTAAAGCCTCTAGTCTTTCCTTTTCTAATCTTTCTGCCTCTAAAGCCTTAATCTTTTCTGCCTTTGCTTCTTCTTCTTTTCGCTTCTTAACCAGCTCTTCAACATCCTTTTCCTTTCTTAAACTTTATGCTTCTTCTTCTTTTTGGCGAGCTTCCTCTGCAAGTTTTAACTTGGCAACCAAGATTTCTCTTTCCCTTCGGTTCTTTGCCTTCTCTTCCTCAAGATCATGAATCTTTTGTATTAGCTCCAACTTGTCATTATCTTCTTTAACCTTGAGTTCATGTTCTTGTTGCCTTCTTTGTTTCTCAACTTCATTAGTTGCTGCCTTAGTTTCAACTTGTTTGGCTTTTAATTGTTTTTGGTGCAGTATAGCATCAGCTTGTACCTTGGCATCTATTTCCTTTTGTTTCTCTAAGGCTGCAACTTTTGCATCATAATCCTTTTTTTCCTCCTCAAATAACTTCCATTGATCTTCTTGTGTCAAAATCTTCTCAATATCCTCCTCTAGAGGCACATTCTCTTGCATATCTTTTTCTGACAGAGTCTCATCTGAATCTGTCCCAACCTCCAGAATTTCCTTCTCCACCTCTTTTCCCTTGGCAGTTTCAGCCATGCTATGAAGAGCTCCTTCTTGAACTTCTCCTCTCTGCTGTTTTGTAAGTGGGATTAGTGTGGAAGACTCACCTAATGTAGCTGTTGAAACAATAAATCCTACTGGAACATCCCCTTCTTGTGTTTTTTCTTCATCATCCACCGCCTCAAGTTCTACCTCTTCAATGTCTAGAGGAAGGAACTCCAATGGAGCTTTAGGAGGTGTCTTCCTTTTAATCCTTTTGTATCCCTTAACCTTTTTAAGGGCTGGTCCTTGAGGAGTCTTGGTTCTTAACATTAAAAAATGCACACTCCTATCCAACACTGTCCTTCCAATCTGCTTAATATCAATAGTTTCTTCAGCATCCTAGTCAATTGGATCCAGACTCTTGGTGCCAATGTTCAAAGTGTCATAGGATGGATCAAATACAATTCCATCATCCACCAATGTATCAGGAATGTTCTCTTTAACACCAAGCTCTAACATGAGTGAGACAAATAACCTTTCATAATTCTTCTTTCTTAAATCATACTCATCTTGTCGATCACTCGAGAAGTCTTCAGACAAATTGAAATGTTTGGTAAATACCAAAGGCAACAAGGCATACATCTTACCCTTCTGATCAAAATACTTACGAGTTGTGCATAAACCCAATTTCAACTCTATCAATTCACTACAAACCACCTTTTCTCCTACCAAGTGTTGACAACTATACTCACCCAACTTCATGGGAAACTTATGACATGCGGTTTTATGTTTGATCCCAAACTGAGCATTAACTCCAAGAGCCTGATATACAAACTCCATTAGCACTATCCTATTATTGCAACACCTTGGAAGCAAATGTGGGTGGCCTTCAAAACTAGCTAACCTAAAATATGTGAATTTGGGGTAATGAATGTACCAACATCCCCATTCAGCAATGAATGCCATGGCTTCTTGACTTAACCGATACCCTGCATCTCCATTCAATTGATTGATGACTAGATATATAAATGCATCATTGAATCTTCTGAAATGAATCTCAGCAACCTGAAGAGATAATTGGTCATAATGCTCCCACACCTTCCTTTGTCCATCCAATGCTCCCATTATGCCCACTCTGTTCAAACCTAGGAAAATACCCAATCTTGCTACTGCATATACAATGTTTGAAGTCATAAATAAGCTTTTAGTCTGCCTGACGCTAGTCAGTTGATCATGAACAATATTTAACACAATCATCGACCAATCAAACTACTAGGCTCTATTTAAGATAGTCTGGATGAAAGGAAACATCCACTCCTTGAACTAAAATGTATCTCTCTTCCCAAAGGCCCTTCACAGCATCATGATTAGATCTGATACCTCTTTATAGAGATCTGCCCTCTTTGGCTGGTCTGCAAGTTTGCTTAAAGATTTATTTTTTGTCTTCAACCACTTTTTGTTTAGATGAGACTTCTTGGAGTCCTTATACTCACTATATTTATCCAAGGCCTTTGCCTCATCCAACTGCACCAAACTCTTAGGATCTAGGACATTAAATATATTTTGAAATGCCAAAGGAGTGAGATCAATGATCACATTATTTTGGGAATCCATACACTATCTAGTTGCAGGATTGTAGGCACTAGCTGTTGTTAAGATCAACTCTGGGCACTAGATTGATACAGGAAATAACATGATATGTGCCAAGCCGGAATCAACAATTCTTTGTGTCCTTCCTATTAGATTTTCCCGTTCTCCAAAGGTTTTTGCATGTAAGTCCTCAAAGTTGTACTGGCCCAAGTTTGTATCAGTGATGTCTGACCAGTCTGATTCCACCTTGCTCACCTTCACAACCGGACTCCTATGATTATACCTCAAGGTATAAGGCAATTGCTCTGGCTTCAACTTCTTTGGTTTAGGTGCGGCCTTTGATGTTCCTACAGGCTGGTTCCTTCGAGAAACTTCCCCTGATGTTCCTGACATCCTTCAACTTTCCTACAAGAAAAACCTCTAATTAGATCTTCAAATATCATCACAAAACCTACTTTAAAAACCATACCTTTCATATATGCATCGGAAGCGGAACCAGGCAGAAACATAGTCTAAAATAGTCTCTTTTAAACAACACTGTCGGACTCAAAGTCACAAATGGAAATGGTAATTTTACTAACAAGAAATGGACTCAGAGTCGGAAAGGTGATCAGAACCAGGATCGAAATGAAAAATGGATTTGTTTCTTTTTCCTTCAGATTTTTATATTTTCATATTATATTTCCATTCCGCCTCCATTTTCGTCCAGGTTATAGTTATTTCGAAAGAAGACTTCTCATCATACATAGAGCCGAAGATGGGATGGAAATGGAATCGATACTTTTTGCAAAATAAAATTTTCAAGTTCAAGATCGATTCTAATCCCGTCTCTGCCTAGGTTGACCATGACGTCATCAAAGATTTTATCGATTTAACACACAAATCCATGATTAAAACTAAGGTCATATTAAATGAAAAGAGGCTTTAATAAGACTATACTCATATGACCATGGGGAACGACTGTAGTTTAGGGCATCATATTTTAATCATTTAAATGTGATCACAGAAACACACGAAACCCTAATCTAACAAACGCGATAACACTAGGGCACGGATTTTAAACCTTGCCATTTTACCAAATTCAATGCACAACAAAACCCTAAGTAAAAATGATCAATCTAACCCTAAATTACTATAAAAATAACATGAATTTAATCTACTTCACTGTAGATCCCTTATTTTAACCAATGTTATTTAAAAACCTAATTTAATCTAACAAACTACAAATCAAAATAGCACGACGTAGTCACGACTAAAATGTGAAAGCGACCGTGCCCTAAAACACAAAGAACTAAAAAAAAAAACAAAAGAAACAAAGAACATAACTAGACAAATAAAATAAAGCAAGAACCTACTCAAACAATCATACCAAGAACCACAGATCCATTAAAAAATGAAATGATTCAAAGCACGAGCAAATATAACAAATGCAATAGTAAATAAACAAAGAACAACAATGATAAGAAATCCTACCTTGATTACAAAAGAACCTAGCTAACCTTCTGGACTGATTCGCAAGCAATAATCTCCTTCCCCTTCAATCAATTCGCTTCAAATGAACTCCGCCGCTGCTCTTTTGTGCTCTTTAATCTCTTAATAATGATAATAATGATTCATTTAATCCATAATGAAGGTAAAAATGAGGATTTCTACCTACACGAGCAGCTGTCATTAATGCATTGAATGCAGTTTAAAGCAGAGTCGGAATTGAATGAGAACCAACACTTCACTACAGTGCAACTTCAGTCAAAAGTCAATGACCCAAAAGTGGTGGGGACGGAATCAAAAATGAAAACCAATTCAGAAACTTTAAGAAATTTCGCAACTTCATTCCCATTCTGGTTCCTGGTCTACCAACTAAACATAAAACAAAACCAAACACAAAAAGTAAAGCAAAAGACCGACATAATAAAACTAAACACAAGGACTTAGACTAAAACCAAAAGTTGAAATAGCTGAGGTGGGGGCGAAATTGATCATGATTTTTAAGTTTTCAATAAAGACTAACTTAACACCCACTCCGGCTTTGGGTCCGCTGAAGACAAAACAAAAGGCCAAAAGAAAAGACCATTAGGATGGGACTCGGAATGAGATCTGAAACAAGTTCCAAAACCTGATTTGGTTCCGATTCCGCTTCTGACAGACTAAACCAAAAATAAACAAAGTGTTGGAAGCAAAATGACTCCAAACTTTGTTTGAAAAACAACTAAGGATAAAGAACAACAAGGGGGACCCCTTTTGACCAAGGCAAAAGATGGGGTGGTTATGCAAGGCATAACAAATGGTGACTCAGCTGGGAAAATGGTTTACCCATTTTCAAGATACCCAAAGAAAATTTTAGTCACCCAAAAAAAACTTCTTGGCTTATAAACACTTTAACTTTAATAAGATCAGTTATACTTAGGATAAGTTTGAGCTGGAATCTCAGATGTATGTGCTAGTGAGTTATCTTTCAATCTGAGTGTGTTCTTATATTTTGCATCATTCTTCATAGATACCTTCTCTACTCTTTGAACCACCATACCTAAAATTCAAGCTACATGAGTTGAGTCTTTTAACTATTTTGCAGTAAAATCTTGGGTATTGCTCCGCTGCCACACAGGTGTCCATATCCTCGACGGAGATGCCTCTAGTTCTCACAAAGCATTGATCTACTCCCAGATAGGCGTCCATAGCCCTGATAGAGATACTTGATTACCCACTTGATATTGAGCTTGCCTTTTCTTTCTTTCTTTTCATTTTCTTTTTTTTACTTCACATGTGGGAATTCTTTTATGCATCTTTCTCAATACTCAGATTCAATGAATCTAAGATGTGGGTTGAGAACTACAATGGATTTCATGATAGTCTTGGAATCAGATTTTTCACTTGAATCAAAGGTAGAGTCATTCTAAAATAGATAGGCACCTACTCATGCAGATGTTTCATCTAATTTGGTGATAGATTTTCGATGATAATTCATGATATATTCACAATGTATCTTCTTATCTTTAGATAACTTCTCAAACCCAAACTAGAATGATCATAAGACATAAGTTTCAGAATGACATCCTTTTCCAATGATGATGATGAAAATACCTAAACCAATTTCTCTCCTAGTACCAATAGTATACTTTGAATAACAACCCCAAGTCTTGAGATGGACAAAAAGAAAATCCCCAACGAAACAAAAACACAACAACAAAAAAAACAAAAAAAAAACACAAAAATCAAAGAAAACAAGAACAAAACAACAACAATAATACTTAAATCTAACTAGAACAAAGACTTAATTACATATGATACATTATGGTACATCCTTCTGCAAAACCATCAAACCTTCTATGCACCAAAATAGTGCTTGAGAAACTAACCATTAACTGGTAATGGAACATGCTCTCCTGTTAAGGTACTCAAACGAAAAGCATTCTCGCCTAATATTTCAGCCACTTGATAGGGACCTAACCAGAGTCTATCAAACTTCTAGTGATATCCCTTATTTTCTCTAGCCTTATCCCACAATAACACAAGATATGATATTCTAAAGGCTTTTATCTTGGCTCTTTTGTCAAACCAGGGTTTGACAATAGCCTGATGTTTAGAGAATTGTTGCAAAGCAACATCTCTTTGTTCTTCCATATTTAACAAATTAAGTAGTCTAACCTTAATCCTATCATCCTTGGAGTAAAACTCCTGCATAAAGTTCAGAACAGGTATTTATAAATGAATGGGGAAGAATGGATCTTGGCCATAAACTAACTTAAAAGGTGAATTCCCTAGGGCTGCTTTGATTCTGGTTTGATCTGCCCATAAGGCAAATCTCAATTGGGTGTGCCAGTCCTGAGGGTTACTTTCTAACAACTTTCTTATAACTTTTGACAAGTTCTTATTTGTGGACTCAACCACTCCATTTCCCTAAGGGTGATAATTGGAAGAATACTTCAACACAATCTTATGTTCATAGGCCCATGAAATGAACTCAGTAGAAGAAAAAGCAGGGCCGTTATCACATACCAGAGCAAATGGAACTCCAAACCTGGTTGTGATGTTCTCATTTAGAAACTTGATGACCACCTCTATGGTACTATTCTTGCAAGGTTGTGCCTTTGTCCAACGTGTGCAGTAGTTAGTTGTAGTCAAGATGAATTTATGTCCTGCAGAAGAATTTGGATTAATCACACCTAGAAAATCAAGTGCCCATTGAGCAAATGGCCTTACCTCATATATTGGTTGTAGGGGCATTGCAGGATTTTTTTCTCTAAGAGCAAAGGTTTAACATATATGACAAGTCCTGCAGTGTTGATGTGCATCTCTAAACACATAAGCCCAATAATAGCTTGACCTTAAAATCTGATGTGCCAAAGCATCGGCTAATCCATGCCCTATTCCATGCCTGCCATGAAATTCATTTATGGCATGCTTAGCTTCTTGCTGATCCAAACAACGTAGATAAATTCCTTGAAAATTATTCCTGTAGATTGATCCCCCTTTGAGCATATAATGGGCACTCTTCATCCTCAATGCTCTCCTTTGAGTAGCATTCATTCCTTCTGGGCATTTGTTATTGAGGAGGAAGAAGACTAAATCTATATACTAGGGATCCTTTGTGAACGATTGGACAGTGTACTGTTGACAAGTTATATTTCTGTCCACTTCAGCCATTGCCTTTGAAAAACCTTGACCTCGAACAAGTTTCATTGGGTGAATCTCCAAGTCAAATACTTGTAATATTGCCATCCATTTCCCTCTTCTTTCCCCTAATTCACTTTGCATCAAGAGAGACTTCACAGCTGGATCTGGGACTATGGCCATAACCTGACTTCGGATTATGTAATGCCTAAACTTATTTACTGCTCATACCAATGCAAAGGCTTGTTTTTCTAATGATGAATATCTTACTTCTACATTCTTAAATGGAGAGCTCATAAAAGCAATCGGTCTCTCCTTGTTCTCTTCTCTTCTCTATGTTAAAACTATTGCACATGAATGCTCAGAAGCAAAAGAATAAATGTAGAAGGGTTTTAGATAATTTGGGCTTGTCAAAATAGGTGCCTCAGATATAGATTGTTTAATCTATATGAAAGAAGACTTAGCCTCTTCACTCCATTCAATCTTTGCATCCTTCTTCATCATTTCATTGAGGGGTTTGACTATCTCTGCAAACCCTGTTATAAATTTTCTAACAAAATTGATCCTCCCAAAGAAAGACCTCATTTCCTTCTTACTTCCTGGCCTTGTCAATTTCAAGATGGCCTCCACTCGGTCAGGATCTATGGAAATCCCCTCCTCTGATATAATGTGACCTAAAAATTTCCTTCAAAAAATCCAAATACACATTTCTTTGGGTTAAGGGAGACACCATAACCTATATATTTCTTTAGCACCTTTTCCAAATTAGCAGCATGATCTTCTCTATTCTTAGAGAAGATGTTCAAAACATCAACATAGATGATTATGCATTTCCCTATCAGATCTATAAAATCTACATCCATCGCCCTTTGAAAAGTAGCACCAACATTGATTAGACCAAAAGGCATCCTTCTGTAGGCAAATGTGCCCCATTTTGTAGTGAAAGCAATTTTCATCCTATCCTAATAAATTACAAGGACCTGATTGTATCCTGAATACCCATCCAAGAAAGACATCATCTGAGATCCATTAACCTTTTGCAATACTTCATCAAGGGAAGGTAATTGATAGTTGTCCTTCTTAGAGGCCTTGTTTAAATTCCTGAAATCCACACAAAACCTAATCTCACCATTCTTCTTCCTTACAGGAACTAGATTAGCCACCCAAGTAGAGTGTCTAACTGGAAAGATTATTCTTGCAGCCAAAAGTTTCTACACCTCTTTCTGAATCAGAGGCTCAATTAATGCATTGACCGGGCATTGCTTTTGGTGAAACGGCTTAGCTTCTAGCTTAAGAGGAATTGTATGTGTGATCACAAATGTATCAAAAGTCTTCAAGTCATCATAGCTCCAAGCAATAGATTCAATATTATGTTTAAAGACTTCGCTTATCTCATCCTTAATCTCCTGAGGACAAGTCTTCCCTATAAGAACGTTCCTTTCTGGCCCGAAGTGAGTCAAATTAACAGATTCATACTCACCTCCCTCACTCTTTGTAGGCATTCTTTGATAAGCTTGTGGATCTGAATCAAATATTCTTTCTAATGCTATCATCCCTTTTGGGATGTTATTGCTCTTTAAATCCAATATCCCTTCTGGACTATTATTTTCCGGATCCCAATCTCCCTGATCTCTATTAGATTCATCAATTATTTGTCTTTGAAATACATCAAAAATCTCCAAAAAGGCTAAAATGTGTTGATCATCATTAGATACCTGAAAGTGTCTGACATTATCAGGAATAGTTGGGACTGAAATCAATTCCACTAAAAACCTCTTCAAATTTGAGTCTTACATAGGCTCTAATGTACTAGCAGCAACAAAAAGAGCATCTACAATTTGATTTGCTTCCCTTGGAATGAGAGTAATCCCAAAGGCATCAAAATCTTCAATTAAATTCCAAACCTTGTTTCTATATGTAGCCAATCTTTTGTTATGGCATGTGTATTGGCTACGTACCTATTTAACAATCACCTAAGAATCTCCCATCACTGTAAGAGCAGTAACCTTCTTCTTATGAGCAAACATAAGCCCTCTTACAAGTGCTTCATATTTAGCCACATTGTTAGTGCAACCAAACTGCAATCTATAAGAAGCAAAGTAAGTTTTTCCTTTTGGATTAGTTAGTTCAATCCCTACCCCACTTCCTACTTTAGATTTAGAACCATCAAATTTCAGAGTCCATAACTGGTCTTTGGCTGGAAGTTATTTCTTTTTAGAAGTAACAGAGAATGACTTACCTAAAATGCATGGCGGTTCAGACTTTAGCTATTTACCAGAATGTAACTTGGGACAAAGTTGAGTTGAGGATTTTCCCATGTTTTCAGCCTACCCAGGAATTACTTCCTGAACACCTTCTTGGGTCAAATTACCCTCTGATTCATCTTTCAACAACACCTTTGGCATTGGTAAAGCATCCGGAGCAGGTGCATTGAAAAGGCACTGTGTTACCTTAATCTGTTTGTAAGAATTGGCTATGAAGGTAGCCACCCAATATCTAGAGCCCTAATGGAAGCACAAGCATAAGAGAGATAGAAACAATATGACAAGAATAAACTATATTCTGCCAATAATGCAAATAGAAATAATGTATGTATCAATGTACAAATGTAGTAGAGACCCCTTGGTTATATATCCAAGGTGAGAACATAGGAGGGCATAAGATTATGACAAGTGTCATAATCTTATGACATGAGACAACTATGAAAAGCTATCACTCTACCTAAAGTGGGAAAGTGATAATGTGATAACCACCACAAAAGGGGGATCTACCACAAAAGGTGGAGAGGAATCACATGATGTGTCCATGAAAGGTGGAAATGATAAAGTGATAACATGATAAGTCCACCAAAGGTGGAAAATCTCCAACAACTCCTATGTGGTCCCTAAGTAAACTTAACTAAGGTGTAATTATGACCTAGGACAAGGTACAAAACAATTAATTACACCAACACCCCCCCTTAAGTGCAACTTAGGGAGAATGTACACAATGCAAGATGGGTCCCGGCAATTGGGCCATGTTAGGTACCCATGTACAAATTTAATGCAATCTCTCATAAAGTGGAGAAAAGGAGAAAACCATGAGGGAAAAAACTCCCCCCCAAAAGAGAGATGAAAAACAAGAGAAAATTCTCTCAAATGTATGAGAAGAAAAAAACCCCTAGAAGAGGAAAAAGTCCCTCCCATAAGAGAGAATGAAGAAGTCAAGTGACCCCCTCAGATGAAACATCCCGCACCCCCAAGAGAGCTCGCAAATGATGATAGGTACTCTCAGTGAAAGGTTTGGTGAAGATATCTGCAACCTGCTCTATAGTAGGACAATACTACAAATCAATGACCTATTCTTGTATCAGCTCCCGAATGTAGTGCATATGAATCTCGATGTGCTTGGTCCTCTGATGGTGAACCGAATTCTTTGAGATTTGGATGGCACTCTGATTGTCACAATGAATGATTGAAGGACGTGGAATAGTGAAGCCAAACTCAGTGAGAATATTTTGAAGCCAAATAGCCTCAGTAGTTGCATTAACAACCCCTCGATACTTAGCCTCTGTCGAAGAGAGAGCAATAGCATGTTGCTTCTTACTCTACCAACAAATGGGGCCTAAACCAAGATGAAAGTTGTAGCCAAAAGTGGACTTGCAATCATCAATATCACCAGCCCAATCAGAATCTGTATATCCCACCAAGGTAAGTCCTGTATCTGCTGCATAGTGAATCCCATGATGATGTGTACCCTGTTTGTAATGCAAGATGTGTTTGGCTGCTTTCCAATGAAGCTCATGTGGTTCCTGCATAAAGCATGAAACCATGCCAACTGCAAAGGAGATATTAGGGCGTGTGTGAGTCAAGTAGATGAGACTCCCAACAAGTTGACGATACAAAGTGGCATCAACAAGTGGAGTAGAACACTTAGCCTCAAGCTTGACTCCTGAAAGAAAGGGAGTCAGAGCAGGCTTACAATCAGCCATGTGAAACTAAGATAGAAGATCAAGAGAATACTTGGGCTGAGAGAGAGATATCCCAGAAGCTGACTGTGTGATCTCAATCCCAAGAAAATAGTGCAAAAGGCCCAAGTCGATCATAGCAAATCTATCTTGCAAAGCAGATTTGACACTACCAATGATGGATGAGGTACTCCCTATAATGATCAAGTCATCAACATAGAGCACAAGTAGCAAATGAGAGTCACCCTATCACAAAATGTAGACATTTGGATCTGAATGACACCTTGTGAATCCTGTAGAGAGAAGAAAGGAATCCATCTTGGCATACCAAGCCCTAGGGGCCTGTTTGAGGCCATAGAGAGACTTCCTCAATCTACAAACCAAAGAAGAGTCTTGTATGAATCCCTGTGGCTATTCCATGTAAATCTCCTCATGAAGATCCCCGTGAAGAAATCCACTCTTCACATCCATCTGATGTACAACCCAACCATGAGCTGCAACAATAGCAAGTGTCAAGCGAATGGAGTTCATCTTAGCAACGGGTGCAAAGGTCTCTATGTAATCAACACCTGGAACTTGTGAGAAACCTTTTGCCACAAGCCAAGCCTTGTATTTATCCACACTTCCATCCACTGCATACTTGGTCCGATAGATCCACTTGCATCAAACCATCTTTCTCCCCTTGGGGAGTGGAACTAAATCCCATGTGTTGTTCCTCATCAAGGAACTATACTCTTCCTCCATTGCTGAATCCCACTCTGGAACTCCTGATGCTTCCTTGAAGGACTATGGATCGGAAGCAGTAGCAATAAAAGCATGTGGAAAATATTCATGTTGTGACCGATTCCTTCAAGTATCTGAAGGATCCCCAACAAGAGAACCTACTGACTCAAGAGTCTATCGAGCCCAACGAGGTCTAGTAGGAGATGTAGGATGAGGCTCCTCAACTGCAAGTGGACCCTGCAAAGGTGTGATCCTACGAGCCGGAGTTGAGGGAGAATCTTCATCTAAGTCACTATCGTCACTTTCCACTATGGAGGAAGGAAGAGGAGGGTTAGAGGCTAAGCTAGGAGAGCTCTCCTCAAAGTGAACACTCCTCTCAATGAATAGCTCATGTGTCTCTAGATCCAAAAGTTTGTATGCCTTAACACCTTCGGGATATCCAACAAATATGCAAGGCCTACTTTGAGGTTCCAATGCCTTGCGTTTCTCTAGAGGTATGCGTGCCCAAGCCGGACAACCAAAAACTATGAAGTGTCTCACAACTAGTTTTCTACCACACCAAGCCTCAAAAGGAGTCATACCCTTCAAAGCCTTATGGGGAACCCAATTTTGGATGTGAGTGGCACAACTGATAGCTTCTGCCCAAAATTGAGGACCAAGAGAACGAGCATGAATCATGCAGCTAGCCATCTCCTTAAGGGTTCTATTCTTTTGTTCTGCAACACCATTCTGTTGTGGAGTGTATGCAACTGAATGTTGAATATCAATCCCCTCAAGAGTACAAAATTCCTCAAGTCTATTGTTCACATATTCCCTTCCATTGTTTGTGCAAAGAATCTTGACTTGCTTCCCTAATTGCTTCTCAACATGAGCCTTGAAGGCTAGAAATCTGTCAAACACTTCACTCTTGTGAACAAGAAAATAGACCCATGTGAAGTGGGAGTAGTCATCAATGAAGATGAGGACATAGTGGGCCTTGCTGAATGATGGCATAGGAAATGGACCTGCTACATCACTGTGAACCAATTGAAGAACTTCCAAAGCTCTCCAAGACTTCCCTTTGTCAAACTTCTCTTCTGGATGTTTACCCAAGGAACAACCTGAACAAACACCTTCTGAAAATATGATTTGAGGGAGTCCTAAAACCATATCCTTTGTGCTAAGCTACTGAAGATAGCGGTAATTGAGATGTCCAAACCGCTTATGCCATAACTTTCTTTCTGAATTTGAATGAGTGAGCAATGCTGTAGAAGGAGACTTGGGAATAAAGTGGGAAAATAAGTAAAGCTGTGTGTTGGGATTGGCTTGTCCCACTACAACCAAGGCATCATCCTTAAGTTCTTTGACCACAACTGAATCTGGTAAAAACTCAACTTTCTTGCCATCTCCAAAGTGAGTGATTTGGTAGATTGAAAGAAGATTGGTGCTCAAGTTAGGAACATAGAGAACATCCTCAAATGTTCCATCATCGATGACAAACGAACCTTTTCCTTCAACATCCACTTGAGTGTCATCGCCTATAAAGATGTGAGGTACCTTAGATGGCTCCAAAGAAGAAAATTGCTCCCTTGTAGAACCCATGTGATGAGTAGCACCCGAGTCAAGTATCCATTGTTGTGAAGAACCTATAGTAGCCATAAAAGCTTGCCCTTTTCCCTTTGATTGTGAGGAAGTGGAAGGAGATGAATCCTTCTTCTTGTAGGCAGATGGCAAATTGATGTTGTTTTTCTTGATGATGTTTGTCAAATCATCAATTTGCTTAGTATGGAAATGATGCTCATTATGAACAAATCTCTTGCAATATGAGCAAGTTGGTCTTTCCTTCTTGCTTGAATTTCCCTTCTGAGGAAAAGGTGAATAATTCCTTTGTTGTGGAGAGGATGATTGTGCTTTATCTTGTTGTATCTTTGGCTTAAACTGCTTCTGCTTCTTTTGGAACCCTTTCCTTGAGTCCCTTGATTCCCTTGATTAGCCACCAAAGCTTTGGACTTTGAAGACTTGAGAATCCCCATGCTTATCAATTTTTCTTGCTCTAACATCAACATTTCTGTGAATGCATCAAATGATGGAAGAGTGAAAGAACTACCAACTATCAAGCGATGGGTTTGGAAGCTAGAAACAAATGCTGCATATTCTAATGGAAGCTTTCCCAACAAATTGTAGACCAATTGTGCATCCTTTTTGTCAATTCCACAATCCTTAAGTTGTGATCTTAACTCATTTGCCTTAGTGACATAGTCTTGGATTGTATCAAAATTCTTAGGATCTAACATTGTGAGATCATTGTCAAGCTGATAACCTCTAATCTCATCAACTTGGCCATACAATTGACCAAACTTTTCCCAAGCTTCTTTAATTGTTGTAAACTTTTCAATTTGAAAGATTAGCCCTTTTGATACATATTTCCTCAATGTTCCAAGAGCCATAGTATTTTTAGTGAGCCAATCCAAATGAGCATTAGGATCAGATGGTGCAACAATAGTTCCATCAATATAATGAGTTAATCCTTTTTTTATCAACTTACTCCAAGCATCAATTTTCCAAGAAGCATAGTTATGTGGAGTTAACAAAGGAAACTTAGGAGAACCCATAGCAGCAAAGAGAACAAGAGAGAGAGAGGCACAATCACACAAGACACCCCCCCAAATTCACTCAATCAAAGAACCCCCCCCAAAATGATGATTTGGCACTTTATACTTAGTGCGTTTACAATGGCCACTTGCAAGCCAAGAAAAGTGGGATTTTGATTTTAAATGTTTTACAACAGCCTTAATTAGGCAACAATAGACTCAAATAACTGATACAAAAGACCAAACTAAGATCTTGTACTTACAAATGCCAAAATAGGCCAAAACTGACCAAGTGCTGAAAGTAAAATTTTTGATCACAATCACTAAAAACTAATAGTACCACTGTGAAATTCAAGAAAAATCATGCACTTTAAAAAAAAATGGCACCTGAAAAGGAGTTCGTATGAGTCTAAACGGAGCCCCGAAAGTTGCAAAAAAGGTGACAATTCAGCTACACCTATGAGAAACTAAATTTTTTGACAAATTCGTTCATCAAAACCAGAAATTGATTACACCACCATGTAGAGCACAAAACAATAGCCCAAATCCAAAAAAAATTCTCCAAAAAAGGAGTCAAAATGAGCAAGATATCTGCATTTGAAGATGGACTGCAAATTCAAAAATGCAAATGGAGAGAGGGCTAAAACTTTTGAAAACTGCTGGCGTATTGTTGACGTTAGAAATTGATGAAGTTAAATTTGACAGCCAGGGGGCTGTCACTGATGCCATTGCTTCTTGCCAGAAAGAGTGCCGGAATATGCTTTTTTTTTTCCTGTCGAAATCTTGTCACAACTTGTCAGAATATTCTTTCGGGATTTCTTAGTGCCGGCTGCCAGGAATTTTGTCGCCGATTTTTTTTTGTCGACCGGTGTGAGTTTTCCGGCCACTTGCTAGAAATGCCAACTGCGGAGGTTGACTGGTCATCAGCTGGGGTTGAGTGGTGGGACCCTCTGACTGCTGTGCGGACTGTACCCTCCGCGGGTATAATGTACACCAGGGCTGCAATGATGACGATCCGTACGGTCGAGGAGGGAAAATTTTTACTAGATGGCTTCGGGCAAAGTTGTCCGATTTTGACGAATTGACAGTCAATCTTAGGGTTTTTGACCCTTCTGGATGCAATGGCAATGTTCTTTTTGGCTGAAAATGCTCCGAAAATATGGCTACCTCCTGGATCTGGCAACCACCCCCGATCTTCAAACCCTTGTAGATTTGGCCTCCAATGTCCAACTAAGACAAAAAAAAAGGCAAATCTAACTTTCTCGGACACTCTGAACGCAATGGTGAGCTCAAATATGATGCAACAAGCTCCCAATATGCACCTACAATACAAAGCCAAAAATGGAACCCCCCTAGAATCTGATATTTCTATGAAAAAAATGCAAGATTACACTCAAGATCTCCCCAAAATGGCAATCCAAAGGCTTTCCAATAGCTCTAATACCATGTAAGAATTGGCTATGAAGGTAGCCACCCAAGATCTAGAGCCCCAATGGAAGCACAAGCATAAGAGAGATAGAAACAATATGACAAGAATAAACTGTATTCTGCCAATAATGCAAATAGAAATAATGTATGTATCAATGTACAAATGTAGTAGAGACCCCTTGGTTATATAGCCAAGGTGAGAACATAGGAGGGCATAAGATTATGACAAGTGTCATAATCTTATGATATGAGACAACTATGAAAAGCTATCACTCCACCTAAAGTGGGAAAGTGATAATGTGATAACCACCACAAAAGGGGGATCTACCACAAAAGGTGGAGAGGAATCACATGATGTGTCCACGAAAGGTGGAAATGATAAAGTGATAACATGATAAGTCCACCAAAGGTGGAAAATATCCAACAACTCCTATGTGGTCCCTAAGTAAACTTAACTAAGGTGTAATTATGACCTAGGACAAGGTACAAAACAATTAATTACACCAACACTCTTCTTGAATTTCAGAACATAAAACTAGAGTCTGCTCTACTGATGAGGAATTTTCCTTCTGAGAAAGGTTAACCCAAGTAAGAATGATAGCATCCTTAACTTTGAAAGAGAACTCATTGAGGGGAGTCTCGGATTCCTCCTGGTATTTTTGTTGTGGCTGATCTATATGACCTAGAATATCTAGGCATGACTGACATGTTAACTCCGAATGATTATGATAGTGAATCCTACACCAATTAGGAAGCAACAAACTACTCAAATAAGTTTCTACTCCTAAAACCAGCCTATCTTGTTGCAATTTCCTTATTAGAACCTATTGGTTGACATGAATCAACGGGTCACTATGATCTAAGGGTAATGTATCATCAGAACTAACTACAGAGAAAGTAAGAACTTCCTCTTGTTTGTAAACACCTATCTCGGTCTCAAAGAATGCTACTTCATTTGGAGCATCATACTCTGTGATCATGTGTTTGAGTCTAGGTTCACTTTCAATTCTTATTTGTGTGGAAACCCCTTTCCATGGTAACCACCTGCCTATGCTCTTCATTAACTCCCGACTTAGAAGCATACCATATGTTTCTGGGATATCGGCTATTTGGATATCTATATAGGTTTGGATCCTTGGGTCTGATCCAACCTGCACATGTATGTTCTTCAACTCACCTACCACATTGAATTTAGTTTTATCCAACTAAATCACCTTTTTATTGGTTGGGATAGGACTCAATCCTAACTTCTTACAAATCGAAAAAGGCATGACATTCCCTGATGCTCCAAAATCTAATAAACAATTGTGAAAATTCTTTCCAAAGATTCTTAAACTTAATAGAAAAGGTGGGGTACTGGTCTTACCTTTATACATAGCTACATTTGTTTCCCTTGTTGGAGTCACCTTACCTTTCCTTTTAGGCAATTTGCCTCTTCCAAAGCTTTTAATACCACCTCCCATTGAGCTGGGAAAAACTTCATGATGTCAAAGAAAGACAGTGATGTCTTCTACCTCTGTAATTCTGCAATGAAATCAAACTCTG
Source organism: Sequoiadendron giganteum (assembly GCA_007115665.2). Classification (NCBI taxonomy): domain Eukaryota; kingdom Viridiplantae; phylum Streptophyta; class Pinopsida; order Cupressales; family Cupressaceae; genus Sequoiadendron; species Sequoiadendron giganteum. Next base: position 405,918,391 of record CM021107.1, on the reverse strand, counting down.
AATCATTCCTAAATTGATATTTAGGAAAAGAAGGTTGATTATCTCTATTCTGAGAATTAGAAGGTCCCTTTGGTGGAGGTGGATTGTTATCTACATTCTGATTAGGTGGGACCATGTTATTCGGGGGTAGAGATGTAGTGAATGGCCCCTTATTCTGATTCTTTAGAAAGTCACCACCCTTAGATTGGAAAGCTTGAGCATCATAGACATCTTCCTCTGGCTCATTATCCCCTTGCATAGGGAATTGATATTTTTCTTCAATGGTTTCATAAGTCATGGTAGTGCTGACTGGCCCATTATCCTGATTGGAATTTCCTACTGGAGGATGGGCATCAGCCTGTGCAATTTTCACAATTTTCTCCATTTCTGGGTAATTGACCTTAGAATGTGTTGTTGTATCATGCAACCTACACCAATTTGTCATAAAATTCAAATCAGCAACATTAGCAGTATGTGGTCTTTCTTCACCTGTTTGATAATTATGAGGAACTCCCCCATTATTAGGTCTGGTATTCCACTGCCTATTATTGTTGTTGTTGTTGAACCTTTGATTATATCCTCTATTCTGATTTTGATAATTTTGGTTTGAGGAGTTGTGACTCTGGAAGTTCCTATTCTGATTTTGGTTCTGATTAGAGTAATTGCCCTGATAGTTATAACCTCCCTGGTTGTTGTAATTCTAGTTTTGATTATGGGGAGGGTTTTTCCTGAGTTGTGCCATGTCATTTGACATTTGAGAGAGAGTCTTCTTGAGGGTCTCTAACTCACTTGTGAGTTGAACAGTTTATTCATTCTGCACAATTTGGACCATGGCTGGGGAATGGACATGGGATAATCCTCCCCCTTGTTGTGGTTGATTTTGAGGTTGTTGTTGTTGTGGTTGATGTGAGGAATCTTGCATGCTATTGCCAAAGAAGGGTACAATAGGTGGAGCTTGCAACTCAGATACAGGTCCATATTGGGAATAAGACATCCCTGGGACAATATTGTATAATGGTGGATTAGGCATCTGATAATTCATTAGAGGAAGAGTTGCTCCTAACCCTCTAGATTGCAGACTTATCTGTTGTTGCAATTTGATAGCCAAATGATAAATCTTAGACAGTGAGTCAATCTCAGTAGGTTGATAAGTTCTTTGCAAGAATAGGCCAATCAAAGGATCAACAACTCTCAAATATGCATGTATGGCCATACCCTCTGGCACTAAGTAATGCTCTTGTAGCCTACGATACATCCTTTGGAACCTAGTGTTAAACAAGGGCAATGGTTCATGATGTTCCTTCCTTATGGTGGCAAACTAGTGACATAATATTGCAGGATCCACATAAACCCTGAATTGATTAATAAAAGCATTTTCTAAATCTGTCCAACCCATAATAGATCCTTGGGGCAGATTTAGATACCAATTATATGCCATATCTCCTAAACATTAAGGAAACAATCTACATACCACATCTTGATGAGCAACTTGAGCTCGTGTGCAAGCATCTTTGAATGCTTGTATATGTTCCTCAACACTTCTCGATTCTCCATGCATGTATTTCAGATAGAACCTCTCTAGGTTCTTTGGTAAATCATCGAATCCCCCAGGAATAGTCCCTAACGAGGAGGGATTATTCACAAAGTAAGCCATCGGTGGGATTTTTTGAGTAGGTGGTGATATAGGTTGAACTGGTGGTGACACAGACCTAGTTGGAGGTGGTGATGTAGGTCGAACTGGTGGCGGTGTAGGTGGATTTGGAGGAAATCCAAGTGGAGTAAGTGGTGGTGGCAACATAGGTATCAAAACCCTACGAGCATGAGGTCTTGGTCTAATTGGGGTTTGCAATTCTTGTAAATGTTCAGGGTCAGTAGAGGATCTCAAAATCCTACCATATTTCTCCAGTGAGAAAGACACTATGCGAGCTAGCTTATCTTTTCAGGCCCTCCTTCTAGTGCCAACTTATGTTGATGGTGAAAATGACACAAACAACATTAAAACATAATATTTCTACTCTATTTCTCCTGAAAAAGAAACACAACATGTAGTGGCCTACCTCCCAAGGTCCTGGTAGTTGGTTCTCAACTGTCTGGTGTCACTCAATTAGTTCATGCAACTATAATGTTCAAGGGGCTTGTTCTGGTAACAAAAGATTCAAGCAATGACTCATTTTATCAAAATCATTCTTGTAAATAAAGGGGGTTTCAAACAAAATAAAAAGATAGAACAAAGGGGTAAACCAGTAAGTATGAATCAAAGTCATCTAGCATCCGGACATATACCTTCAACAATGAATGTTTCCTAACAAATCACAAAACCAAAGCATGACACAATTTACAGCATAAACTATACCACTATTCACTTATCACAACTCTCCAAGATTTCAAAACACACATCCATTCATTGCCAAGGTCATAGATCAATAGACTTTAATATCTTTAATTCAATGATAATCTAATAAGATAATCCTTAAATTTGATTCCTTCAAATGACTTTCATCACTCAATAAACTTTTATGTTCAACACAATCACTGCATATAGATAGATTATAACTTATCAGCCTTATCACACAAACAATTTAATTCTAACACCATATTGCGAGGAAACCTGTAATTTTTATTAACTACAAAGCATCTAGTAACAATGTATCTCAGTGATCACTACAAAATTCTATCTCCTAGCATTAGGTAAGCCAATTCTATTCTCAATTAGCTGACCTTTACAATATGATACCCATAGGGTATTTATAGATATACAAAAATTCGAACTCCACTTCTATTTTAGGTCATCCACTGTTTTAGGAACTAAAATTCTACTCAGATCAATTTGATCTTGAGTTCTTACATTAGACATTCAATTAAACTAGAGAATAGAAAATAGAAGAGAAAAAGAAGTCATGCACTCCAAAACTATCAGTGTTGCATGCAATATGCAAAGAAGAAAAATTCATGCATGCAGGGATTCATGCATGTGAAGCTAGGTCTCCAATGAACTCATCATAGCTGGCAAAGACTTGCTGTAATGTATCTAATTCTGGCCCATCAATCCAGCTATCTTCAAATCTGATTCGATCCAATTCTGCTGCAGCAAACTCCCTCATACCTTTCATCTTTATCAACTCTCTTCTAGCAGCTTTTGTTTCTTCCTTGACATCCATTAGTCGATCTATTATCAAATCTTCTCCATCATCTTCTTTCTGCATGAGTCCTTTAAATCTCTGATCCCATTTCTCTTTTATCTAGTCCAAAGGCATGCCTTCTTTTGTTAACACATTTACATCTACAATAATAGCAATGACTACTTTCAGCTCCTCAAACTGCTCAGTCAAATTATTAATAGCCTCTTGAACCTCATCCTTATGTTTACACAAGAAATCTATTCTAAAATGGAGTATACGAGAAGTTTTCTCCACAAAATCCTTATTGTCCTCGTCAAGTATTGATTGTTCAAGAAGAGTAGTTAAAGGCAATGCACTAACCTTTTCTAATTTCTGACTGTATTCTTTATACTCTTCTTCTTGTTTCTTTGATGCTTCAATGTATTGATGCATTTCTCTTATTAACCCTTCCGTTCCCTTGTAGGCTTCAAAACCCTCAACCAAAACTTCACCTACCTCTTGATTCAACTTGTCTACCCATCGGTCTACCATCTCTGCTTTGCCTCTTACCTGCACCAAATCATCTACCTCCTTTTTACTTAAAAAAATAGGAGTCTCAATGGCTGTTACCTGTTGTCATCTCGAAGAGGAGATAATTTTCAAGAATGTATGTAATTGATCCAACTGAGCCCTAAGCTCATCCTTCTTTTGTTTATCCTTCATCATTCTTGACTTGGTTGTTGAAGCCACCACATCAGTTAAGTTCATCTGTTGATTCCTAGTGGGCCTTCCCAATTTGACAGTACTCAACTGATAATCTATGAGCTGCATATCCCCTGCCTCCTTTTCTATCATTGGCATGGCACATTCAGCAACAATCTCTCCTTTATTTGTGAGTCGGGTAGAATGTAGAATCTTGGCATTCTTTTTAGGCCTCTCTTGCTCAATTCCTTTCATCATATCCTCCCAATTGAGAGGTTGTGAAGGTGTTACTGCCCTCTTTTGTAAATCCAACTTTAACCAAGTGGGAGCACTTGGAGCAGTAGTCATCATAGAAGAAGAGGAAGCAATAACTGTAGAAGGTGGCTGCATATTCACTTGGGGTTGAGAGTCAACCCTTGATTTCTCCTATTGTTCTTGCACTATATACATCTGCATAAGCCTTTCAGCCTCTTCCCTATCTTTCTATTCTTGCCTTTTCTTATCTTCCTCTTCTTTCCTCAACCAATCTCTTTCCACTTTTTCCTTTTGCAACCTTTCTTTTTCTAATTTTTCCTTCTCTAGAGCTTCTTTTTCTAATTTCTCTTTTTCTAAAGCCTTTAGTCTTTCCTTTTCTAATATTTCCGCCTCTAAAGCCTTAAGCTTTTCTACCTTTGCTTCTTCTTCTTTTTTCTTCTTAACCAACTCTTGAACATCCTTTTACTTTCTTAAACTTTCTGCTTCTTCTTCTTTTTGGCGAGCTTCCTCTGCAAGTTTTAACTTGGCAACCAAGATTTCTCTTTCCCTCCAGTTCTTTGCCTTCTCTTCCTCAAGGTCATGAATCTTTTGCATTAGCTCCAACTTGTCATTATCTTCTTTAAACTTGAGTTCATGTTCTTGTTGCCTTCTTGTTTTCTCCACTTCATCAGCTGCTACCTTAGTTTCAACTTGTTTGGCTTTTAATTGTTGTTGGTGTAGTATAACATCAGCTTGTACCTTGGCATCCATTTCCTTTTGTTTTTCTAAGGCTGTAGCTTTTGCATCAAAATCCTTTTTCGCCTCTTCAAACAACTTCCATTGATCTTCTTGTGTCAAAATATGCTCAATATCCTCCTCTAGAGGCACATTCTCTTGCATATCTTTTTCTGACAGAGTCTCATTTGAATCTGTCCCAACCTCCAGAATTTCCTTCTCCACCTCTTTTCCCTTGGCAATTTCAGTGATGCTATGAAGAGCTCCTTCTTGAACTTGTCCTCTCTGCTATTTTGTAAGTGGGATTTGTGTGGAAGACTCACCTAATGTAGCTTTTGAAACAACATATCCTACTGAAACATCCCCTTCTTGTGTTTTTTCTTCATCATGCACCGCCTCAAGTTCTACCTCTTTGATGTATGGAGGAAGGAACTCCAATGGATCTTTAGGAGGTGTCTTCCTTTTAATCCTTTTGTATCCCTTACCCTTTTTAAGGGCTGGTCCTTGAGGAGTCTTGGTTCTTAACATTAACCATTGCACACTCCTATCCAACACCATCCTTCCAATCTGTTTAATATCAATAGTTTCTTCAGCATAAAAGTCAATTGGATCCAGACTCTTGGTGCCAATATTCAAAGCCTCATAGGACGGATCCAATACAATTCCATCATCCACCAATGTATCAGGAATGTTCTCTTTAACACCAAGCTCTGACATGAGTGAGACAGATAACCTTTCATAATTCTTCTTTCTTAAATCATACTCATCTTGTCGATCACTCGAGAAGTTTTCAAACAAATTGAAATGTTTGGTAAACATCGAAGGCAACAAGGCATACATCTTATCCTTCAGATCAAAATACTTACGAGCTATGTATAAACCCAATTTCAACTCTATCAATTCACTACAGACCACCTTTTCTCCTACCAAGTGTTGATAGCTATACTCACCCAACTTCATGGGAAACTTGTGACATGTGGTTTTATGTTTGATCCCAAACCGAGCATTAACTCCAAGAGCCTGATATACAAACTCCATTAGCACTATCCTATTATTGCAGCACCTTGGAAGCAAATGTGGGTGGCCTTCAAACCAGCTAACCTGAAATATGTGAATTTGGGGTAATGAATGTAGCAACATCCCCATTCAGCAATGAACACCATGGCTTCTTGACTCAACCAATACCTTGCATCTCCATTCAATTGATTGATGACCACATATATAAATGCATCATTGACTCTTTTGAAATGAGTCTCAACAACCTGAAGAGATAATTGGTCATAATGCTCCCACACCTTCCTCTGTCCATCCAAGGCTCCCATTATGCCCACTCTGTTCAAACCTGGGAAAATACCCAATCTTGCTACTGCATATACAATGTAAGAAGTCATAAAGAAGCTTTTAGTCTGCCTGACGCTAGTCAGTTGATCATGAATAGCATTTGACATAATCATCTGCTAATCAAACTACTGGGCTCCATTTAAGATAGTATGGATGAAAGGAAACATCCACTCCTTGAACCAAAATGTATCTCTCTTCCCAAAGGCCCTTGACAACATCATGATTATATCTGATACCTCCTTATAGAAATCTGCCCTCTTTGGCTAGTCTGCAAGTTTACTTAAAGATTTATTTTTTGTCTTCAACCACTTTTTGTTTAGATGAGACTTATTGGAGTCCTTATACTCACTATATTTATCCAAGGCCTCTACCTCATCCAACTATACCAAACTCTTAGGATCTGGGACATTAAATATATTTTAAAATGCCAGAGGAGTGAGATCAATGATCACATTATTTTGGGAATCCATACATTGTCTAGCTGCAGGATTGTAGGCACTAGCTACTGTTAAGATCAACTCCGAGTACTGGATTGATATAGGAAATACTGTGATATGTGCCAAGCCAAAATCAACAATTCTTTGCGTCCTTCCTGTTACATTTTCCCGTTCTACAAAGGTTTCTGCATGTAACTCCTCAAAGTTGTACGGGCCCAAGTTTGTATCAATGATGTCTGGCCAGTCTGATTCCACCTTGCTCACTTTCACAACCGGACTCCTATGATTATACCTCAAGGTATAAGGCAATTGGTCTGGCTTCAACTTCTTTAGTTTAGGTGTGGCCTTTGATGTTCCTACATGCTAGTTCCTTCAAGCAGCTTCCCCTGATGTTCTTGACATCCTTCAACTTTCCTGCAAGCAAAACCTCTAATTAGATCTTTAAATATCATCACAAAACCTTCTTTAAAAACCATACCTTTCATATATGCACCGGAAGTGGAACCAGGCAGAGACATAGTCTAAAATAGTCTCTTTTAAACAACACTGCCGGACTCGGAGTCGGAAATGGAAACGGTAATTTTTCTAACAAGAAACGGGCTCGGAGTCGGAAAGGTGATCGGAATGAAAAACAGATTTGTTTCTTTTTCCTTCAGATTTTTATATTTTCATATTCTATTTCCATTCTGCCTCCACTTCCGTCCAGGTTATCATTATTTCGAAAGAAGACTTCTCATTATACGTGGAGCCGGAGACGGGATGGAAATGGACTCGATACTTTTCACAAAACAAAATTTTCAAGTTCAAGATCGATTCCGATCCCATCTCTGCCTAGGTTGACCATGACATCATCAAAGATTTTATCGATTTAACACAAAAATCCATGATTAAAACTAAGGTCATATTAAATGAAAAGAGGCTTTAATAAGACTATATTCATATGACCATGGGGAACAACTGTATTTTAGGGCACCATATTTTAATCATTTAAATTTGATCACAGAAACACACGAAACCCTAATCCAACAAACGCGATAACGCTAGGGCATAGATTTTAAACCTTGCCATTTTACCAGATTGAATGCATGACAAAACCCTAAGTAAAAATGATGAATCTAATCTACATCACTGTAGATCCCTTATTTTAACCAACACTATTTAAAACCCTAATTTAATCTAACTAACTGCAAATCAAAATAGCACGATGTGGTCACGACTAAAATGTGAAAGCGACCATGCCCTAAAACACAAAGAACATAACCAGACAAACAAAATAAAGCAAGAACCTATTCAAACAATCATACCAAGAACCACAGATCCGTTAAAAAAAGAAATGATTCAAAGCACGAGAAAATATAACAAACGCAACAGTAAATAAACAAAGAACAACAATGATAAGAAATCCTACCTTGAACACAAAAGAACCCAACTAACCTTCTGAACTGATTCACAAGGAATAATCTCCTTCCCCTTCAATCAATTCACTCAAATGAACTCCGACACTGCTCTTTCGTGCTCTTTAATCTCTTAACAATGATAATAATGATTCGTTTAATCCTTAATGAAGATAAAAATGAGGATTTCTACCTACACAAGCAGCTGTCATTAATGCATTGAATGTAGTTTAAAGCAGAGTCAGAACTGAACGAGAACCAACACTTCACTACAGTGCAACTTCAGTCAAAAGTCAACGACCCAAAAGTGGTGGGGGCGGAATCAAAAATTAAAACTGATTTAGAAACTTTAAGAAATTTTGCAAATTCATTCCCATTCTAGTTTCAGGTCCATCAACTAAATAGAAAACAAAACCAAACACAAAAAGTAAAGCAAAATACCGACATAATAAAACTAAACACAAGGACTTAGACTAAAACCAAAAGTTGAAATAGCGGAGGTGGGGGTGGAATCGATCATGATTTTGCAATTTTTGATAAAGACTAACTTAACACCCACTCCGGCTCCGGGTCCGCTGAAGACAAAACAAAAGGCCAAAAGAAAAGACTGTCTGGATGGGACTCAGAATGAGCTTTGAAACAAGTTCCAGAACCCGATTTGGATCCGGTTCCGCTTCCGACAGACTAAACCAAAAATAAACAAAGTGTTGGAAGTAAAATGACTCCAAACTTTGTTTGAAAAACAAATAAGGATAAAGAACAACAAGGCGGACCCCTTTTGACCATGGAAAAAGATGGGGTGGTTATGCAAGGCATAATACCACCTATACTTGATGATATAGGCTGTATAGAATCTTTGGATGCATTTATAGTGCTAGCATCATCAAACCTTGAATCTTTGAATAATCCATCATCAATACCCTTATGTTCTCCTTTGTTATACACTCCTAAAATTCTCTTTGTTTTTTGATAGATGCAATTTCAAAACATTTAAAACTTTCTTGACGTTGGAGCGAATTGTATTGCTTAAAAATTTCCTAACAAGTCTCATCACCTCTAATGATTCTAAAAATTTAGTACCCAATACACAATGATCTAAAATTGATAATTGTTTTCCTTATGAAATAGAGAGATCCATAGACTTCTACATAAAATAGTTCCAGTTTATTTGCAACCACTATAAACTCTTTTACATAAGTCATTTTTACTAATTAAGGTCATTGAAATCTTTGTGTGGTAAATACACCAAAAGAACATTGATGGTAAATACAACATCAACCCGTAGATGAACCTTATAGATCTGATTCTTTAGATTGGAAACTTAAAATTATGAATTTTTATTTTTATTAAGGTTTTGCATAATTGTTACTTGATTCTCCTTTTTAACTTCTAAAATCCATTATATCTTGTCTATAGATACCAAAGAATAGTTACATACTTTTATAATTATTGTCTAATACGTCTATTGTTGAATTACAAGTTCAATTTGATGTGTGGTTGTGTCAAGTTATGAGGTAATTGCGCTAACCCTAAGAAAGTCCTTGCAATGATTACACAAATAATTGAGTTAGATTGTATTATGTTGAGTATGTGAATACTAATCCTAATGAAAGAAAAAACTCTTAAGGTGTGAATTTTGTGCTATTATTGTCATATTAGGACCCCAACCCAAGTACTTATGGGCAAAGCACTTGGGAAAAGGTGTAAAGAGTTCCTTGGGGTATTAAAAAGGAAAATTGCATTTAAGTTAAAAATGATAGATTACTCCATTAACATAGATTTGTTTGGAAAGAAAAGCTATGACCATACATTTGGCTTTTATTATCTTTTTTAATAATAAAAAATATTTATATTAATATTCAAAAAGGTTAAAATGTACAAAATTTTATATTAAGTTCCTAATAATTTATAGCTAATAATTCTATGTAATGTGATCTAAAGTAAACAAATTCAAAATTTCAATGCCTTTTTTTTTTGTCTTTTATTAAAGATTTTGTGCATTTTAAATGTTTTCATTAATGAGTGTTTGTTAATAATGAAAAATAAAAAATATTTCTAATAATTTATGACATGTAAACATGTTATAATCTATTTCATATGAGGTCACATACATATTTTGTGGTATCCATGGGACATGGTTTTTTTGGCCTAAGTCATAGTTTACATTATCCTTTTACTTGTCTAGAGACGTTAGGGAAAATCCTCCCAAGTTTAGTGAAGCTCGAAGAAAAAGTAGAGCTTGCCTACTCTTGTTACTCAGTATCTAACCACCCATTCTCTAGGGATGAACCTTTCCCTTATATTAGGTCATCTTTGTTCTCCTTGCCTTGAAGTGTCAACTTTAAGAGAGATAAGCAATGGTTTTAAAATCCAATAGAGTGGAAGGCAAAGAGAATAACACACATTCATCAAGTTTCACATCTATATTGTATGGATCATGACATATCTTGTATTTTAATTTTTCAAGAACATGTGTCCTAATAGCATGTAAGTGATAGAATTTAAATATTCACGACTTTTTCCCTCACAATTATGATATCCAATTGATATGTATACACCTAAAAACTATTTTACAAATTCAAAAATATTTTACAAAAAAATTAAGAGAATGTCTACTATTTTTGAATTGTCCTCATCTTACATAGGAGACCTACATAATTGAATTAACTCTTGTTATTAACATTTCTTCAATTTAAATTAGATTTTGCAAACAAATTGATTGGTTTCTAAAATCCATATTATTTCATTTTAAAAGTGACTATTATATTTGTTTGCATAAATTGTAGCAAATATCAATTTGATCTAATAACCTAATAAAAAAGCCATGAAATGAAAGAATAAATTTATATATGATGTACAACATCATTTTTTGGAGGATCTAAATTTATTAAAAAATTCAAAGAAAAGACTTGTTGTGGATCTTGTAGTAATTCCACATGCTCAATCCAATTCATCACTATAGTCTAACAAAATAATTTCAATAAATATAGAAAATCATTCATGAATTGAGTTGGTTTGAATCGCATAATCAAGTATTAGAGTGTAACTCCTCATTATTTATAATGAATACAATCTAAATAAGACAACATATAGCAGAGAGAAAAAATATGTCAACATCTCCAATGTAAAACTTTTCTACTTTACTATTAATACAATTTGAACAAATAGGAGAGCATTTAAGGTCTAAAGTATTGCTAGCATAAGATAGTTAATGAAACAATACATAGAAGGAAAAGGCGATTTAAAAGACAAATGTCAATCTATTATCAAACAATTGTCAAAAAGTTAAAAAAAATAATTGAAAATGATTTTCAATAGTTGGGACATTGGGTATTACTTGGAGTTTTTAAACATTAACACCTTCAAAATCATATGTACTTTGGCTATATTTGTATATATTGGTGTTGAAATGTATGTGGCCTATGATAAAAACTTAATTACAAGGTTTGGTTGGTAGTGAAACCCATGAATAATAGTAAAAATAATTGTTGGATCGCATTGTTTCTCTCATCCTATTCAATAATAGAGGTTGGGGGTCATGGGGATCCTCCTCATAAATCTCAAGTACATAGTCATCTTCCAATAGTTTATGTAATCTGCAAGCTTTCTCTTAGATGCCTCTTTCAAACTATCACTTATCACAACTATGGAGAAAATGGAGGGGATCCATATTACACTACTATGCCTTTGAGGTGGGGTGGAGGGCCTAGCTTGATTGGCTAAAGCATCCTATTGCAGGAAAGAGGTCATGAGGTCTAGTATCCCCACCATCCCCATGGTATCGGAGGGTGTGTTGTGCTAGCACCACCGATCACATGAATTTTTTTACCAAGCACACTGTAGTTTATAGGGGGATGGATACTCAACTGATTGAGGTCTGATGGTTCTATTTATATCACAAAGGTCCTAACAAGTCCCAAAGATAATGTAAGGAAAGATTCAAATTGATCCATTATTTCAAAAATTATTGAAGATTATTGCTTGCAAGTGCGGTATCTAATGACCTTACAATTAATGCCATGGATTTATTGATTGTCATCATTTTGGCCTTAGTATGCATTTATCAAATATAATTTTCACTTAGTGCTAAATTAAGTTTTGTTTAAATAAAGTGTAGATTATTGTAACATAATTGGATAGTAGGACTCTTCTAGTGGAATTTAAAGATCAAAATATTTAGTCTAGAAAATGTTGTCTCATGCAAAAGAATATTATTCACTTGTTGAAAAAGCATTATTCTTAATACAACAAAGCATTCTAAATTGGCATGTATCCTTATTCCTTGGAAGCAAGCACATTGTACTTCTTAATATAAACATATATGTGTGTTGGTAGTTCTCATTCAATTCATATGTTCATAGATTACATTGCTAATAATTATGAAGTTTGTGACTAAATACTAAGTAATTAGTGTGAGTTGACAGTGTTTTACATAATCTCAATTTAGACATGATAGAAACTTTGGATTTGGTTGATAAGAATAAATTGAAATATATTAAAATACACAAATATTGAAATCTATGTAACCATTAAGATGATTTCAATGTAAAATTAAATATTCCAAATATTTATTTGATTTTGTTTGGAGATTTTACTTTCAATGTCAAATCAGCTATTTTAGATTGCTGATTTTATTTTATTCTCCTATATTTTTTTGGCTTCATCTTTGCTATGCATTGGAAATTTTTAATGCGCATATGCCTCCTTGTTCATTTAGTTCTCTCTCCAACTATTGTAGAACATGTTACATTTCCCAAACTTTGTTTAAATTCATTTAAATCCATTGATTGTGTAGAAGATGAATACAAGTGACCAATCACAATTAAAGAATGTGAAGTTGAGCAACAAACAACAATATGTCTACTTTGGCATATGATTTGATTTTCCATACCTCTAAAATAATTATATTTGCATTGAATTCTCTTGTTATAGCAACATATGAATACACACTTGTCTCAAAAGAAAATCCCTAGTTTTTTTTCCCTCCCTTATATACAAAACTTAGATTATTAGAATAGTCCAATCAACCTACATGCAAAAAATAATACAAGTCATTCTATTCATAAGTAAAATTTTAATAAAATAACTTATGAATAGTATTGATAAATAAATCCTTATGAAAATTACTTCAATTTCTTCCCAAAATTTGAACATTGTCTTAAATTGGAAACATCTTCTATGAAAAAAAAGTCATAGAGCTAACTACTTTATATATGACATAAAATAGACCTGTCTCTAGTATGCCAATATACTCCCTTAATAGTGTTAAAAGAGTCACCATTTATGTCTCATTTTTAGGGGCATTTTCTTTATCATTGTGGATGCTAGCATATTACTTTAATAGTGTGAAAAGAGTGATCATGTTTTGCCCATTTTTAGGTGCAAATTCACAACTATTATGAAATCTATTTCTTAGGCAAATAAATGCCCTAAAAATTTGTTGAAGATCATCTACCATACATCTACATATGCATCATGTGGATGCAACAGGTGTTTACAAACCATGAACAAAAGTTTCATTTACATATATATGTCAATGCCATTTGATGTTTACTATTGGAAGTAGGTGTTAGGAGTTGGCTCACTATTGGTTTTTCTACACACTTATTCTTGGATTACATCCTCAAGCTTTGACCATGTTCCTAAAAGTCCTATTTTATCAAAGCAACAATCCATTGTTAGTTGTTAAGGGGTAATAACTTATTTTGCAGCCTCAATCATCACTAGATGATCTATTTAGAGAAGCAATCTTGGATAACAACCTATTTTGAAGCAACAACCTTTGGGATGTTGAGCCCAAGGTAGACAATTTTACATGGCACAATAGGAGAATGGGTGACATATTGATTGTGTAGATATTAAACAAATTTTTGCTTGAAGACCAATGGCTTGGTGATTGAATCAAGGGTCCTCAAGGTTTTGATCATAGGGATATTCATATGGTGGTTTGTAGAGATGAATCCAAGAAAGGAAATTGAAATATTGAAGGAACCTACCAACCTGACTTCAACGAGGAAATATAACATGATGGGAGGAGTCTTTCCACGATTTCCAAATAACTACTCTCAAGACTTGTGCAATATTATCTAGGGAAAAAATAAGCTAAACATACATATTGTAAATGATGAGTAGTATGTGTACTCACAATGAAACATAATCTAGCACAATAGAATCTTAAAATTTATGACTACTAATTGAAAATATATTCTAAGTCTTTTGTTGCATTGTTCCTACAAAAGATAGGGGAGAGGAGCCGATACGTAGGTGGGGGCCCGAACGTGCGATGGGACATGCGCTCATTGGGGCCCACACCTATACGCTGGTCCTCCACAAGGTAAGCTTAATTTCATCCATAGATAGGCTTGATCACATCAAACGTAAATCAGATATAAAATGCACACAAGTTAGCATTAATTTAAAAACTTAACAAGTACACGGTGGTAGCCAAACATGATGAAGTTTATCCAACTTGTATCTGACATTGAACAAGTACCATTCAGACATGGAATTAAAACAGCTGAAACACTAAGACATGCACCCTTCCCCATAAACTATTAAACCCAACTTTCACACCAATACAGGCATCACTTTCACATTAGTCACAACTACAGAAAATAAACAAGATGCCAACTCAACAACTTTGAAACCCATCTGACCCATCTTTGACCGACTGGCGAACCCATTACAAGATTGTTTCCCATTGTAGCATAACCAAACTGACACGCAAATGCATTCGCCTGTCCCATCTACCATGAGATCTACAACACGTATCAGCTTCAATCTGTCCCATCTTGCCAAGTAGGGTGCACACGTACTGGAGCCAAATGCAAATATCCCACCTGCATCCATTTAACACTCCTGTAAGGCCGCCATTATTCAAAAAAAAAGCATGGAAACAATTTCAAACAATCCACCAAACCAATCAAGTCAAGAATTAAAGGCTGAAATCAATCAAATCTTCAATTCATATGAAACAGAACTCAAATTCAAAAGAGGATAGCAATTTATTTCACCACACCAAACAACCATCAATCAAATTCAAATAATTCCCAACTCAAATAGCTGTGAAAACCAACAAGTATTTAGTTATTCTGCAGTGAGCGAAATAAGAAAAGGAGGAGTGACAAGCACAAAATTGAACGAGTTAACATCAAGGGGAGGCAACAACTCAGATTCCAGTGCACTAGCATCCATATTGTACCAGGTTTTCCTTTTCACACTTGTTCTTCATTAAAACCATTAACAACATCCATATTGATCTTCATTACACCCATTACAGTCATATTACATGTTTCTTTATGTATCGGTAGGGTTTATATTGCAAATATTGCAGTCATAGGTTAGCATAGTGTTCCATAGGGTTTATAATGCATATATTACAGTCATGGTTTACCATTTAAGGCTTTCCCTAGGGTTTATATTGCAAATATTACAGTCATAGTTTACCATCTTTATTTCCCTAGGGTTTATATTGAAAATGTTACAGTCATAGTTTACCCTTTCTGTTTCAGTAGGGTTTATATTGTAAATATTACACTCATAGTTTAACATTTCTGTTACATAGGTTCTCCATTATCATTCACTCTGTTTATCGTAGTCTCACATCATAGTCTCATAGGTTCTGCATTATCATTCACTCTGCTTATCGTAGTCTCACATCGTAGTCTCATAGGTTCTGCATTATCATTCACTCTGCTTATCGTAGTCTCACATCGTAGTCTCATAGGTTCTACATTATCGTTTATATGTTACATATTGGTCATGGTTTACCATTTCTGTTTCAATGGTCCTGCATTATCATTCACTCTGATTATCTTATTCTCATAGGTTCTGCATTATCATTCACTCTAGTTATATTATTCTCATAGGTTCTGCATTATCATTGACTCTACTTAGCATAATCTCACAGGTTCTGCATTATCATTCACTTTGCTTATCTTATTCTTCTTTCAGTTCTACATTGTCATTCACTCTGGATATCTTATTCTCATATCTTCTGCATTATCAGTCTCTAAAGTTTCTATTGTTCAAACATGAGTGTGGTTTTCACTTTCCTATGCATGAGAATGTTAATGTTGTAAACACTTAAAAGGTTATGAGATGTTCTTAAACTCTAACTCCCTTGCATATCTTGTAATTTTGTACTTCTTACTCCTCTACTTCCTTATGTCGCTCACTCCAGAATAGATAACTCAAGATAACAAACTCCTGTTACAGAAGATAATCTCAATTGAAATGCAAGAAACTAAAAATATAACACATACACAAACTAAATAATCTTTTGTTCAAGCATCACTCTCTTCATACATATAAAGATAACTGTTAAAGCATTTGTGTTTCATAGTTTACCATTTATCTTTCCTAGGTTCTGCATTATCATTTACTCTGGTTATCATATTCTCATATGTTCTGCATCACAAACTAATTATTCTTCCATTCAAGCATCATAGGTACATAGATGTATTTCATAGTTTACACATAGTTTACACTCTCTTCATACATATACATAGATGTATTTCATAGTTTACTATTTATGTTTCATAGGTTATGCATTATCATTGACTCTGCTTATCATATTCTCATATGTTTTGCATTATAAAGTGATTGTTTTTCTATTCAAGCATTACTATTTTGATTCTAATTATTCTGTGTAGATGGCCAAGGGCAATGCAGTGGTGACCTGTACTGGGAACAAAAAAAGAAAAGAGCCACAACAAGGCTGCCTGCTGAGAAACGAGGATGCAGATTCCCCCCTGAAATAGATCATGTTGCATAAGTAGATGAGGTTTCTACTCCTCAAATACCACAGATTGAGGTTACTACACCTCAAATACCGTAGAAGGTAAAACAAATACAGAAGTTGTGGTCTGAGGATGACATGAAAAGGGAACTCTATGACGTTGAAGAGAATGGCATGTCAATAAGGGGGGCTTCCAAAAAGTGGTCAATCCCAATAGCCACACTGTCCAAATGGCTAGGGGGTCTAACAACAACTTCCAAGAAAGGTCCGCCAATAGTCTTCATAGAAGAGGAAGAAAATCACATTGTGGAAAGGTGCGAGCAAATGGCTAATATTGGTCATGGTCTTGAGATAGTCAATCTTAAGTCTGAGGTTGCTCAAATATGTCAAAATAGGCCAAACCCTTTCAGCAATGGCTTCCCAGGGAAGTCCTGGTGGATAGGCTTCAAGCACAGACATCCTCAACTCGTATTATGAACTGCTGAAGGCCTAGACAAAGATAGGGCATTCAATCTTAGACCTGATGTTGTAGATGCATTCTACAAAACACTATCTGCAACATACAAAGCCATGCCATATGGTCCTAATCGCATATGGAATTGCGATTAAACTGGCATCCAAGCAGGCAAAAATGGGTCCATGAAGGTGCTCGCAAGAAAAGGTAGTAGGAATGTCTCTTACATTATCCCAAAGAGCCGTGAATGGATAACCATTCTATGTTGTGTCAATGCTGCCAGGCAGAGCATTCTGGGATTCTACTTGTTCAAGGGGAGTGCGAACATAGATAATTACATCATAGATTGTGAACCAAGTGCTTGCATGGCATCCCAGCCACATGCATGGATGACCAAAGACTTGTTCATAGATTGGTTGACCCACTTCAAAACCTCCATTCCAGGCGGTGTCTTGCCCATGAATAGGGTCTTCCTGATCTTTGACGGCCATGGAAGCCACGTACTGCTCGAAACCATCCAAGAAGCAAGAGATATCGGTATGGATTTGTTAACATTGCCATCACAAACATCACATAAGCTACAACCGTTGGATGTGAGTGTGTTTGCACCTTTCAAAGCTTACTTCAAATCAAAACGTGTAGAATTTTTGTCAAGGTTTCCAAACATTGAAGTGAGGAGGAGAGAACTTGCAATGTTCGGTAGCAAAGCAATGCAAAGAGCTTTGACAGTTGACAACATCAAGGCTGGGTTTAGAAGGACTGGTATATGGCCACTGAATCTCGATGCACTTGTTAATGACATGCATCCAAGTGAGACATTTGTGGTCAATGAGGATGTTGACATAGTTGAAAACATTCTCAGCCTTTCTAGACTTGGTGTGTCAACTGATGATATCACAGTATTGTAGTCCACTCTTCCAGATGGACACATGCAGCCTGCAACAAAAACACAACACTCACCTCATACATGTCCTACTGAATCAGTTGCACAAGTGGTGGTTAATTAAAACACCCCTCCCATGGTGGATAGGACCGTTGATCAATTCAGAAAAAGTTTAGATCTTCCATCACAACGAAGCCAACCATCTTGGTTGGTTGAGGGAGCAATGAACTTGGGCATTCATTTGGAAGTCCCAAAACAAGAGGATACCTATACTTCTCCATCACCACCACCAAAAATTGACCTTTCTTAAGTTGTCCATTACTATGCTCCTTCTTGCAATTCAGATTTACAAGCTAATGAAGATGTACCATAGGGCTCACAGGTAGTCAAGTTCATTGGCACATAGTCAGATGGGACACAAGAAACACAAACAATTTCGAACATCAGCAAGTTCCTCAAGTTGCCTGTGCACATTGTCCATCAAATGAAATCCAAAGCAGGTGCAATTCGGATCAGTAGACAGTCTCAATTGTTGACAACAGATGACTACATGAGGCTGTTAATGGAGCAAGAGCAAAGGAAGAAAGAGGTGGAGGAGATAAAAGCAAGAAAGAGACAATAGAATGCAAAGAAAAGGGAAGCAAGAATTGTGGCATTGGAGTTGAAGGAGAATGCCAGAATTGAGGACATACTACGAAAAGAAAAAGAGCAGCAAAAATTACAACAAAAAAAGGATAGAGATGCAAAAAAGGAGCAAGAAAGGATTCACAAGGAACAAGACCGAAAGGAAAAAGAGATTGAGGAGGCACAAAGGACTTTACAGAGAGAGAGGCAGTTAAGGAACACTTCTAATCTATTGTCTCAAAGTAATGGAGTCTTCTGTGATATTCTCAACATTAATATCCCTCAGTTCTCCATAGCAATGAATTATTCAAGCCTCTCCCAATTTGACTTTAGGGGCAGTCAATATCCATATCAATTTGGCACTCGGGATGTACAAATGTCTTCACCACCGCCCCCAACACATGTCACTTGCACCCAATTTACCACTCCAAGTCCCACTCATGTATGCAGCAATCCCCGACGACTGGAAGGGGACGAGAACATGGCAATTGGCACCCCAACCAGCCAAGATCCTTTTCACAACAGTAGCAGCTAGATTACAAATGCTAGTTTCATAGACTTTAGAAGTATTGATATTTACAAATACACCGAAATTGTGGACAGTTGTAATTTTTTGATAAGTACAAATTGACCGTTATTGTTTTGTTTTGTGAAGTAATCTGATCAGATTCGAAAAAGTGTTGTATGTAATTTGCAATGTATGCTTCTTCGTTGACATTTTTAAATATATGAGAATTACAAATGCATCGTTTTTGTTTTGATTTGTAATGTATTAGGATCATATTGCAATGTGTGTTCTATGTAATTTGCAATGTGTCATTGTTTATGTTTCAAATGTTTACTTCTTCATTGACATTTTGTCATTTTCTATTCCTTTTTCCAAATATTTTGCCCCGTGGAAGGTCCAACTTTGTCCACGCGTCGAAAAAAATGGAAAAAAGACCCGTCGACCGATACAGACACACCTCGGGTGCCACTACCTGTGTGGCTCGACGTCCGAAGGTGACAGCCTTGACACATCAACTCCTCCCAGTCCGCCACCATAACAATCCACTACTGAGCATTTATCACTTGCCGCCACTTCCTATTCCTATCCATTGTCTGAAATAAATGTTGTCACCTCTCCTAAGCTCCACGCCACCCCGCAATTTTATTCCAACCAACCTATACATATACATATGCAGTATATACATATATATATGCATATGCATATACTACATATACATATGCATACATATACATATACATATTAGACATATGCATAGTCATATTCATGCATATGCATATGCATATACATACTTATATGTATATGTATATGTATGTAGATATGTATTTGCATATGCATATGTATATGTATATAGATATGTATATGCATATGCATATACATATCTATATACATATACATATGCAAATGCAAATACATATCTACATACATATGCGTTTATTTCAAAATGAACTGCATTAAATGCTCCCAGTGCCTCGCTCTTCTCGCCATTCAACCAACCTTTCATTTTCCCGAGTAAACATTCTGTCTTCACTTGCTCGCCGGTACCTGCTTGTTTCATCGTCTGCAACCTTCGCCGTCTCACGACAACCTGCAATGCTCAGAGACCATATCTTGTTTGGGTAGAAGCCGATACGGAGATGGGTAGACACCAATTACCGAACGTCACCAGCAGCTCCATTTCCGCCATGCAAGCAATGAACGGGTTCCTCGCTGCCATGAACAGGTTCCATATACATATATATATATACATATGTACATATATATATGCATACATCCACATACATATATTGTATATGTATATATATATGCATACATACACATACATATACATATGCATATGTATATAGATATGTATATGTATATGCATACATATACATATCTATATACACATACATATTTGTATATAATTAAGTCGTGCAACTATTCTATCTTTTTCAAGTGCCATTGATGAATTTGGGGGTGTTAAATTTTTCATAGGTGATGGCAACCTATGCTACACAGGTCCACAACTCCATTCGAATTGTGAAGTGTTGCATAGGTAACCATGAGAAGCCTTCACAAAACCAAGCTCCCTAAGTCATTTAAATACAAAACTATGGACACCTATGTGAAGTGCTACATAGGCCACACATGTATATACATAAAACATAGACATACAAATATACATATAGGTTATGCTTCATCATTTCAATCAACTAAGCAATAGAGACATGTTTTAGGGAGACTTGATTTTATGAATTCTTGTTTGATGGCAACCTATGCTACACGGGTCCACAACTCCATTCGAATTGTGAAGTGTTGCATAGGGAACCATGACGAGCCCTCAAAAAACCAAGTCCCCTAAGTCATTCAAATACAAAGCTATGGTAATCTATGTGAAGTGCTACATAGGCAAGCATGAAAGGCCTTGGGAAAACCAGGTCCCCTAAATACATGTTGTAAGAAAGCTTTAGTGCTCAATATTGATCTATGGTAATACATGTGAATACTTGAAGGTTTTCATGACTATTTGAATTGGGAATTATTTGAATTTTATTGATGGTTGTTTGGTGTGGTGAAATAACTTGCTGTCCTCTTTTGAATTTGAGTTATGTTTCGTATGAATTGGAGATTTGATTGATTTCAGCCTTTAATTCTTGACTTGATTGGTTTGGTGGATTCTTTGAAATTGTTTCCATGCTTTTGTTTTGAATAATGGTGGCCTTACAGGAGTGTTAAATGGATGCCGGTGGGATATTTGTGTTTGGCTCCAATAAGTGTGTACCCTACTTGGCAAGATGGGACATATTGAAGTTGATATGTGTTGTATATCTCATGGTAGATGGGACAGGCGAATGCATTTGCGTGTTGGTTTGGTTATGCTACGATGGGAAACAATCTTGTAATGGGTTCACCAGTCAGTCAAAGATGGGTTGGATGGGTTTCAAAGTTGTTGAGTTGGCACCTTGTTTAAATTAATGCTAACTTGTGTGCATTTTATATCTGAGATATGTTTGATGTGATCAAGCCTATCTATGGATGAATTTTTTTTTACGTTGTGGAGGACCGGCATATAGGTGCACACCATATAAAGTTGACACCCCCAAATTAATAAATGGCACATATAAAAGATACAATTGTTGCAGGTCTGAATTTATGAATATAGACATACACATACACATACACATAGACATAAGTGAATTAAACGCAATTGTAGAGAAGTATAGGAAGAGGCAACGAGTGATAAATGCGACGCAGTGGATTGTTAGGGTGGCTGATTGAGAGAAGTAGACGTGGCAAGGTTTTCCACTTAAGACCTCTTCACACATCTATACACACACACATTTACATATAGACATACACATTCACACATACACATTTACATATACAAATACATATTTACATATAGACATAAATATAGACATACACATACACATACACATAAACATAAACATACACATAGACATAGACATAAACATACACATATTCATAGATTTATTTACACATATACATAGATTTACATACACACATACATAGACATAAACATATACAGATTCAAATACAAAGCTATGGTAATCTATAAGCATATACATAAACATAAACATATGTATATGTATATGAATATGTCTATACATATGCATATATATATATATATATATATATATATATATATATATATATATATATATATATATAAGTAAGATGCAAAGACCTTAAGCATATACAAGTTGGATACACTTCATCATGTTTGGCTGCCAGCGTGTAATTGTTTTGTTTCAAAGTAATTACAATTATGTGTGCATTTTATATCTGATATACATATCCATATGTCTATGTATATGTGTATGTATATGTCTATCTATCTGTCTATGTATATATCTATGTCTATGTATATGTCTATGCCTATGTATTTGTCTATGTCTATGTTGATGAAGCAGAACCTAAACAAAATAGAACAACCCACATATATTTCCAAGACACAAAATTAAGGTAAAATAATTGGATGACTAATATGATGGAAAATAACCTATGCAAAAGATAACACCCCCAAAATAACCAATGGCACCTAAGAAAAGATAGAAACATTTGCATTACAAACTTATTGAAGGATATGGGTTTTTTTTTCATTTAAAGGTTATTGGTCCACGTGGCCTGCCATGTGGATAGTGTGATTTTGGGTGCATACGTATCAGCTCCTCTCCCCTAATACATAAGCAGGGGCCATAATGTGCAATGGGACATGCACTCATTGGGGCCCACACCTATACGCTGGTCCTCCACAACGTAAGGTTAATTTCATGCATAGATAGGCTTGATCACATCAAATAGAAATCAGATATAAAATTGATGGAGCATTACCCAAAATCAGAATCAATGATAATGCAAAACCTATGAGAAAACAATAAGGAGAGTGAATGATAATGCATAACCTGTGAGATTATGATAAGTAGAGTGAATGCTAATGCAAAACATATTGAAAAGAGATATGATGTAATATAAGCTAGACAATTATTTGAGTTTTACTTCCCCTTTGACATCAAATAGTTTCTTATTTTTTGTAGTTAGGATATTGTTTTCACTATGTACCTGAGGTAGAGGATTAGTTGGTTGATTGTGATAATGAATTTTAGGTGAGAATAAGAGATTGGATGAGACTATCATTAACACATGTTATAATGTTTAATCTAAATTGGGATACCCAAGGCATGAATAAGGATGAGTCTGATTCAATGGATAAAATATACTTCGATCATGTATAAATGATGTTCATTCTTCCTATCAATTTGAATAATAAGAATGTTAAACAAACATAGATGGGGGAACAATAGTTGCACTAAAGAGGAAAAATGGAATGGATACTAAAAGGACATTGACTTGCAATTCAATGGAGTTCTTGAAGTGTTCCATTGTAGGTATTGCATATGGTGGAGGTTTGACAGAGGTGTAAATAGCAATGACATAGACATAGACATACACATAAACATACACATAGTCACATACACAAAGACATACACATACACATAGTCACATACACATAAACATACACATAGTCACATAAACATAGACATAGACATAGACATAGACATAGTCACATACACATAAACATAGACATAGTCACATACACAAAGACATACACATACACATAGTCACATACACATAAACATACACATAGTCACATAGACATAGACATAGACACATACACATAAACATACACATAGTCACATACACATAAACATACACATAGTCACATACACAAAGACATACACATACACATAGTCACATACACATAAACATACACATAGTCACATAGACATAGACATAGACATAGACATAGACATACATATACACATACACATACACATAGACATACACATAGTCACATACACATAGACGTACACATACACATACACATAGTCACATACACATACACAGACATACACATAGACATACACATACACATACACATACACATAGAAATGCACATAGACATAGACGTACACATAGTCACATACACATAAACATACACATAGACATACACATAGTCACATACACATACACATAGACATACACATACACATACACATAGACATACACATGCACATACACATAGACATACACCTACAAATAGACACACATACACATAGTCACATACACATAAACATACACATAGTCACATACACAAAGACATAAGCATACACCTAGTCACATACACATAAACATACACCTAGTCACATGCACATGCACATGCGGAACGTATGAGAATACGAGAAGCAAAGTGAATGATAATATAGAACCTATGAGAAAATGATAAGCAGAGTGAATGATAATGCAGAACTATAAAGGAAAACAATAGCATAATTGAATGATATGCGGGAGACTTTGTGAAGTTAACTTTTCGTAAGAGTCAGCTGATAATGCACGAGAATGTAGCGAAATACAAGAAGCGGAAGTGGAATCATAATGCCGAACATAGAGAGAAGCGACAATTATTCGCAGAGTGAATGATAATGTAGAACCTATGAGATTATGCTAAGCAGAGTGAACGATAATGCAGAACCTATGAGAAAACGATAAGCATAGTGAATGATAATGCAGAACTTGTGAGATTATGCTAAGCAGAGTCAATGATAATGTAGAACGTATGAGAATATGAGAAGCAGAGTGAATCATAATGCAAAACCTATGAGAAAATGACAAGTAGAGTGAATGATAATGTAGAACTTGTGAGATTATGCTAAGCAGAGTGAATGATAATGTAGAACTTGTGAGAATACGATTTGCAAAGTCAATGTCAATGCAAATCCTATGAGAATAGGATAACCCAAAACTATGGCTGTAAAACTTGCAAAATAAACCCTCCCAAAACATAAATGGTAAACTATGCATGCTATATTCTCAAAATAAACCCTACTGAAAGAGAAATGAGGTAAATATGAGCGTAATATTTGCAATATAAACCCTACAAAGCAAAACCCATATAAACAACTTGAATTATTACATGTCGAAAGAAGAAAACAACCAACTACATTAATATATTTAATATAAACAGAGAGATGCTTGAATAGAAGATTAATTTCCAAAGATTTAGTGTGTTTATGAACACAAATAATGCAGTGTTCATAAACACTCAACTTCAACAAAATAAATGAAATCTGCAACACCAAAAAACATATAAAACAAAGTGAAATTGCAAACCAAACACAAACAAAAGAACAATGGCCAGCCTTAGTGAACAAGCTCACCTGGGTCGAACACGTGATGAACCCATTCGTTGCTTACAGTGACCTTCATGGTGGTGAGGAACCCGTTCGTTGCTTGCATGGCGGTGAGGAACCCGTTCATGGCAGCAAGGAACCCATTCGTTGCTTGCATTGTGGAAGTGGAGCTGCTGGCGACGTTCAGTAAGTGGTGTCTACCCATCTTCGTATCGGCTTCTACTCAAACAGTATATGGTCTCCGAGCATTGCAGGTTGTGGTGAGAATGCGAAGGTTGCAGATGACGAAACGAGCAGGTACCGGCGAAGAAGTGAAGATGGAATGTTTCCTCGGAAAAATGAAAGGTTGGTTGAATGGCGAGAAGAGTGAGGCACTGGGAGCATTCAATGCAGTTCGCTTCAGAATAAACACGGGGTGGCGTGGAGCTTACGAGAGGTGGCATCATTTATTTGAGACTGTAGATAGGAATAGGAAGTGGCGGTGAGTGATAAATGCTCAGTAGTGGATTGTTATGGTGGCGGACTGGGAGGAGTTGACGTGGCAAGGCTGTCACCTTCGGACGTTTAGCCACACAGGTAGTGGCACTCGAGGTGCGTCTGTATCGGTCGACGGGTCTTTTTTTCATTTTTTTCGATGCGTGGACAAAATTGGACCTTTCACGTGGCAAATTTAAAAAAAAAAAAATTAAAATAATAATTTATTGTTTAATTAGCCTTTTTCTATAATAGGTTTTTTTTAAAATGCTATTGGTCCACGTGGCCTGCCAACTAGACCGTGCAGTTTTGGGTGCTTACGTATCGGCTCCTCTCCCCTACTTCAAACATCACAACTCTTTTCTTGACTCAACTTTTTCTTCCTTTTCACATTTTCTGATGTACCTTTATAGACTCTTCAATTAAATTTGAGCCGAAAGATCTAATCCATCAAGCTCTCTGTGTTCCCTATTGATTTCATAGATCTGAAACACCAAATTAAATAACTTGAACCCAAAAAAAAAAATTTAGTTGCGCCACATGCCTTTATTTTTCAAACAAACAAAGTCTTCATTTAACAGATAAAAACAAACACGATTGTTTTTAAATGATATTAAACACCAAAAATTGATCTGGCCATGAACAGATTCCAAAAATCACTCACTGAAACCATGGCAAGTGACTTAACTTGAGATTCTGCACAAATTGTCATGCCGTAAATGATGCCGAAGAGAAAAAGTGGACAAAATTTGTAGGATAAATAGTACGGATCCCAACCAAATAAGAAATTTATTTAAAATAAGACGAACCAAAACCAGTTTCCTTACTGTTGTGGATTCCATCTATTTATAATAAGCGAAAAGGAAATCTAAAAATATTAAAGTTTTAGGGCTGCTCGATTCTTGAGCTGGAGACAAGATTTTTGCTGCAGTTTAAACGAAAATATTTCTTGCGTGTTAAAATCCGATTTGATAGCTGAATTGAAGATCAGATCTGATATAATCTAATTTAAAGGCATTTACTAGGAATATATCATACATTTTGATTGTATTCTATCTCTGACTGTCTAGGGCATGTTTCCTACAAAATTTACCGACAAAGTGAAACCCTAACACTGTATATAGCTTATCGGCTAATTACAATTGAAAAAAACAAATACTTAACAAATAGTCCCTACAGTGAGACTAGGAAGTAGGACCTTCTACATTATAAGTGAGCCGCCCATATTCCCTCTTATGTTCTGAGAAAATAGCCTTCTTGCTACCATGGCAATAGGGTCTAGGGTCTTTATTTCCGCTGCAGTTCGAACAAGATGCCTTCATGTCTATAAGCTTATTATAGTTTTTGGGAGGATTTGGGAGGTTATATCGAGCGGAGATAGAGACCGTGAATAGAAAGAAGAGCACGAGAAGCAGTGTGCTTATTTTCATGCGGATCAAACTCCCCATATTGAAAAGGCTGAGAACCTTCACTAAACCAAATGCAGAGGAAAATGTGTAGGTTTCAGTAGATGAAGATTGAGATGAAACCCATTTATATAGCAAAGCACAAAGCCAAAATGGAGTGAAAAATGATGGCAGTAATTTATTATAAGAATAGTATGGTAATTTTTTAGAGGGGTACACTAAAAACGCACGCCCACTAATAGCAATGGTTGCTTCCACTTTCACTACATTTTGGATAGAGAAAAAGTTTTTCTCCTCCCTTGCGTGTAAAGTTGTTACAGATTTTCCACAATAAATATCGTTTTCTTTTGAGTGTGCCAAAAGCCTCGAGTCACGGGCATGTTGTCATCATAACACCACCGTGGGTACTAGGCCCCTCTCTCACAATGTATCACATTATCATGCTTTTTGTTTCTTTTCTTTTTTCTTTTTCTTAAGTAAAAGATGTGGTCAATGGATCTTTGGTCTACTCGGGAAGTTGAAAGGTTCTAAATGAGCCCACCATGGATCAAATCTCGCTAAGTGCAAAAGTTCTGACACCTTATTTGAATCCTAACTATCATCCTAATTTAGACTCACTCACCCTAATTTTAACCTTAATCCCAAGAAACATCCTAAAACCCTAATTGAAGTGTAACTCTAATCTTCATCTTAATAATAATCCTAATTTTGAGTGTAATCCTAACCTATTGTGTCACTAATTGTAACCATAACTCTAACTCTAGTTGAGCCCTTTATCCTAATTAAACCTTGATTCTCTCTATAATAGTAAGTGTAATTGTAACTTTTTAAATATAAAACAATTAGAAATTAAAAAAATTATTTAATATTAAAATTTAATTAATTTAGATTTATATTTTTTAGATATATATAAATCTAAAAATAAAAATAAATATAAATAATAATAATGATATATTACAATTTATAAAAAATATCCCTTTAAATATATAATTGTAATTTTTAAACTTAAAAATAATATGAGATTTTTTACTATTCTTTTAATAGATTTTTTTTTTAACAATTTTATGTGCAATAAATGACTAATAATAGTAACAACAGTTGCATGCACAGGCATGCAACAATCATCTGATAGGGGTCCATCATTGAAGGGAATGTAGAGAAAGGGGAAGTGAATTAATAAGTTAATAGGGAGGAACATGAGGTTAATTCATAACTCATTGGCTATGGGTGGGAGATTATAAATCTTTCCAACAAATTAGTTAAAATCTATTTATGAATTTTAATTTTATATAACTAATAATCAATAACTTTTTTATTATTAATATAATTTTTTTCTCTCAAAGAATAGTTTCGCGCCAAATTTGTAGGTACAAGTTATTTTTTTTTTCTATATTTTAGTCTTAGATTTATTAGTTGTAGATGCACATGCATATTTTAGTTTTTGTGTCTAGGTTATTTAATCAATTAATTTATTATTATTTTCTTATGTCAAGATATATATACATATAAATACAAGGCAATTTTTTTATAAAGTTATTGCGCTATCTTTAATTACTAATATTGCATTAAAAAACATTTTGTTTAACAAAGGTAGTTAATAATTTTGGGTATCACATATTTTTGAAGAAGAAAGATCTTTAATATTTTATACTTTTTATAATTACTATTTAGTGTATAATTTTGTAAATTAAAGCTTTAGTATGCATGTGTTTTTTTGGGTTAGTAGTAGTAAAAAAAATAGAGGTAATTAAAAAAATTTGAAAAGTAGTAAATTACAAGGGAATTGGGAAGAGGAATATCAAATTTTAATCAATTACTTCATAGTACAATTGAACACTTAGTGATACCATCTTCATTCAAAGAGTGCGATGATGCAATATAGTTTTTTTTGGATTGTTAGAATAAATAAATAAAATATACGCTTTGCTTTCAGGTGATATGAAAAAAGTCTCAAGTGCGAAGGCACAAATCAACAACATGATTGTAGTTTCTAACAGTTTAGTAATTTTCAAAATTCACAAGAGCTAAACCATAGGAATAAACATTGTGTTACAAGGACCTTGAAAAAAATGAAGTTAAAAAAAATAATGACACATATTGATAAAAGACAAACAACCTATGTGAGAATTAACTTCTCAATTCTAACTTCAAACAACATTATTTGCCAATAAAGACTATAGAGAGATAGGTAAATTGTAAAAGAACAAATATATGGCTTCTCAATTGTAATTTCAAACCACATTAATTGGCAATAATGTATGTAAGATCATATATATGGCACTAAAAGCCAAAACACGAAATCCACGCTCGTTATCCACCCTACCATATTGGCATCATGGAGCCCCGGGGGCTCTAGCCAAACCCCCAAGTAAGAGAAGCAGGGAACATCCACATATTTTTTTTTGTGGAGTTCCATTATACATGTCACAATATCAAAGTTCAACAAAATGTAGTATTTACATATATTATCTGTCATATTGAAACGCTTTTTTTAGTGTGGTCACTCTATAAAAAAATATCATGATTTTGGGATGCTTTTAGATCCTTAGCCTAGTACCTGCAAATAGAAGATGGGGGTATGTCAGTGGATGGCCAAGCAAGAGCAGGGAAGAACCATAAAAAATGAGTAAGTATATTGGTAAAGTCAATATAAAGAATTTGAAATTGGAAATAATCAATAATATTTATAATTACTTCAGTAAAGCTATTTATTGATAATGGAAAAGTTCTATACTTACATGTATTGTTGATAGTGTCCAACAATCGTGAGCAACATTCGGTTGAGTCAGATCATTAAACAATTTGAAATACACAATGTAGAGTGTGTTTTTTTTGCATTGTTAAATAAATGAATAAAACATATGATTGTCTTTGAGGTGACATGACGAAAGTCTCAAGTGCTTACCTGTGACTTCCCATGACATAAGAAACATGTTCTTATAAACTATGTTTTTTCAAACCTAACACATAGATCAACTACAAGATTGCAGTTTCTAGCAATTTACAACATTGTAGAATTCAAAAGAACTAAAGCACGACAATAAGCACTTTGTTATAGGGATATTGAAAAAAATAAGGTAAAAAACTATAATGAAACATATTGATACAAGACAAACAAACTATGTGAGAATTGGTTCATGAAATCTAAATTCAAAATATATTATTTGGCAGTAAAAACTATAGAGAAATGGGTAAATTGTAAAAGAAAAAATATATGGCCTCTCAATTCTAATTTCAAACTACATTAATTCATAGCAATCTATGCAAGAACAAGTATATGGCATTAAAACCCAAAACACAAAATCCACACTCATTATCCACCCTACCATATTGGCATCATGGAGCCACAGGGACTCTAGCCAAACCCTCGAGCAACAAAAGTAGGAAATGTCCAAGGGAAATTATGTGGAGTTCCATTATCATGTGATAATATCAAGGTTAAGCAATATCTACTATTTTTATATAGGTTGTGTCATATTGAAGTGTTTTTTTTTTGTGCGGAAAGTTTGTGAAAAATTAGCATGGTGATTTTGGCATGCTTTTGGATAACTTGGCCTAGTAGCTACAAATAGAATATATATGTATATATATATATATACACATATATATATATACATATGTGTGTGTGTATATACAATGTTATAGGCTTAATCGATAAAAGCACACAAATAAAGCAATTGTATGACAACTATTAGAATAACACTTATTTGCTACTAAATATCGTAGATAGTAATTGGCACTAAATATTATAGATAGAATAATGCATCGCCTACATAAACACATCTTACATGGGTATTTTGTATAAATAATTTATTTCGTGAAAAAAAATGGGTAGGGTTAGTAATTTTTTCACCATTCATTTATTGTTCTGGTTATCTCTGTGTATCTGTATGGCTCTAGCAACAAGCATTTCTTCAACTTGTGTCATTTTTTTTAGCAACAATGGTTGTGGCCTGGGTCCATTCTATTGGTATAGTTGTGTTTCCTTTCTATACTTCCTCCCATGAGCTTTTTTTATTTGTTCTCCATCAAAGATGCTATAAGTTAGTTTTCAATTCGACTATGAACATCTTCCCTCTCTAACTGCTATTATATGGGTGTTGCAGTGTGGGAAAGTATACTCTAAAAATTGCCAGAAAATAAATATAAAGTTGAACAAATAAGAGAGCTTTTAAAATAACAGGTTAAAACCACCAAACTATTCTTTTCTCCATGTTTTTACAGATATCTTTTCAACTTGTGAAATCAATTATGTAAACCCAGTTCTTTATGAGAATGCCTATTTTTTTTAGGCTATGACAATAATTATATGATGCAACAATCTCTAGAAAATGTGTATAATGCAACAGGCTTAATTGTAAATTCGATCTACATTGATTGGAATTTTTCCCTTCATAATGTTCCACAGATACAATAGACATTCAAGAAAATTAGTGTACCAGAATCTGTAAGTCCTTTCACATGAATATTTTGCATAGATGATTAATATATTGTTAATGTATGTTTCTATCTTTGGCGTTAAAACCATTTATGGAGAGATTGCAGTTAAATCTTCTTTCTTTCGTGAAAAACATGGTTAGGGTTAGTAATTTTTTCCAGTTTAAACAAGAGATTTTTGTAATTTTTTTGCCCTCGGTTTATTGTTTTAGTTATCTCTATGCATTTGGACGGACCTTCTTAGTCATCAAAGAGTCTTTATACTATCTGGAATGAAGGTTTATAGATGGCTCTGCACTTGAAATAGATGAGGGAAAAAGAATATCACGAAACATATTGATACAAGATTTGAGCTACGTTGTTTGGTAATAAATATTGAAGACAAGTAGACAGATTATATAAGAGGTGTTAGAGTGATTAACTTATTGTTCATGTCTATCGTTCTTTGCTTATTATTCCTTGTTATATGTTTCTATCTCTGATGTTATACCCATTTTCAAAACTTCAAAGAGTTTATGGTTGTGTATGGATGGAGAAATTACAGTTATATCTACTTTCCTTTGTCAAAAAATATGGTCAGGGTTAGCAATTTTTTGCCCTTTGTTTATTGTTTGTAGTTATCTCTATGCACCTTTGGCGTTATAGCTATTAACATATGAGCAATTCTAGATTAATAGTGGAGAAATCACACACACACACACACACACACATATATATATAATCTAATATCTTTGATGTGGGTTTTTGACCATATGCCATTTATCTGTGATTGCTAACTGTTTTTCTAATAGTTCTTTTAAAACTCTATTTTGTCTATAATATTCAGTGCCAAATAATGTAGCTTGAATTTTCAATTGAAGAGGCAACTGTTACATAGGTTGCTTGTGTTTTATCAATATCCACTCGCCCATAACAAACTATTCATTATTGTAGGTGACATTTTCTATTCTCCATGGTGTGAAAGTCTATTTAATGTGGGTTTTCAAGCATTTGTGCTTCTCCTATGATTATTAAGCGTCTTTCTAGTTATATAACAGGTATTCGAATGACACTTGTGTGGTGCCAAATAAAATGTTAAAATATGTAGCATAGAAGAGGCAAACTATGAAAATGAATAGTCGGTAAAGGGGATGTGGAAAGAACAACACCATGAAGAACAATTTGTCATTGGGGACTTCAAATAGGTGAGAGGAAATAAATATGATGGAATATGTTGATATAACACATATAGCATGTTTCATCCAAACAAAATAACCACAACAATTAATAGCTTGTTATAAGCAATTTGAAACAGTTGACAGAAAAAAGAGTACCATGAAACATACTGGCAGAAGACAAGAAGTTTGTGTAATAGTTGTAAGATGTATTACAATAAAACTTTAGAAGCACATGTAAATGAGATATGAACAACAAACATTTTCCTTTTTTTATTTTGTTTGGAATGTGTATGATTTTCTACCTTTTTTAAGCTTCTATCTGATATGGGTTTTTGCACCATATCTCATTTACCTGTGATTGTCAAGTGTTTTTGTAACAACTAGATATCTAGTAGCCAATAAGTGTTATTCTAATAGCTATCATACAATTGCTCTATTTGTGTTCAATATATATATATATATATATACGTATATGTATCTGTTTATGTTTGGAACCATTGATTCTGACATACAATTGACATTGTATGTAAATATATATATATGTGTGTGTGTGTGTGTGTGTGTGTGTGTGTATTCATCAAAAAATATTGTTGGGGTTAGTAATTTTATCACCCTATGTTTATTGTTTTAGTTATGTCGGTGCATCTTTGGCCTTGGACCCATTAAAATAGTACCAATTGTAGATTAACATAGGATTCATTGCATATATATGGATAGGGTTAGTAATTTTCTTGTTCCTTGTTTATTGTTCGTAGTTATCTCTATGCATATTTGGTGTTATACCCATTACCATAGGAGCAATTTTAGCTAAATTTTGTTTCTTTCGTCAAAAAATATGGTTGTGGTTAGTAATTTTATTGCCCTTTGTTTATTGTTTTAGTTATCTGTGTGCATCTTTGCCCTTGCACCCTTTAAAATAGGGCCAATTGTATATATATAGTATATATCAATATATATATATATATATATATATATATATATATATATATATTTGTATATATATGTATGTATGTTTAACTAATAGTTATTTTACAATTCCCCTGTTTGTCTATAATACTAATATGTTTCATGGTACTCTTTTTCCCTTATCTGTTTGAAGCTTGCTATTGCAAATTATTCTATTGTTTTTTCGAGTATTTGTCATTTTACTGTCTATAATATTTGGTGCCAATTATAATAGCTCTCATACAATTAATCTATTTGTGCTCAATATATATATGCTCATATGTATGTGTCTATGTTTGCAAACATTGATTTTAACATGCAATTGACATTGTATTTAAATATATATATGTGTGTGTGTATGTGTGTGTGTGTATGTATAGATATGGGGACTTTCTTATACATAGCTTATGTTGTCCAAAATGTATATAGCAGTAAGGATGAACAGAGATAACACCAAACAATTGTGAGAGGCTAGACAACATACACGAGTCAAAGAAAAATACAAAGCACTGAAAACACACAGGTCAATCTTTTGTTTATAAACAATAGAATAGGTGAATTACAACAATAAGGACCTTGTTATAGGAAGCTTCAAAGAGAACAAACAAAGGAAATATCATAAAACATAGTAATAGAGAACAAGAAATCCATGTCACAATTGGCATTTGGGTATCGATTATGTGTTTGGAGTTTCCATGAGGAGTTGCATTAGACTAGAGGTGGCTAGGATTTCTTAGCTTATCTAGATATTTTGTTAGATTGAATGGAAAGCCAACTCTATGAATACAAACAAATATAATGTTTACAGTAGACTATATTGCATGTAGTGAACTACATGTGAGAATTTGTGCATAAATGTATATATATATAGCAAAAAATATATGTAGACTATCTAGCCATAAAGGAAGGAAAGAATTGAATGTACAATTGATAAAAATATAAATCTATAAATCAAACCTTGTTTACTCTTACAACTATGGTTGTCTTTCAAGAAACAATTCACCGACACAATGGCTTCATAGCTCGTTCTTCATCTATGTTTGCATTGAGTCAAACATGGTATAACTGGAAAGAAAAAATTTATTTGAATAGATTAAAATGTATCTTTGTGGTTAGGTGTGTATAGAGAAAAAAAAAATCTGAAATGACTTACAACAAGATAAGTAGCAGAAACACTGTAGATTATGGTCTAGAACAGTTGGGGGGCTTTTCAATCTGGTATATAATGGAGGTGGATGGCAGCTTTTTCAATAGCCAACTATGAAACAAACATCAAGGTGTGTCACTTCATAGTGGAAGTAAAACAATAGACATCCTCATATTAGAAAACTGAATATTACATGTACTCCCTTCTGTGGCATCTAGCAACAATGCTAGGATGCTTCAACCCTTACAAAAGGAAGAGCCACCATTTTGTTTGTGCTAGAGAAGGCATCTAGTTTCACGATCGCCAACCCATGTGGGCACCAAGCTTCATTATCATTGTAAACAGGCCCAAGCAACCCATTGCAAATAGCGTGGAGTTTTTGCATATATGAGTTTAAAAAAAAGCAATGTAAAAAAGACTATATATTTTTAAATGTAATATATAGGAAGAGTGAAACAATGAAATGATGGAAAAAAAAAAATTGTTGATCAACATTTGCAGCTATTTGGATTGAATAAAGTTAATAAAAAAGATAACAAGAAGACATAAAAAATTTGTAGAAGCAAAGGATGAAGGACAAATGTGAAAACTCGGGGTATATAGGCAAAGAAAATAGAAAACACAACATGGTTGTAGAATTTTAAACTTATTAGTCAAATGGAGCACAATTTTCTTTCAAATTGTTTCTACTGCATGTGCATATCTAGTTTAATATATTGGAATGTTGAAAACATGTTATTGACTTATAGAAATTTTGGGTCTACTTATTGTTGGTTTCAATCTCTATGCATCTTTCACACTTGAAGTTGTTTGTTTTTGCATAAGTATCAATTTTTAATAGATGCAACAATATTTTTACAATACTGCATGTTAAAATTGGTTCAAAGACAATTGTAGATATGTTGACAAAGAATTGACATGATGGAATTTAAAAACACTTGAAGAAATATGGATAGGTTGAATATACAAAAGAGTTTATTTCTCTGAATGCCATATACAAAAAGTATGAAATAAAAAAATGTTGAAAGGAGAAGTCAAGAGATTAGTATTTATAGGTGCATATTTGCATACTGAATTTAACAAAAAATGTATTGCTAAAGGTACAAAAGATCGTAAACAGGAACAAAATTATGTTTAATGTGTAAACCTAAAAAATATGTAAAGGATTGAATAAAATAGGAAAATTTAATGTGGGAGTTAAAGACAAACTATATAGGCATAGAAAAATGTGAAAGAGAGCATAGGTGCATAATTTCAAACCAATCAGTGAAATACAACAGAATATTGTTGGAAAAGTTTTCCATATAGTTGAATACATACTTTAATAGAATGGAATGATAAAAAAATGCAAGTGGCTTGAACAACATGTGTGCTCTTCTCATTGTTGCTTAGTATCTCTATCCATCTTTGACATTATACACATTTTGCACAGATTATTACATGGTATGTTTCTATAAAATTTAACTTGGAAATCCTTGAAAAGAGGATGGTATACAATCTGGACAAAGGGCAAGAATAATTTCTCCAAAGCCCTTTCTATAAGTTGGAGGATGAGGCAGGTGCAAAAACATTTTGTAAGGGCTGGAGTTGTTCCAAACACATCTCTTCACTGCGACATCGAGCGATGCATTTGTTGTTGCTAATTCTGGAGTATCTCTCAAATGAGAATGTTGGATCAATATAGAGTCTTTCAATTGATTTAACATGAGAGATAGCTGTAAAATTCAACCCTTGCCTCTCTTTGCTTCCTATGTTTATCGTTTCTCTATCTAATGTTAACCCTTGTGCTTTATATATTGTAATTCCCCATGCCATGGTGAGTGGAATTTGTGTTCGACTACCCTGAGTTATAGCTAGTATGGGGATGTCTCTCAGGTTTTCTGGGTCCTATGTTGGGCCAATGTAATTTTGAAAGTCAACAACAACATAGTCAGGTGGATTTGGTGATTTAAAATGTGCATTGTACACAATAGCTGTAACAAGTCCAAGGGATCCATTCACTAGGCCAGCTTGAATCCACAAATTTTTTGTTAGCATCACCTGTTCACCAACACAAAGTAGAAATTCTAGGAGAAGCTAGTCATCATCTCCATGATTAGATGTATGTTGTTGTGCCACTTGAGCAATTCTAATGGCTATGGGCAAGTTTAACTGTTTTATCATTTTTTTGTTGTGGAATAGGACTAAGTCATTTGTGGCAAACAAATGTGTAGCAACATCAAATTGTTCTCTTTCTGTGGCTGAGAGCATTTTATTTTTTTCTTTCATAAGCTCTTCCCAGTCATTGTGGAGAGCCTCACCATTTCTTATATGGAGAAGAAGTGTGTGAAACTTTTGTTGGGAAGGGCTATCTCCTTTTTACGGAAAATAGTGTCCAATGTGATCGAGACTGTGAAACTATGCCATAACACAACAACTAATGAGCGTGAAGCATAAATAGGGGTATCCATGATAGGTGTAAAATGGGCAAGGTCACCAACAAGGATAATAGAAACACCACCAAAAATCTCCCTCTGGTTATCAGGGAAAGCTTGACGCAAGCGACTATCTATTTTCAACAACTTTGGGCCTATAAAACTCATTTCATCTATCAAAATGTATTCAATATATTTAAATTGTTCTTGGAATATTGTCAATGTTTGACCTTGCAAAGGATTCATATCCCTTATGGGAATTCAGAGGGCTATATGGATTGTGGAGGTGCATATGTTGTGTGTAGCAACACCTATGGGGGCCAATGCGAGCAAAGAGCTATTGGGTCCAACAACAGACACATTTATTTGTTGTCTAATACAATTTATCAAAAAGGATTTTCTAGTGCCAACTATCCCTTAAATGATAATGCAGAGAGGACCTTTCAGGGAAGCTTGTATGCAATGTGACTGGATGATTTGAAGGGCAAATTGCTATTTTGCTGAAAGCTAATGGGATGATGTATTTACAGGGGAAAACTGTATCATAGGTTTCTCACATTGTGCCCTAGCTGATGGGATGAATTGTAAAGCAATATTATGAAGTTGTTTAGGCACATCGTTTGTATTCCATGAATGATTCATATCAAAGTCTCACCTACCCAACAGTTGGAGCTGATTTATATTGAAGTTAGTAATTGCACCAAGTTGAGAGAAAACTTCCCATTCATATTCATCCATAGAAGGTTGATGGTTGAAATCATCAGTATCACTGGCATGTTCTTCAATCGTAGATGCAAGTGGAAGCCTAATAACATGCCAAGGATGATAACCAACTATTCTTAAAGCTTTCCAATTTTGTATGATCTCTTATTTGGCAACACCTATATATGTCTGTATGTTTCGAAAAGGTTTGTATAACATAAGTTCAGTCCAACAAAATGTCTCAAATATTTTTGTATCTTCAATGGGAACAATCTTGAACAATGGGTACACAAGGACAATTGCAGGTTGTTGTCTCAGTTTCTATTTGGCCTTTTTGCACTGCTCTGAATGTGTATATAACCAAATTGAGTCAATTAGGGATACACCACCTAGCTCTGGAGGCCTTTGCATATAGCAATGAATATAATTTCTTTGAAGGTCTTCATCAACATCATCTTTTTTAATACAAAACCATGCTTTTTTTCCAACATTTAAATGAACATATTGTCGGCTTGAGATGAGAAGAGGAAATTTTGGTAATATATGACATGTCTCTTGTGCATAGATGTCACGCTCCACAAGAATATTCATCATGAATTTTTGATATGCACAAGAAATGCTCCATCCTCAACTATATTTGTATTTGCAAATCTTTTCAACATATCAACATAATTTTTTTATTTCTTCTCAGATTTAGCTGCATATTTAGAAATATAATTAAAAACAATTTGCCTAGAAACAACTGGCTAGCAATCAACATTAGCATGCCAAATTGCAAGCATGGGTGGGCTATGAATATTTAGGCGATCATTATTTTGAGCTTGCTTGTATGATTTGTTATACTCAACATCATATGTCAATGTAGAGGTAAGTTGTTGTTGCCAAGGTGCTTTATACCGACATTGTAATTGGTCTCCTTTTTTCCTTAAACAAGCATATTCAGAGCATTTTGTGTGCCTTTGAACTGTATTTAGCAACTCTTCATAATCTATGATTGGATCATTGGAAATAATTTGGCTCATGGAAAGCAAGCACATATTTTCTTCAGAACAATGATACACTCTCAACAATCTTTGTGCAAGGCAATGCAAATTCCAAGCTAAAACATATCTATCAAAAAATTGCCTTGCCATTGTAACATCATGCTGATTGGACCAATCAAGACTATCCATGTTGTGGGCTTGTGGAAGCCATAAAAAACCATGCACATGTGTACAGCCAAGATGTTTCCATTCATATTTGTACCAATAATATTTTTCATGCAAAAGATTTTCAATCACCTCTTCACAAAAAATTGAGGATTTATGATGCAAATATAAAGACGTTATATGTGGATTCTAAAAAACACTATCTATTAGTGTCTTTGTTGAAGGCTCCATTGCTAAACGAGCCACAAAAGAGAAAACATTTTGTAGATCTACCCATTTTGTGTCTGCACAACTCAAAGTGAAAAGAGGGTAGGTATGCCAGGTTGTTCAATCATTGTAGCTAGCTAGGCTTGACAAGAGCTCCAAAAAGAACAAGTTTTGTGCAATGACACCCCAAAGTGCATCAACTGCTTAGAAATTTGGGCATCAGGAGTAGCTTGAAGACGTTCACACAATGCAGAAAATGACTTGGGGATTCTATCTTCCAGGTCCACTCTAACAAAGACATAAATAGTTTGTTGGTTGCGATGCCTCATTATCAAGTTGTAGAGAAAATACCTAAACCTAACATTTTTCCCAAATTTGTGGTCAAAATATCTCATTAAGTGGAGGGCATATTCATGTAAGTGAATTTAGCATTCCTTAGTTGGAGGGGAAGCACTTCTCTTGTGGGAAACAATATTGGGAACACCATTGTAAATAAACCTTTAGTGTTGTATTCATTAACAGGAGAAGAGCTAATTTCAGGCCAACACAAAATATTTTCTTCTTTTTTTCAATCTGTAATACTTGTTTGATTGCTTGGAGATCTCATGTAGCATTTGACAAGGAAGGGATAAATGATGAAAAGATTGAAGAGCCATTTTCATCTTGAGGAACATTTGTTGAGCTAGTTGATGGCATTAGCTCTTCATCGGAAACTTGCTCTATTGTATGCAAGAAATTGGACACATCAACAACAACATCAGGTAACATATTAAGAGCCTCAACATCAATCTCAACATCTTTGTAGTATTTGTCATATTGAATTTTGTATTTCAATGCATCCATGACATAGTGTTTATTAACATAGCAATCATAACTACCACCTTCAATGGTGGTGCGTCAGACGACAACAACCTCCAAGTCTTTCAATTGGCACGAAAAAACTCTTGCTATGCTCGAGATATTTTGAGGAAAGCTTATTGTGTGACCACTATATTTAAATTGACCTACTCTAGCATGGGATACTTGTAAAACTGGAGCCACTCTAGCAATAAGAATTTCTTCAACCTATGTTATCTTTTTAGCAACAATGGTTGTGGGCTTGGGTCCATTCTATTGGCATAGTTGAAGTGGTGGGTGCCTTTTTCAGCATAACATCTTACACACATTGTTGCTAGCCCTGATGTACGAATGTGCATCCCTATGTAGCTTTCCCTACATATTTGACAATCAGAAAGGTTCAAAAGTACATCAATGCATTGCCGAAACCACTTTACCGTAGAAAGGTAGCATTCATTGAACATTTCTTTCAAGTATTCTTGTTGTCTTGGTGTAGTAGAGGAATTGTTATGAGATTTTATATAAGGGGTGGAATCCACCATTGCCAATGGGTGTTGTGATGGAATATTGTCAACAGGTACGCTTGCACCTATACTTGATGCAAACAACCTTTGTTGCATGTATTTTTTATGATGCTTTGTAATGCCCCGCCAAGTAACCCTAAAGGAAGTTATAATTAATGACTTAAGTGAACCAATTTTTTTTTATAAAGTGTAATAACATACACATTCACTTACTAATTAACAACAACCTCTAAGGCTACAAGGTTATGACTACTTAAACCCACACATACATATTACATATAACCATAGCATTATAACCTTTATGAAATAAACATCATACATCATGAGAATACCACATAACATAATAAGATGAACATCCAAGATACAATCTCATAAACATTAACTTAATCCAATAGTTATATCCCTCATTCTCAAAATGAGACAATAGTACAAAAGTATAACAATTACATAATCTCACCTCATAAACATAAGAGGGATAAAATAACTTATACAAATAGAAATATTACAATGCAAGAAAATACAATAAGAACCGCGAGCTGTCCATCTGGATGTTTCGCCTCCATGAACTGAAGATCAAGGGGGACCCAACGATTTTGGAGCATGTTCCAACCAACCATGTGGTACCCGAAGGCCCACCCCCCATGCTAGGAGATAGTAACCACATAACATGGACAAAGATCTACAATCACTAACCAAAGGCAGACTCATACTGACATAACCAAACAAATGAACCAAACGAGTACAACTCAGGTACAACACTAATATCACTGACATAGGTCACATTACTTCCAAACATAAAATCGACCAAGTATGTTCAGAGAACAATACACATAAACAAATACCAATCACCAAGGGAATCTCAAGTGCACATAAAATAGAAAACATAACCACTCCAACTCAAAGAGGAAACAAATAATAGAACACACTCCAAACATCTTGGAGGCAACAAACACATAGTCCACTCCTTTCACAGGAGGTACAAAACATCCCCGTCCATGAAAATCGGGTAATAAATGAAAAATACACCATGCACTACACAAGGGAAGAACAACTGGTTGACATAAAGATTCGACAACCCTCATTCACCAAGTTCTTCAGGAAGACTTACAAATTTGGACTAACACATAATCCCATATCCCAACATACAACATGATGACATAACTACGGAAGCATTCAAGACATTAATTCAAATCTAGTCTTTGGATTTCCTAAACCCATATTCATTCAATAGGTAACATTAACAAGGTCAAAGACACACTTACAGGGTTAACTTAAATAATCATATACCCATATTTCTATTTCCATTATAAGAAATCTTAAACAATTTGAACTTACATCCCCTTACGAAATACAGAGAACTAGAACATTTGAGACAATCACAAGAGCATTACTATTTTTGGATATACTAAATCCATATCTCCTTCAT
Organism: Sequoiadendron giganteum; assembly: GCA_007115665.2. Classification (NCBI taxonomy): domain Eukaryota; kingdom Viridiplantae; phylum Streptophyta; class Pinopsida; order Cupressales; family Cupressaceae; genus Sequoiadendron; species Sequoiadendron giganteum. The sequence goes on along the minus strand of CM021107.1, from coordinate 405,876,244 downwards.
ATTTCATTCACAATAAATTAATTGCTCTACTTGAAATATAATAAATTAAAATAGCCATTTGCCTCATCAATGTAAACAACTTCTTAATTTACCTTTAAATCGACACAGACCCATGCAAGTAAACTCTTTCCATTTCCTAACCAAATCTTACATCTCATTCAATTTTCTATTTAAAACATTCAATCCCTTTAATATCATAAAATATTGTTTCTCTATCCATTTTCTCATATACACTAATCAAACCATTTTTAAATCTCTATTCAATAATATATTGCATGCTTCTTATTAAAATAAAATATGATAATGAATTTACACTTAATATATGTATATTTATGTTCCATATTATGTATACACCAAATATATATATTAATAACTTAATTATATATATTCTTTAATATTCCAATTACAACGATTAAAATTGCTCTATGGAAATAAATGAAACAAAATAAATATTTGTCTTTTCCAATATAATTAGTTCCTAAATTTACGTCTAATACAACATAAACTATTGCAAATACTATATTCAAATTTTCTATCCAAAATCTATACCACACATTCTAATTTTATCCTTCAAAATCCCTATTCCCAATAATATAAAACTTTTGCTCTTTCAACTTAATTGAAATAATTAAACAAGTATCTTCAATCTACAAATACAAGAAATACTAATTTAAACAATTTAATTCAATTTCAATGTTTACTTCTAAAACTAACATCAATTCTCTATTAACTTTATTCCTTTCGTTTTCCAACTAACTCAAATGATTTAATTATTTAATATAAAATACCTTTTTCCTATTAAACTGAATTATGCATACTAATCAATTCCAATAAAAATATTTCTTTCAGATACACAACTAACTCTTCTAATTTCTACAATTCATTACGTAATTCATTATATCGATAAAACTGAACTAAGAATTCATCTTTTCAGATAGGGGAGAAATTACACTAATATTTAATTCTCTAATTGCTCTTAACAAAATAAGTATTTTCAACTATAACTTAAAACATTTCGCTTTAAATTAAATAACCAATTGCCCTTGCAAATTAAATCATTATAAAATTAATCAAATTAACATTTGGTCTCTTCCATAACTTATTGTGTTAAAATAAGATCAATATTTGGACTATAACCCAATATCATATATATATTTTTCCAATTAAATCAAATTAATAATTGGACCTTTTACACATGAATTTAAATTTCACAATTAAATCTTAAATTATGCATTCTTTAAATCAGATATTTAACTCCTTCAATTAAACTTTAACATGCCATTTTAGAATAAACAATAATTTCCCCATACGTTTATAATTTTATTTCCACTAATCTAATATACAAATTTTATTTAAAATAATATAAATAAATATAATACTTTAATATTATAAATTATAATATAAAATATTATTAAATAATATTTTAATATTATAATAACAATACATAAAATATTAATATTTATAAATATCAATTTATTATTATTTTATTATCAGAGCGGCCATGGGAAAATAACTTAACAGCAGTCTCGTGTTTCAAGCATAACTCAAAAACTATAATCTGTGTATTTGCTATTTGTTTACAAGGGTAAGAAAATTCCAAAATGCAGAAACCCTTTAAATTTCCTGACAACCCAGTTTGTCTAAGTGGAGTTATACGTGACGCAACCAGACCATTTTACCATGAAAATATAACTACCCTGCGGATTTTAAAATCCGATTTTTAATAATAAACAGAGGGTTTCATTTTCTAAAAACATTCTAAGAACATTGCTCAATCTCTATGTTTGAATCCAAAACAAAATAATTGATTTCCTCAAACAAATTAAATTCAACTAAGGTTTTCACAATTTTCACTCAAGAATTTTCACAAAGCAAAAGCTGCAAATTTATTTGATTCTTTTCTTCTAACAACAAATTTATTTTCTAAAACAAATTTAACAAACAAATATTTAATCACTACTATTTTAAAAAAAACAATCAAAAACAATAAAACACAAAGAGGAAAACCTGGTACAAGAAGCTATAGGAAGAGATGAATTTATGATACAAGCCTCCTCAAAAGATTTCTTGAATTTTCTGCAATCCTCCAATGAATCCAATCCAAAACCCAACAAATGCAAACAATCTTTCCTCCAATCAATTCTACCATCAAAACTTTCTTCAAACCCTTCTTGTGCAAATTTTTCAAAATTTCTTCTCTGTTGTAAAAATGAATTTTTTTCTAAAGACTTTTTCTGCCCTAAAATTAAAACATGTATTCCTTATAAATCAAAAATACCTAATTCAACCCTAATTCACATTACATGCAAATTAGATATTTCCATTTCAATTTCAATTTTCGAAACCCACTTTCAATGCAATTTCAAATAATAAATTAATTTCCAAAGTTGCAACTAATTTCCCAAATAAACATTTAATTACAATTTCTAATTTAATTCCCACAAGATGAAATTAAATTCCAAAATTAATTTTAATTCTTTTATTTCCTTTCATTTTCTTGCATTACGTTTAATTAATTAATTTAATTATTTAATCACTAAATTCAACCCCCTTGGATTAAATTTAATTGATGAAATAAATTAAATATAATTAATTAATTTTAAATATAAACTTTTATCCACATTGCATTATTTAAATTAAACAATCATCCACATGATTTAAATGCAATTATTCTAAATATCTATTTCCAAATCAAGAATCCTTCATAATTAAATAACATTAAAGCAAGACCGACAATGACTTGACACACACGACTGATGACACACTAAGGCTAGGGTGTAAACTTGACACATGTTACCTAGCTACTATCTCCCATTCAACTTAACCATTGGATCAACACGCTCAAACCTATGAACCTAGGTGGAGTCGATGTCATATACTTGCAATCCTGCAATCAAGTAAACAACATCATACAATATATCTAGCATATAATACACACCGTGAAGAAGGAATTACGGATTCGTAGGGCACTCGCAAGTGAGTGATGCGAACTCGTCCTCTTCACCCATACACTCATCAAAACTAAAACTTCCATCATAATTCCAATAATCTGATAATAACATCTCATGTTAACTTTACAACATCATTAATCCATTAAAGCATGAGTAACACTAATTAGGTCAACACATCACACAATATAGTTGTCGCTCAATAGTAGCGATCAAAACATCATAACAAAATATGTCAAATATCAAAGTAATTGCAAAAAAACATAACATAAAGCAAACCGAATAAGGAGCAAAACAGAGGGGTATTACACGCTTCGTACAAATTTCCTCTCTATGTTGGCTATAGTACAAATGATTTCATTGGTGTTTTCTAGCCTTTTTAAAATCAGCAATTGATCGGGTTGTGGAACTTGAGTGTACTCGTATAGACTAGGAGTATACATACAAGGTCAACCATATTAGCATTTATGAATATACATGTATAACCATAGATATATTTAAAGTAGTAATTACACATAAACATGTAACAAAATATACATGTATATGCATGTGTATATAAATGTATATGTATGGATGATCACAAAACGAATACATATATAGAAATATATACAAAACAATTTTACAGATTTTTGTGGTAACCATTGCCACTATTTCATAATTGTTACATCCCCCGTTCACAACAATACAATATTAGATGCACACAACTAGTTGAAGGTTATGTTTGTGGAGGCCAATTGTATATAAGCATTTGTGTAGGCATCTATTTACATAAGAACAAATATTTATAGAATTAAAACCAAAACCACAGCACCCACACTATGGATCATTGTGGCCATTTTTTTTTGTGCATCATGGGGGCTCATAGGCTATACCAAAAATTTTGACCAAGAAAATTATGGAATATCGATGAGGAATTTCATGGAGTTGAATACCACATCAGACAATGGAAAAGTACACGAGAATCTACTATCTATATATTTGATCTATCATATTGTAATCTTTCAACAATACAACTCAATTAGACTATAGTTTCCCACACTGAGGCATTGAATATCGCATTTACTTCGACCACCAACATCACAAAACAACAACAGGATATAATAACCCTTGCACAAGAAAACACTTACCATTTAGCTTTTGCATATACATATGCACATACATACATATACATATACATATACATATGCATATGCATACATATATGTAAAGGCAACAACAACGCCAAGGTGCAACAACCCCCGCATAAACAAACACTTGCCATTCAACTTACATGGATCAGAGCCACCAAAGTTGCCACCGTCAACCCACATAATTAGGAAGCTCCATGCCAACATTTAAAAATCCGATCAAGTCACCGCCAACAGAAACATCTATATATACATATACATATACATACATATAGGCATATATATACACATACATATACATATACATATGCATACACATACATATACATACACATATACATATACATACACATAAGCCACCACTGCCAACCCACATAATTAGGAAGCTCCACACCAGCATTTAAAAACTCGATCAAGTCACCGCCAGTAAGAACATCTATATATACATATCCATATGCATATAAATATACATATACACATACATATACATATACATATGCATACACATACACATACACATACATACACATACATACACATATACATATACATATACATACATATACATGCATATACATATACACATACATATACATACACATATACATTGTGTGTAGCTATTGTGCTCTAAAATCTATAAGCTATTTTACATGGGTATTTTGCATAAATGATTAATTTATTATTCATTTCTTTCACTATCTGCTTATTGTTCCTTGTTATATGTTTGTATCTTTTCCGTTAAACCCATTTTGGACACTTCAAAGAGATTATGGTTCTATGTGCATGTATTTATTGCAGCTAAATCTTTTTTCTTTCGTCAAAAAATATGGGAAGGGCTAGTAATTTTTTGCGGGCTTCGTTTACTGTTTGTAGCTATGTTTATGCATCGTTCATGCTACACCCATTAACATAGGAGCAATTGAAAATCATCATAGGAGTGATTGCCAGCAGGAACATTTATATATACATATACATATACATACTCACATGCATATACATACACATACATATACATACACATATACATACACATATACATATACATATACATATACATATACATACATTTATACATATACACACATATAAATACATATATATACACATACATATGTATAAATATACATATACATATACATGAAAGGGATTTTTTTGTATGCAAGCAAATATAAATGCGTATCTCCATGCATATCTATATACTTTTTCAAGTTCACACATGTGTGTATACGTACCTTTTAAGTGAAATAAAACTGGGAACAATGACACCAAATGTACAATAGCTATAACAAGAAGGGAATGCATACTTACCAAATCAAGATTTGAAGGTCGATGGGCAATTCCCTCAGAGCTAGACTCCACAATAGAAACAGTGGGGGATTCCAAAAAAATAATATTTGGGGGCTTTGCAAACCCATCCACAAAGCCCGCTTTCATAGACATGGCTCTAGGGACTTTTTTTTTGCAAGGACAAAATGTTACAATTTGAGTTGACCAACTCATAGATCTATTTCATCATCAAAGGAAAAACATTAATCTATTCCAACATCCAAATGATAATTGCAAGATAACTTAGAAATATTAATCTATAACCATTCCACTTTTAATACTAATCAAACAACATGGGCTACAAGAACAAGAATAGAAATCCACTTATAATACTGTTAAAACAACAGGGCATACATCAACAAGAATAAAAATGATAAATGCATATGTATATACAACTATATGTATTTGTTTACCTTTGAGTTTGCTTATATATATATCCATCCAATTTTTAATTATTTTACTATATTTCTACATATAGCTATATACAAATATTTGTATATGTTGCTAGCTAGTCCTTTCACCCTTTTTTTCTCAAACAATAGCCTATACAACAATAAAAATAAAAATAATTAAGCACATATATGCATTGAATTCCCCCTTTATCTGCACATTTAAAAACACTTGCATATGACCATATATATATAACCATATGCACACATTTATATATCTATTTATATCCACACCATTATATCTAAATAGATGGATACACCATACTTTTTCCTCACTATGTAACTCCCCCCCTTGAAATTTATGAATTGAACAAACATCTAGATTGGATTTTCCGTAAATTGATTGGTTAGGAAGGGCACGAATTCAAACCTTTTGCTGCCTATAGGATATCGTCTACTCCAAAACAAGGCATTACTATAGGGAACAAAAAGTTTGAATTCGTAGCCTTCTCAGCCAGTCAATCGAAGGAAAATTCAATCTAGATGTTTGTTTTCCTCATAAATTTGAAGGGGAGGAACTATTAATCTACAATTTCTCCTATGCTAATTTTTGTTACACCAAAGGTGCACAGAATGGGCATTATGTAACACCTACACAATGCGCAAAATGAACAACAAACAAAGAGAAACATTTATCCAAACCAACAACACGTTTTTAACTCCAGAGCTTATTAATTAAATATATATGCGAAAGGGGAACTCCTAGCCACCTTTGAGCACAAAAGCGAAATGTGAAATGATTACCCATGGTGGCAGACAATCGCAATGAAGATGACAAGTCCAAGCAGCTGCAATTAGCACTGGTCTCAATGTTTTCCAATGTATGCACTTTCAATAGGCACATTCACTGCCAAATTCCAATCAACTTTATAGATTTCTTATGAACATGTTGAACAGACTACACCATTAAATGGTCTCTTATTAACAATGTCATCTCACTGCTATATCATTTAATGCTACGCCTATATTCTAGCAATTTTCTCGAAAGCTAAATACTAGTTACATATCCTATTTTTAACTCTTTTTTAAATCAAATTCTACCTAAATACAAATAAAGATACCAAACACAGCTATCTAGATATACATGTGCATATATAAATTGTTGTTGCATTCTCAAAGGAGCAACCGTGCTTTTGATCTATATATATGTATATATATTTTTGCCTATATGTATTTTTTAAAATACAAAACATGTATGTTTTCTATCAGTATATTTCATGATTTTCTTGTTTTTACTAAACTGTTTGAATTTTGTGATAAAAAATTCTTCTTCATGATATTTTTTTTCTCAACTCCCCATACCAAGTTGCTCATTATCCTAGTTTTCCTTTTCTACACTCCATATTTTAAAGCTATCTTTTTTATCATTTGTTAGTTTCCTGTAAATTTTTTCGCTGCTCATTTATTGTTCTGGTTATCTCTGTGCATCTGTATGGTAAGTCGTTTCATATGGGTATTTTTCATACATGATTAATTTATTGTGCATGTTTTCTTGTTATATGTTTGTATCTTTGGCGTTATACCCATTTTGGAGATTTGAAAGAGATTATTGTTTTGTGTGGATGGAGAAATTGTAGTTAAATCTTCTTTGTTTCATGAGAAAATATGGTTAGGGTTACTAATTTTTTTCTGTTGGTTTATTGTTTTAGTTATCTCTGTGCATCTTTGTCGTTATACCGATTAAAATAGGAGAAATTGCAGATTAATATAGGAGCAATTATTTTTTTTCCCTTGGTTTATTGTTTTAGTTATCTCAGTGCATCTTTCATTTGTTGTTTGTAGTCCAAACACACCTATCTAGATATACATGTGCATATATAAATTGTTGTTGTATTCTCAAAGGAGCCACAGTGCTCTTGATCTATATATATGTATATATATTTCTGCTTATATGCATTTTTTAAAATACAAAACATGTTGTATGTCTTCTATCAGTATATTTCATGATTTTCTTTATTTTTACTAAACTGTTTGAATTTTGTGATAAGAAAGTCTTCTTCATGATATTTTTTCTCTGCTCCCCATACCAAGCTGCTCATTATCCTAGTTTGCCTTTTCTACACTCCATATTTTAAAGCTATATATCCTTTTTATCATTTGTTAGTTTCCTGTGGTTCATATGTATATTGGTAATAGCTCTTCTATAGTTTACCTATTTATGTATCAAGCTACATTTCCCAGCACTAAATATTATAAACAAACAAAGAAATTGTCAAATAACTATTAGACGACAAATCCTATTCATGGCTGGCATGATGAAAATCCTAGAGGAAAATTGAAACAAATAGCCTATCAGCTAAAAATATAAAGCTAAATAGGTAAAAGACCTATTAGAATAAAACTTAAGAGAAACCAAACTACTTATTTCTCCATGCTTACACAAATATTTTTTCAATTGGCCAAATCAGTTTTTTGAACCCACTTCTTTATGACAATACCTATTTTCTTTACCCTATGACAACAATTATATGCTACATAAATCTTTGCAAAATGTGTATAATGCCACACGCACGATTATAAATTCGAGCTACATTACTTGGCATTAAATATTATAGATAGATCATTTATGCAAAAAACCCATGTAAAATGACTTGTAGCAAATAACTATTATTCTACCAGCTCTTATACAATTTATCTACTTGTCTTCAATATTCATTAACAAAGAACATAGCTCAGCTCCTCTATCAATTATGTAAACACAGTTCTCCACGCGTACACAAATATATTTTCAACTTCTGAAATCAATTATGTAAACACAGTTCTTTATGACAATACCTATTTTCTTTATCCTATGACAGCAATTGTATGATGCAACAATCTGTGGAAAATGCATATAACACGACAACATTAATTTTAAATTCAAGCTACATTGATTGGCATTAAATACTATACACAAATAATTTATGCAAAATATCCATGTAAGATAACTTGTAGCAAATAATTCAACACCTCTTATACAATTTCTCTATTTCTCTTCAATATTTATTAACAAAGAACATAGCTTGAACCTTGAATCAATATGTTTCATCATATTCTTTTTTCCCTTACCTGCTTCAAGCTCCTTGAAACAAACTGCCCGGGTCTGTTTATGTAAGGGGTGGACCTTACTAATTACATGGGATGGCACTGTGTTATATCAATATGTTTCATTATATTCTTTCTTCCTCATCTCTTTCAACTTCCCCACCCTAAACTATTCTTCATGATATTCTTTTTTTCAGTTCCCCATAACAAACTGTTCATTATCACAGTTTGCCTCTTCTATTCCCCATATTTTAGAGTTCTATTTATTTATTTACCAATTTTATTTTTTACCTTCTGTCAATATGTTTATACAATGCTACAGGCTTAATCGATAAAATTCGAGTTGCATTGGCTACCACTAAAAATTCTACAAAAAAGAGAAATTGTAAAAGAGCTACTACATGAAAAATCCTATTAATAGCTGGCCTAACAAAAATGCCATCAGAAACTTCAAACAAATAAATGGAAGAGATGAAATAAATATTAAAAAAGTAGTGCCTGATGACCTTATCTGTTTCAAGCTTGTTGTCATGAATTATTCCATTATTTTTTGAATATTTGTCATTTTCCTGTCTATAATATTTCATGCCAATTATAATACCTCTCATAAAACTACTACATTTCCCGACACTAAATATTCTAGACAAATAGATAAATTGTAGAAGAGTTATTACATGAAAAAATCTATTCACAACTTGCCTAACGAAAATCCCATCGAGAACTTCAAACAAACAAATTGAACAGATAAAAGAGATATTAGAAAGAATAACACTTAACACCTAGCAAACTAATTTTATCTCCAACATGTTTCTTCTTTCATACTAACCCTTTGCATATATATATATATATATATGTAATCACTCCTATGTTAATCTACAATTGGCCCTATTTTAATGGGTGCAACAGCAATGATGCACACAAATAACTGAAACAATAAACAAATGGTGATAAAATTACTAACCCTAACCATATTTTTTGACGAAAGAAACAAGATTTAGCTACAATTGCTCCTATGGTAACAAGTATAACGCTAAAGATGCATAGAGATAAATATGAACAATAAATGAGGAACAGGAAAATTACTAACCCTGTGCATATAATAATATGTAATCACTCCTATGTTAATCTAAAATTGGTCCTATTTTAATGGGTACAAGGGCAAAGATGCATAGAGATAACTGAAACAATAAATAGAGGGTGATAAAATTACTAACCCCAACCATATTTTTTGACGAAACAAACAAGATTTAGCTACAGTTGCTCCTATGGTAACGAGTATAATGCTAAAGATGCACAGAGCTAAGTACAAACAATAAATGAGGAACAACAAAATTACTAACCCTACGCATATTTTTTGATGAAAGGAAAAAAATTAACTGCAATTTCTCCATCCATACAAAACCATAACACCAAAGACCTATGTAAAATGACTTACAGATTCCGAACAACAATAGTTTCAACATAAACTATAAGTAATTCATTTATGCAAAACACCCATGGAAAATGACTTACAAATTATAGAGAACAATAGTTTTAAAACCCTTCAATATTCTATAAAATGGAGCTGCAACCGTCGATTTTTATTACAATAGCCTCCTATCAAATGAACCACGACACCCAATCCAATGATTTTTAGAATAGTTTGTTATCAAACCAGCAACACAATTTCTCTTTCGACAATGCAACTTAATCAATATATTTTTTGGCAGATTTCGCACTATACTTTCCCGCACTACAAAACCCATGTAAAACCACTTACAAGTTCCAAAGAACAACAGTTTTAACATAAACAAAAAAAAAACCATATATGCAAAACACCCATGTAAAACAACTTACAGATTGCGGACATTGCTATGAAACCAACACCACAATGGCTATTTCGACAATACAACTCAATCATACTATACTTTCCCACATTGCAACACTCAATATTACATTTACTCCATCCACCCACATTTACTTCGTCCACCCCCATCGTACAAAAAAAAAAATCTATTAACACTCCCACGAGCAAACACTTGAAAATTCCCTTCCACGTATTGAGGACACTAACTTCACCATTGCCAACTCACGCAATTAGCGCCAGAACAAAACACGTTAAAAGTTGCCACTGATGGGAACATTCCCCGCATCAATAAATCTAATTCACGGTTGGGCTGACAAAAATCCTGGTGGAAACTTCAAACAAAATAGCCTATTGGCTAAATATACTAGCATATCTATCCTATTACATAGTCTATATAGAAAAAATCGAGAGATATCAATTGTACGAATCCAAAATGATAATAATATTAAATAACATATATATAAATAAAATTGCATTAAATTTAATTTAATATAATAATATTGTCTAAACATCAAATAATAAAAATTTAACCAAATGTATATAATACTTATTATTATATATGTAATAATTTTCACTCTCTCCCCTCTATCTCTCTCATTCCATCGCTCCCTCATCGTCTCCCTCTTTCTATCTCTATTTCTCCCTCTCCCTCTTTCTCTCTCATTCCATCACTCCCTCTCTATATGTTTATCTATCTTTCTCACATTGCTTCTATAATCTTTATTCCTATCTCTCCCTCTCTTTCATTATCACTCCCTCTTTCTATTTCTCTTCTTTTTCCTCTCTCTATTTCTCCCCCCTCTCTCTCCCTCTCTATTTATTTGTAAATAGATATTCCTCTCCATATCTCTCTCTCACTCATATACATGCACTCCCTCTTTCTCCTTCCCTACCTCTATCTCTATTGATTTATCTTTTCACCTATCTATACCTCTTTATTACTTATCTTTATCACATGCTTTCTCTCTCTCTTGCTCCCTCTATCTATATCTCCCTATCTCTCCCTCCCCCTCTCTATATATACCTCATTACATCTACTTGTATCTCTTTCTCTCTCACTCCTCTCTCTATCTCTTTCTTCTTACCTACCTCTACCCCTATCTTATTAAATAAGGTGGAATTTGGCTTAAAACCTTGGCAAATGTAATTGGTATGTGCCAAAACTAGAGGCATGGAATAGGGTATGGACATGAATCAAAACATGATGTAAAGTGAATTTTTATCAAATTTTGGAAGTAGGTGTGGAATTAGAAGCATAGCGAAAGCTTGTGGAGTGTTTGGCAAAATTACTCAAACAATGAACTTACCTACAGACAATGCACATGCAAAATAGAAAAGTTCTCAAGTTTAATTGTTTGAAGTTTCATAATAGCTTAATTTTTTTTGTTTAGCTAGGACAATTAAGTTGAAGTGTGAAGTCTTGACCAAATCTCTTCAATTACAATGGAAGGCATTTAAATATTGGATGATAGTGGAGTGAATGCATAAAACATGCTGAAATGTGAAGTCTTGACGAAACCTCTTCAAGATGGCTCATTTCAAGAGAGAAATGAAAGCAAATGATGTAGAAATAATGTGTGCTCAACCCACATACTTTGGTGAGGAAGGAAAATAGTATTACAGAAGCCACATGTTTGAACTCGAATTTTCTAGTTAATTAATGATGAGGAGGAATGGCTTTGTTCACATTCGCACAACATAAATGCATCAAGAAAGGTTATAGAGAAATGGTTAGGGAAAACAGTTATGGAAGAAGGCAACTCGTTACCAAAAATAGTTTTATGTGAGTGCCAAATAGAGATGCTTGAAGAATAAAACATTTGGAAAAAATTATATTATTCCCCATCTTCTCTCACTCCTTCCTCTACTTATCTCTCTCCCTCCTCTATAGGGTATCCATTTTTTGCGTCTTCATCACTTTTAGCTATACCTCCTTAAGGTTGCTTTATTTTTAGTTGATTCAACATTGCATTGAACCTTTCCCTATCTTCAAAAACATCTGTTGAATCAGGAGATGTCCCCCAAATACACACAAGCCCTTCCCTAGTAGCAAACATGGGCTTAAATTCATCAAGGTAATGTTATATGGGTAGAGAAAGTTTCAATCGAGTTTGTCCACCAAATTGTACAATTATGCCATTCGGCCTTTTTAAATCAATAACATTCAAGATATCCTTTATTGTAAGCGGTTCAAAGTACAACCTATGATTGGTATCATAATACGTAGAGATAGTCTCAAGGTTTGAATTCATCATAATGGTTTCATATCTTGCATCCTACAAAGGCATAAAAGGGCAAAGGGTCACAAATAAGTTAGAAATATAATCTCCATTGCCACTTTTATGTGAAAATCAAACGATAGCCTTCTTAAAGGATACTTTGAGGGCTAGTAATTTTGTGCAAACCTATAGCGAATATGATGCATGACAACAACAATAATCAAATTCAGTTCCCCGACCGATACGCTTCAGTCCTCCTCCAAGAATAAAGACCTTCTTCTTTATGATTGGTGTTGCTTCACATTCATCATCATAGGATGAGTACATATATGGTGTATTGGCCTCAAACTTAATTGCACAAGTATCCACTCTTTTATAGGATGGATTACACCTAAAGATAAGTGACAGATCCAGACATCATTTTCGGATGATTTCGTTGCATATGCTATCTGCTTATCACTAAATCCCCTTCTCTTTAGTTCATAAAATTCATTTTTACTAAGTTCAAATAGAAACGAGACTTATATCAAAATTAAGTGAAATAGAAATAGAAACGGGAAGATAAAAATTGAGTAAAAGATGACCAACAATATTTGATAAAGGGCATGAAAACCTCAACTATATTAATAGCTCATAAGACAATCCGTGGTTTATATTGCAAACGAAGAAAGAAAATAAAGGGAATTACACAGTTGACAATTAGAGATTGAAATCTTTTAGGTGGCTTGATTATTTGTAGCTTCAAAAATCCCATGCAATCCACAAGACCTCATACTGGACCTTTGACCTATTACTTTAAGTTGTTGTTGTCATCAAAACATATTTAGAAGGTTAGTACTTTGGACAAGTTTAAAATGTTCATTTTATTCATGTAACATATAATGGATTTGAAAAATTAGAATCAGACAATGGAAAATCATGGAAATTAATGAGGATTTGACGATGAGCCTGTAAAAATATAAGTTAAAACTTATTTGTGAAGTAAAAACGAAAATTTGGAGTATCCCATTAAAAATGACAGGGCTATGAATGTGCATGCAACCTATAAAATCAGGTGAAACAGAACACTCAATATGCTCAACCCATTTTCCCTAGCATATTAAAGCTTTTTAAAATGGTGATTTATCTTATTTAGCTCTAACTATTTTGTTGTTCAATAGTCTGTACTAAATTCTTTAACCCAAATTCAAAAGATTATGGATAGTGTTATCACTCCCTCCCAAATATAAATTTTTGATCTATGCAACCTTTTAGGGCAACAAAAAATTATTTAATGAGAAGAAAGAGAATATAGATTGTATTGGGTAAAAGCACAAACCTATGTCACACTTTATAAAGGAATTGGCCAACAACAAAAAAAAAAATTGAACTTCAACCACATAAAAGTGGTATTTATGTCTTAAATTTCAAAATGGTGTAAACCAATGAAATGTAGAACTTTTGATGAAGTTTATTCTTGTAATTTTTCATTTAAAAAAAAAAATGTTTTCATTATGTTTTTATCAATTTAAGGATAGATTTTAGAATACTGAAAATTTAAGAAAAACGCGACTTCACGGGCCGTCGAGAAAAAAATTGAAAAAAACTTCATTTCTCCCTAATTTTTTTTTCTCCAACTAGGTATCTTCAATATCTTGTTTATGGAAAAAAGAAATTCAAATTTTGATGTATATTTTTCTTGTAATAACATTTTAAAGTGAAATTGTCATAATTTGACAATTTTCACGAGCTGTCAACTATTTTCAAAAAATTTTGCCATTTTCAAAAAAAAATTATACCCTTTTGAAAAAGAATCTCTCCTCTTCTACCCCATATAATTTAAAAAAAATTACAACATATTTTACTATTTTTAAAAATTTCTAATCAGCCTCTTTTTAATTTTATTTATTTTTATCAGTAATAGAATGATTATATTGAAATAAAACAAATTACAAATTGTATCTTCCAGAAAGCCTAACTAAAAACCTTTTACTTCCATACAAGACTCCATTTATAAATTCCCCAAACTAGCCAAGACTCCATAAAAGAATTGGCAACCCATATAACACGCCCAGATACATCATAAGAAAGCAAGCCTAAAGCCAATAAAGCAAACAAGGGACCAAAAAATAGGTCAAGTTTGCAGCTCAACCTGGACGTTTCTTCATTTGGGATCTCAACACCATAGCAAAGGATTCCTTTCTTTCTCTCTTTGTAAGCATCCCTTTAACCATTTTCCAACCCTCTTCGACTATTGCAACTGCCTTCTGCCAATCCAGTGGCCTTTCAACTGGGCTCCTCATACCACCATCCAAAGCTCCATTTGTTTGAAGATTTTGATCATTTTACTTGGAAAATCCCTGTTTCTTTCTCTCACAGTCTTGCCAGTCCCTTTTTCTCTCGACAATCAAGAGTCGCTGCCCAATCTTTGGGGTTCACCTCCTTATCCCCTCCGTTGAAAACAACATTACCATAGTTCTCAACATGTTGCTCCTCTTGGACCAGGGCATTATCCTTCTGAGGTTGAACCTCCATGCTATCTTTCTTCAACACTACAGTCCCATCCTGGTCCAAAACCATTTTGCTATTTTCTTGAGAGTTTGTTTGATTCGTAGTCAATTTCTCCACCGTATAGTGTTGCAGACCAACATCTTTCTATAGACACCGAAAATTGGTCTAGGCTTGCGAACACCACTTTTGACATAATTTTCTATTATCCATGGTCATGATTAAATAATGTTTATTATTAATTACCCTTTCTAACACATATTTCCTCTATTAATTAAATATCCCTTTTTAATTAATTCATTAATTCATAAATAACCTTTTCAACTTGATTAATTAAATAAATCATATTTGTTTAATTATGTCACTAACTAATTATTACCCCCTTTATCATACTTCAACTATAATTAAATATTTATTATTTAATTATTCATTTAACCCCTTTATCTATAATTAAATATTTATTATTTAATTATACAATTCCACCTTTACAACAGTCAAATTAAATAAATTATCTTTATTTATTTAATTAAATCTCTCATTTTCAAATGTTGAATTAAATTAACATTTAATTCATAATTAATTATTTATGTCACATTCTTCTGTCAATCAGTTGACTAATCATTCACTCACCTTCTGACTCGAGATCTATTTTTAGTTCTCCAGTTATCTCCGGATTCAACATCCAATTATCTCTACGAGAGGACTCTCTGTCACAACTAGTTGATTAACTAGTTCCAACTCATATGCATGATATATTTATTAATTAAATATCTTTATTTAATTAATTAACTCCTGTTTGCATTCGAATGCATTAGTCTTCGAATTCTAACTTTGGCTTTTGCATACAAAGTCTATTTCTTCTATTTTTGGAGATTAAGATCTTGAACTCGTGTTCTAACTCACGTTCTAACTTAGTCTCTATCTGCAGTCTTTCCTGAACTCGTGTTCTGACTCGTGTTCTAACTCATGTTCTATCTGAAACAGAACTCACATCATATGGCATTCATCAATCTCATCCGTCGATCTCTCTTTCAATCTGAGCCGATCGTTCAAAAACCCAAAATCTACAAAATGGCCTGTCATTATCATTATTCCTCCTCCCGAAATCATTATACACTTTTGAGAAGAGACAAATCTTCAATATTTTTCTTAGACACTCGACAAAGTTATGCTTGCATTCAGACACTGAAATCTAAGGGCAAGAATACTGAAAAGGAAAAATGGAGAAGTACAATCAAAATAATTCGAAGGGATGAACACATATTCTATGAGAGCTTTCCATTAAATTATTTAGTTTATTTCCTCGTTCTTTGTTGTTTGATTTTAGATGATTATTTAGATTAGGATTAACATTGTTATTCTAGTTGCAGATTATCCATCTCATCACATTTGAAGATCATCTTTTAATCTACTGTTACATTTGGTGAACCCGACGTGAACACGCTCCAAAATTTGCACATCTTTTTCGTCTTTCCATTTTTTTGTTTTTCATCTTTTTGTAGGTTTTTCATATGGTGCACCACATTTGTTCCGCCAAACGACACATCTGTATCCATGAGCCGCATCTGATAAAAATATAGACACATCCGTCATCATAAACCGCATCCGCGAAGTCATGAACCACATCCACCTATCAACAAAATTCGCGAACCGCATCCGCCTGTCAACAGTTGAATCACATATGTGGCTCCAAAAGTCGCATCTGCCTGGTAATCTTTTTTATGGCTTTTAGTCATTTTCGTACATCCATATTTTTAGTTTTCATTTTTTGGGTTGTTTGTAATTTCGCTAATGTTTGTTTCAGTTGTGTTAAGGAGGAATAACATAGTGTTTGCAGGATGAAGCGTTGAAGACAATTAAAACCAAAGATAATTTTTTTGTAGGACGAAAGCTGAAGAACAATGAACTACTGATAAATTTGCATACAGGACCTAATGCCTTTGTGTCAATTTATTTATTTAAGCAAGCTTTTGTTTGGTAGATAGATAATTGTCATGTGGGTTAAAAAGAATTTTCTGATTGATAGATAGACAATTGTCATTTGGATTAAAAAGAACCACTGTCTTCTTTGTTTAGTGCTTTGCACATTTTTGTCACTCTTACAATTTAGTAATCAAAGTATCCTCTCCCCTTGCGCAATCATGTGATCCTAGGTGTAAGAGAAATGATTATTGACTCTAGAACTTGGGCCTGTCTTGGTGGGAAAAGTTACTCACCCCAAGACGACTCAGACCAGTAGCACGCTAAAGCCAAGCGACTTCCACTCAGTATATAAAAGTGGATTCTTGGGGAAATCCCATGAATCACGTGCACTATTCTGATGAGATGGACATAAATGGACTCTCATTGACATTGGATAGTGTCCCACGAATGAAATGCCCTTATTAAATACCTTGTTGTAGAGTTACCAAAATTTGACCTACTTGTTGGCGCAGCAAGGTCGGCCCTATGAAGCCATCTTATATTCTTACGGTTTATGTGTGGAAATGAAATGTATGCCATGGGAGTTTCATGGATATAGTATCTTGGCTTCCTTGTATAAGTGAGTGTCGTGGAGGGGAGCCAGTGGGGTCAAGCTACTAGTCATTCGCCATAAATATGCGTAGCTGGAGAAATCCAAATAAGAACTCAATAAATATTGTCCTAAAAGCCTAGGTTGTAAATGTTTTTGAAGTCTTAATAGTCCTTCCATCTCAAAACTGAAAATACATTGATTGATGTGTTTGTTGTTTGTTGTATTCGCCAAAATCTTGATGAAAACGAAGTCAATCAAAACAAACTTTCGGGAAAATTTCAACTGTCAGAAAATTGAGTTGCAATTGTTAGTTTAAATGCCGCATTTGTCATAGAGATTCACATCTGTTAGAGGAAAAACCACATGTGTCTGTCGAAAATTCATCATTCACAGTCTTCATATTATGAGTCGCAATTGCCATATTCTGAGTCGCATGTGTGCATGCAAACCGCATCTATCAATTTTCGAGCTGCAAGTGTCTGTCAGAAAAATCTAGGTTCACAGAGTCCAACATTGGAAGCGCATTTGTCATAGGAAAAACTGCAATTGTTAGAAACACCGCATGCACTGTCAAAAAACTGCATATGTCAACATTTGAACAGCAACTGTTAGGTGAACCGTATTTGACTGTCAACAGAAAACTTCGAAAACCACAAATTGAGTCTGAAACATCATTGTCACTTTCGCTTCTGGTTTCTTAAGCTCAAAATTTTGCATATTGTTTGTCCTATCATATGTCATCTTAGTATACGTCATTTTAGAAATCATTTTCACAACATCCTTTATTGTCAAAAAATCCAAAAAAAAAAAAAACATAGACTAGAAATCATATCATTTATAGACATAATTCCATATCATTTGCATTCCCATCCACCACCATGTCTTTCGTTCACCTTGATATGCTTGCTAGTCAAGTTGAATACCAATTACTCTGCATGGGCCAATACCAACAAGCCATAGACTTCAAAAGAAAATTTATCCAATCCAAATCCCAATCAACTTCAACCCATGATCAACTACCCACATAACCCTCTTATCAAAAACCCATAAAATCTAGTATTCCATCCACCTACCCTCATTATCAAGAGTCCCCTAACACCATCCATGACACTTTCACTAGTCATACCCACCCTAACCTTGACAAGGGAAATCAACCATCCATCAATCCAGTCCAAGTCTCTACATCATATCCTAGTCCTTCATCTTATCCTAATCCTTTATCCATGTCCTATTCTAGTCCTTCATTTCATCCTAATCCTCCATTCACATCATATCCTAATCCTCCATTCATGTCATATCCTGGTCATGCATTCATGTCCTATCCTAGCCCATCATCTCTCAACCAAGTCCAAACCTCCATGCCATATCCTAGTCCATTATACACCAATCCATTCCAAGACACTCCATCTCAACATACATTTAGTCATGAAAGCACAACTAGTCATGGTCTCCAAAGTCCCATCCCATTTCATAAACTTGAGGATACATGTCAAGAGGAAAGTCCAAAACATGAAATCATAACATCACCATCTTATCCAGATCAAAGTAGTCCATCCCATGACCCTATCTTTAGGTCTATCCAAGAAGTCCTCCTGGAAAATCATGGCATACCAAATCCACCTATCCTTGGTCAAAAGTCCATCCAAAATCAAGTCATCCAAGACAAACCTATCTTTGACCAAGACACTACCATTGATCAAGAAATCCAAAATGATCCGCTCATCGACCTTTATGCCATTCATGATCAAACATTTGAAGTTGATCCTACCCAAACTTTGAACACCGCCATTTCCCAAAATGAGACACTTGCCTCCTTTGGAAACATGGATGAACTACCACTAGAACAAGAGTCTTCTAGCATGGACAAATTTGCAAATGATCAAGATATAGTTGAATTCAGTGGGCTCTATCACAATGACCATGAAGATGGTTTCAACATCAACTTCAAAGCACCAACAAAATCATCAGAATCTAAAGTTTCACAAAATCAAACCAAAGATGTTAATCATAAATATATCCAACATGTTAACGAAGCTACAACATCTTATCAGATAGGATCATCTATATTTGTCAGAGCATGATTTCTTGCAAAAGAGAAGATTCCAAGTAACAGTGTCCACATACACAATGATGGGTTTGCATCTTGTTTTCAAAACAAAAAATACCCCATTGCAAACAAAATCTGTCAGAATATGCAATATCAAGGCAAAGGACTAGGCCTACATGAGCAAGGAATTCTAGAACCTGTACAGCTTCAAGAAAATCCTAGACATCAGGGGCTTGGTTATTCATTAGTCAAAGAATCTAATGATGTTAGTGGTACCTCCTTGATATTGGGGGCAACTTTATCTGATACAAACATCAAAATGGGGGCCATGAGTAGTTCTTACCATAAGATTTGTGCCAACACTCCTTCCATCCACACCATAAACCATCATTCCAACATGAGTAAACCTTCTATTTGGAACCAACAAAAAGAAAGTTATTACAAATACAAAGTTCAAAATCAAATTTCAAAGGCCATCAAATCATTCCAAAATCTGAGTGGACAAATGAAGTTAAAATGGATCCCAAAGAAAAATGGATCAAGCAAAGAAAATATTTCAAATCCAAAAGTTAATCAAAATTTGGAGCCACAAGAAAAGAGGACTCCCACATATAATAAATTTCCACCTCCTTTAAAATGGCCATCAAGAAAGACATATAAAAATGTTGGTTCCAAACGCTATCCCAATCAAAATTCCAAACTCCACCATCCAACATCCAAAGTTTGGAAAATAAAAAGTGATTCATCTAAACTTTTGAACAATCCCCCCCACATCTACCATCATCCATCATAATCCAACATCTCATCTAAAGTTCAAATATCCCATGTCACAAATCCATCACATCTTGGCAGCAACTCTTTATTGTAAGGACTCTCATGGCACTCTATCGCGATGTGCATATTCTGATAAGGCCAACTCTAGTATCACAAAGGATCACAATGACATCGATCAATTGTATGCAAGTGCTATGATCCTAACAAGACAACTACTTCATAAAGGTCATTATTGGCATATCATGGCTCCAGTCTCTACATCAACACCATCAATGGATTCAACACAATCAATGATCATCTAAAGTATGAAACTATGAAGGCCCCATTTGGGTTTCCGCACTCTGATGCACC
Source organism: Sequoiadendron giganteum (assembly GCA_007115665.2). Lineage (NCBI taxonomy): Eukaryota > Viridiplantae > Streptophyta > Pinopsida > Cupressales > Cupressaceae > Sequoiadendron > Sequoiadendron giganteum. The sequence goes on along the minus strand of CM021107.1, from coordinate 405,855,131 downwards.
TTGGAACCCATCTCCCCTTTGCATGTATCTGAGCCACAAGCCATAGGAAGACCTCCTTGCTAGCATCGAAGCTTTGAATCTCCACCACCAGCCACCACAACATTACATTTAGGGATTTTCCCCCCTGCAAAATGCACATTTCATGAGTCCCTCGTGCCATTTCCAATGCTACCCCTACTCCCGTTATTATTGGCATTGCCTCAGACATCCTCGCCCGATGCCTTCAACACCCTTCCATCTGGTCTCAGGCCAAGAAAAACCTTGGTCGGCTCAGCTTCACGATTCTGACCGTTAGCTCCCATAAAATCCATTTGTTGCCTCTTTTTAAATTTTAACAACCTACTTGCATTATTTTAAAAATAAAAAATTATTAAAACTAATCAAAATATTAAAAAAAACATATATTTGGATTCCCCACTCTAAGCTCTACAAAAGGGCATTTTTCTTTTTTGTAGAAAAACCATTCTGACTGGAGCAATACTTAGTTAAAGTTGAAAGTTTCAGAAAATTCTAAAAAATGTTGAGTTGGCTACCAACTAGGATGCCAACTAGATAGTTTTGGCCGAAAGGGTTTCGACCGAAACCCTTCTGATAGAAACCCCACACATATAATAAGCTAATTTGAAAGCCAAACTCAAAGTTTTGAAGGGAATTTTTTTTTTTTGTTTTGGCCGAAACCTTGTGTGCCATGTGTACACCACATGGTTTCAATCGAAACCTATTCGACCAAAAAATTTCTGGCCGGAAATAGTTCTCTCGGAATTATTTATTTAGCTGAAAGTGTGACACAAGTTTGTGCTCTTACCCTATTTTCAATAAGTAAAACGCATATTGCTGCCCCTTAAATTTGAATTTCTTGTCTTTACAAGTTCTACTTCATTGACCAAAATATTTGAGTGACTGAATCCAATAGCATCATTCTCCATGTAGGTGTTGATCCAATACAAACAAATCCAGGAATCAAATATTAATCAATAAAGAATAAAGATGAAATAAGGTGAAATTCATTGAAATAAGTGTAAATGAGTAAAAACCAAACAAGGATAAACATCCTATCATGAACAAAAATTTAACATAAGAGTATGTTACTTGACAATATATAATTATATTGAATCATTCCTCAAAAATGAGCCCAAAATCAAATGGTACATTGTCATGCTAATTTCATCATTACAAGTTAAAAAACTCTTAGACTAATTTTCCCTCCATGATGATAGAATATTCTAGTACATGTTAAGGAAGGATATTGGAGGAACTAGGGCACATCAGGGAGATATTATCTAGTGTCCCACCAATACCCTGAAAGGAAGGAGTTCATCGATGAAGAAGGTGGTTATCGATGAAAATGGAATCATGGTCTTGTTAATGCAACAATGATGATTATTTTCAAATGATGTGACGTCTCATTTATATCATTGAGATATTCAAAATAAATGATTTTCCTGATGACAAGATTGATAGCAAGTGGAGCATTTATGAGCTAGAGTTGAGTGAATTATACTTTAATTTGATCACATTTTTTCATTAAGACTTGAAAAGGATTTGTTGGATGCGAGAGCAGAAGAAAGGAGGTTGAGAATTCACCATTAGTGCACAACTCATAACCAGTGAAAGTGAATCCAAGTAAGTATACAAAAACCGACTACGAAGTTGCTTCTATAAAGACATAAGAAAATTGAATAATGGAAGAAAGCTCAAAAATGCTGAAAATTAAGAGAAAAAAAATAGAGAAAATACTTATAAACCAAGACTTAATTGACCAATGCCTAGGGTCAAGGCCGAGACCCAAAAGGAGTGCACAGACAAATCCTTCCATGGATAAGTTATGGGACAAGCACGAAGGTTTAGGAGACTTGTGGACACCACGGCGGGGATATGAGCTATTCATATACCATTATAGGAAACAGTAAAGGTTTTAATCATTCTACAACCCATGGAGATTGAACCTAGGAAGATTAGTGTTACCCAATGTGTTTGTTAATACATAGTTGGTTAAAGCTCTAGCCAAAAAATATGACCCTAAAAGAAGAGCTATTCAATCACATGATGGGTCTGACATTGTCATTATCTCCAGAGATCTCATATCTAATGTTTTTCAATTGGAATGCTCTCTGAATTTACCATTTACAATCAAAGACCTTCTAACAGAGTACCATCACATGGACATGAGCTATAAAATATGGAAGCTACCACTACATAGGCCCAGGGATGAAGGTAGCTAGCTCATAAGGTTTTCTAGTAATGAAAACCCTCCATTTCATGAGGATTTATTTGAAGAATATTTTCAATATACATATTATTCAGCTGGACAAGTGTTAGAAGTAGAGGTCCCACCCCTCATGTCAATTTCCCCAATGGTCATGGTTGCATACATAAAAAGAAAAGATACCAAACCATTTGAATATGTCGGTTATTTAGCCAATTCTCTAAACCAGGGGATGAGAAGGATCAAAAGAAACAGTGATAGCATTCATGATTTCAAACATTACTCTTTGTTTATGCATTTAATTCTACATGAAGGACAAGTTAGACAGTTCTAGGGAGAGAAAATAAGGATAAGAGATGTAGATGAAAGTGGAAATTATAAACCTATACAAATGTGGACTTCCATATGGGATAGAAGATATGGTAGATCACACTATCTGTACTTTGAGGAATATTTTTTCAAGCCATTGGTGGGACATCCATGTAATTATAACTGGTCCTTTGAAATACTAAAATTCTTGAGACCAAAGGAAAAGGACCCGAGGAAAAAGGTAAATCATCACTAGGGGGATTGGTATGCATTTCTTGATTGCACTATGATTAGAGTCTATGGGTTTGAAGGAGCCCCACATCTATTTCTGAAAATAGTTCCAAACAAAATAGCCTATTTGGAAATTGTGAGACAATTGGATAAATCTAATGCAAAAAATCTTAAGAGATACAATAAGCAGTCTATCATGCCTAGCACTTTGTGCTTTGGAGATTTTACAGTAGTCACTAGTGAAGGGTATGAAGAAATTGATACAAAATTGGAAAAATACAATTTATCGTTGGGTAATGAAAGAAAGAATTTTGATACAGAGGGTTTTATTCACAGGGAAAAATTATCGCAAGGAATATCAAGGTATGAACACCAATTCTCTATTGATGATGTAATAAGAAATTATGATTAGGCCTCAACAAAAGATAGGATGATTGCATATAAAAAAATTGTGCTTGCTGAGACCTAGAAGAAAGGATATGTCCAATCCTATTCAGGGGCATTTAATGAAGTACATGATCCTTTAGAAAGAATTGAGAAACTTATCACTCATGTGGATGAGCTAATAAAAGATGTACCCCTAGATGTCTTTGAAGAAACTTAGACAACTTATTCAGGATGCAGGCTGAGGACATAAAGCCTCTTGATTACATACCCTCACAACCCACTCCATAAATGAACTTCTCTGTAGATATATCCATGAGTGAAGAGGATGAAGAAGAGAGTGATGAGGAGGATGATGAGGTCAAAACAATATGAGCCACATCCAGAATGAAACATTGTTAAATATGAAGCATCAGATGAACTCTCTGATGATGTGAGAGTCAAGGTCGGGCAAGAATTTATTTCTGACAATGATTTTGTCAAGACTTTTGAATTTAACTCATTTATTTATGAGCATAAAGATAGAATGCTAAGAAAGAGGATGAAGGATATCACTCCTGAGCAGGAGTCAGCTGCCTTGGAAGAGTTGAGAAAAGAAATAGGAAAAGAGTTAGAATCTATCACCTCTAAAAGGGGAAAATAATTACTTCAAGAGGTTGGGGTACTACTCTTACCAAGATGCGATATTAGCTATGCAATAGTGTTTGGAAGTTGTAGAAAAAGAGGAGACAAAACAATGCATCTAATGGAAGAGGCAAGTGATAAGATGTACTCTGGATCAGGGTACAACCTAAATGAAGCCACCCAAATATTTTGGGCATTGTATCCTCAAGATAAAAGGCATGTTGTCATCAGTAATCCACACCAAGTGTTTGGAAATATTTTGGTCCATAGGGTAGGTGATACTAACCCCATTGAAACAATTGAGCTAAACATAAATTTTGCAAAATTCACTAAGGAACAAATTGAAAAAATGATAAATTAAGGAAGGAGGTGGCTAGTCACATAGATAAAACATCTTCCTCTTCCAGATCATAATTATATTTCCCATTGTCAGAGAGTGACAAAGAATATTGGATGCATTAGCAGATGTAGCTTACTAGAAACACTATCATCAAAAGTCTCAAGAGAAATGCAAGGAGCTGGAAACAGGAATAAAAACCACTAAATATAATGTTGTGTATGAGATAATCAAAGAAAGATTCAACAGGATGATGGATCATGTTCATGAATATTGGAAATTGTTTAAACAAACACACTTAGCACTTGTAAAGAATGAAATATTGCAAGGACAAATGATTGACAAAAGGGAGGAGCTCCTAAATTGGAAAGCCATGAAAGGTCAGACATTGTAGACATATAATAAGCTGGTGGAATCACACAAGTACCACAATAGGCTCAAATAGGACCTTGACTATTTTTATTTGCATCCTGCACTCCATGATAGCCTTGGAAATCCTAGGGAGAAAGATGATTGGAAGGATGAGTTCGCCATGTATCTACCTACTACATTGCAAGAAATAAACGACGAAGAGATGGTGTTACAAAATATACATAAACAACTTGAAAATATTATGTATGCAGAATATGATATGAAGGAAGCAATTTCCAACGTGGAAACTTATGTTGAGGAGGAATACACTCGTCATATCTCCGCCATCAACTTGTTCATCAACCAAACCAGAGATACAAAAAATACATAGGGGCAACCATTGGAGCTTAAAGACCAACCGAAATCATAAGGAATATACACTTTGTAGGTGGTGCATTATCATGGAGTAGGAGCCTTAAATAGATCTTAAGTGGTCACGGGCACCTGCTGGAAGATTAACGAATCAATGCATTCACGTGACAAAGTGTTATGTTTTTATTTATGTTAATTAACTATTTGTCATCAAACATCATAAACATTTGTTATAATGCATATTATTTAAAAGGAAATATAATGGAGATGACTGATTATAATTCGTAATCCATTTTTAGTGTTCAATTGTTGTGTCAATTTTTTATGCTTATTTATTGCTTTGTTGTCTCTAAAGTGATCTTTTCAAGTTATTTAAGTCTGCAATATTTATCAGGGCACATTTGTTTTTACTGTATGGATGCTTTGATTGGTTTTTGGTTAGGTGTGAATTAAAGTCCTTTCAAATAATTTACTTTAATTGGATCCTATTAAGGATTAAAAGTCCTTTTAGAGAAATTGTTTTGATTGGTTTCCATCAACTTAAGAATTAAAATTCCTTTCATACTTCCACAATAACTTGAGGGGATAACACTGGGATTATTAAAGAAGAGCACTGTAATATCATTTGAAGCAATATAATAGAGAACATCTTATTATCAGAGATTCTCCATGACTGTCTTATCATTCTATATTTTTCTTATGTTTTCCATACTTATTTCTTCTTATATTTGAATGAATATCAGTTATTCACCCTTAATATATTGCTTATGTGAATGAATATGCTAATATAGTTAAGCATTTAGTGTGGATGTTGGTAGAGCTGCTATTTTTTTGAAAATTTGAGCTTATTTTTCCTTGTTACATGTTCAACATAAAAATGGAATCTATTTAAAACTGATAAAGTTAACAAAGCTTCTTATTTAAATAATTGTGAGCTACGTGCATTAATATTTTATTAACTTTTGTGTCTTCACAAACATATGTTGATACAAAATGAATGGAAGAAGCATCCAAGTAATCGTAATTTTTTCTACCAAAAATTCATACCAAAGATTGAACAATTTAAGGATATATTGCAATAGGTAATTTGTATCGACACAAATAATATTTCTCAAGCATTTCGAAGTTTGTGCCATAAGAATCGTCCTTTTTTAAACATAGATTGCAAATAATTCTAAAAATTTAGAAGTCTTGGTCATTAACATTATTGTCTACTACAATGTCATCCAGTGTATCATTGTCAATGTTCATATGTTATTTCAAGTATTTAGTATTATCATCATCCTCATCTTGACTTGCATCATCTTCATCATCATTGAAATTTGACTGTACACCATCTATATTGTTAACAGGTGTATTTGGATCATCATTTTCTATACCATCCATATCGTTGTCTTCCATAACATCATCTAACTCTGGATTGTTGTCTTCTTATGCCTGAACATAACCATCTTCAACATCATCATGGATGTCAATTTATTCAATGTTCTCTAATCCCTCTCTCTCAATTTGTTTTCCATCATTTTTTTTCTCAGTATTCACTAATGTTTCATCAAATACATGCCTTAATCTTGAATCATAATGTATGACAAACATCCATTTTGGGTCCAAAATATTTTCATAGAAAAATGCCTATACATGAACGAAATACATATATTAGATGTATGTTATAACAATTTTACTGATTAATAAACACATGTATATATTCGCAATAAAGTATGAATTAATAGATTAATGATCACTACCGCTTCTTATTTGAGTTAAAGAAATACCTGCTCACAATGAATTGGTAGAACATAAGCTTCCTTATCCTTCGATAGGAAGCATGAGGAATCTATAGAAAACAATCCACTATGTGTATCATGTCTTCATGTCCTCTCAAATGCTTCATACCATCTACACTTAAAAATACAACATTTAAAAGAGCGATAATCCAACTCAATAATTTCTTGTATTTTCCCAACATATTGTAGATTCCCTTCAATTATATTCTTATATTTTGAGCTTGATCGACTGGATTGCTTGAATTCAACCATGATGCCACAATCGAAGGATCATCTCTTTACATCTACACTTTCTACACGATAATGTCAACCACATGCCCACATTGTTGGATATTTCCTTGCCTGTGAAAGACCATTTATTTCAATGAAAACAAATATAATGACGAATATTAAAATAGTTATTAGTGTCAAAATAGTAAGGAAACAACATTTTGTAAAATTCCAACTGTACATTTCTTTCACATCCTCTATACATGTTGATTTCATCTTCAGTTATGTTTGAATCTATACGTGCATCTTCTATTTGATTTTGAATTTGTTTAGTAACCCATTATAGTGTGAAATCTTTGCCCCATTCCCCAAGTAGATCAGTGGGAAGTGGAGTATTCTTTGGGTTTGATCTCTTAAACTGTCTCCTTGCTTCTAACAATTTTTCTCTCTTTTTATCATATAGATCAATCCATTTGTTCATAAAGTCCTTGTGGTACAAAATGAACTTGTTGAGTATAGAAATTTCATCTACACCTATTACATGTCAACATGTTTATTTCAAACTCCAAATGTCATGCTGTTAATTTGACAAATAAATTACAGAGTAAATTAATGATTGCAAGAAAAAAAACCACACTGATCATGAATTTACTTACTAATTTGTACTTCAACACCATTAGATTGTGGTTTTTCTCCATCAATAATATCTGATGCTCATTCTTCATCCCAGATGTGTGGCCCATCTTCAAAATCCTTACCAAGGAATTCACATAGGAAGAAAAATGCTTCATTCAATACATACCCTTCAACCATGCAACCCTCTGGATGTTCTTTTGTCAAACATATCTTATAAAAGTTTTCATATACCTCTCAAAGAAAAACATCCACCTCATTGATACGACAGCCATCAATTAAATTTCATCGACTAGGTGTATAAGTAAATGGATTTGTAGGTCCATGAAACTTGTAGGGAGCTCCTTCTCAAATACACATACAATTTCTACAATTTCCTTCTTCCACTTTAGCACTTCAGATTCGTGGATCTCCTTGGAGGTCACCCACCTAATCTAAGAATAGTAAATTAGTATGAACCTTTAGTCAAAAATTAAAATGCAATATAATATCTCTATGTCTCTCACACATGAACATTTCATATAACTACATACCTTGTAAATGCTGACAATCAACTTATGGCATTCCTTAAGTCAACTATAAGATAAGAATCCCCCCTAATTTCCAATGGCATGATATGCTATCAAACACATTTATGAAAAGGTTATTAGTAATTTTTTCTCACACAACAAAATATCAAAATATATTCAGTACTTAATCAATGTTACCAGTAAATTTTAAATGATGATATATAATACCTTCATAAAATTATGAAAATCGTGTGGTTTAAATCCTACGATATGTCCATCAACTATAAAAGCTTTAGCCAATGATGACCCATAACCAGTAGGTGTCCTTATTAAATGAATGACATTTTTTAGTTGGTCTAGCTCTTTTTTTTTTTCAAAATTCATGGAGCTTTTGCATATGTTTCATTTTCCATGTTTGGCCACAAATGTTTTCTATCAACTTTGGTACACAAAAGAGCAATATCTCTCCTCAAAGACAAGGTGTCCTCTTTTCCTGATATATGTTGAAATATAGGACATTTTTGAAGATGTGCATAGGATCTAATAGGTGAGATATTAATAGATCCTTCTAGTAAGGGAGCTCATAAAATATGGATTTCCTTTTCATTCCTTCTAGCATATTAACTACACCTTGTTTTGGTTCTTTAATTGAATCACCCTAATAAAAAAAATCCTCCCAAGCTTTCAATTCAACATCTTCATACTTCTTAAGCCAATCACCTGCCCATAATCATGGGAGGGACTCTATTTTCAAAATTTCCATCAAATTGATTCTTTAGGCGATTTCTAAACCTATGATCTAGTGGTAGAAAAACCCTATTGTTTGCATAAATAAATTTGGACATAAAAATATCCCCTTTTTTTGAAGCCTTTCAATTCAACAAGTAATGTTAATAACATCAAAAAAATAGTATAAAACTAAGTATGAAAGCTGGGATGAAAATAAATTATGAGTATAAATACGTAAATATTTTATCTTACCCGAACAAAAACAAAGTCTTGAGAAATCATGAATAGTCCAACATAGCACACCATACAACATGAAGGACCTATTTTATGGAGGACGTGATATGTCATACATTCTTATGCCTTTCCCTAGCAGTTGCATCTCATCAATAAAAGGCGCAAGATAAACATCCATATTTTTAACTTGATGTTTTCCTAGAACAATGAGAGTCAACATAAGGTGCTCCTTTCTAACACTCATCCATGGGGGAATATTGTATACTATCAATCTGACTGGCCAAACACTATAATTTAAGCTCAGGAAAGAGAATGGGCACACTCCATCAATTGCAAGACCAAACTTGATACTACGGGGTTCATCTTTGAATTTTTTTGGCCATTTTTCCTCTATGTGTTTTATTGCTTTGGAGTCGGTCATAATTCACATGAATCCATCTTTACTCCTATTCTTTGCATGTCAGTACATCAATTGTGCAAGTAACTTGCAACGAAACATTTGTTGAAGTCTAGGTATAATTGGCATGTGACATAAAACCTTCTTTGGAACTGTAGGACCTTGTACATATGTACGATATCTCTTCTCTTTGCATACAGGGCATTCTACCTTATTTTGATATTCATCTTTGTATAAAATGCTAGCATTTTTACATGAATTAATTTTATTATATTCAATCCCTAACTCAACCAACAACAACCATGACTCTCTACAAGTTGATGGCAACACATTCTCTTCAAGGAATATTTTAGATTTTAGTGCACTGTAAGATTACTAGAGATTAAATCAATTGAATGTTTGACTTATGATGAACATGTTTGATATGCCAATCTATACTAGGACTATTTATATACAATATATGGTTTTAAAGTCCCCTTAAAGAAATATAAATGAAGTCGATGAATGATTACGAATTGTGTACACCAATTGACAATGGAAAGTAAGAAATATATTTCAACTCACTTCAATAGGGTAGTGAGTCCTTTGTCTAACCAACTGAATAGTGACTTGATTTCTAATATTATTAATGTGCATGTCAGTTGTGAGGTTCTACTTGCACCTGATTTGAACACGGGTGTCTTTGCTTCTTGCTTGATGGAGTCTTTCAGGTTGTTATCATCAACATTACGTTGGTGGTAATTACCCCTACTATCATCGTTACTGTCAGCCATATGATCATTATTGTCATCATTGTTTCCATCCCCAAAGAAACCTGCAAGTATTTCATTTAATCCTTCTTCATGCACTGCATTTTCACTATCATGATCATCATCATTAAGGCTAGGTGGCATCTCATCATCTCTTCAAATTTCTCAAGTGGTAGTAATCTCTTCAAACTTTCTCTTTTCTCCCTGGTATGGTTTAAAGGATGGTTTGGATCATCCCATCCAAATATTAATAGCCCACTTGGATCATGGGTATTATTATGTGTTTCATCAACATCTTCTACCTATCAACAAACACAAACATTATTTAATGTTTGGAAATAATTGGATAAATCATAAATGTATCAATTTCAAAGAAATATAATCAAATATGGCTTAAAAAATAAAAATAAAAATTGTATGAACATATATACATCAATTGAATAATGGAACATTATTTTATAGACTACCTTTTTTATACAATAATTTAAATAACACAATTTTGATAACATAGTTTATAAAACATCATTCCACACTCATTTATTATTCTTTGGTTTTCTGCCCTTAAGAACATCCTTAGGGAGACCTTGTTCTTCCCTTTTCTTTCACGCAAGAGTGTGTTTTAAGAAGGGGTATTCAATCAATAACTCATCCCCAATGATAAGGTCCTTAATAGCCTCAACCATTATCAGTCTATCAACCTCTCTTTCTATAACTCCATATTTATCATTTGTAACCTCAACAAATTGACAATTTGGTCTTACATTAGGGTCCCTTCCCTTACTACTATTTATAAATCTTGCAATATTTTTGTGTGTGTATGCATGTCCATATATATACATAAGATGACCTCTATTAATTTATTTTCCACTTTCCAATTGGAGATGATGTGTATACATATTCGAATTTAGACCATATGTTGACATGCTAGGCTTATATTTTGCTAGTCTTCTCCATTCACCATTGTAATATGATGGACCATAATATGGCACTAATTTCCTAGTGGTTTGTTCTAAATTGTTTCTATGTTTAGATCCCACATGTACATTTTGGACAATAAAGAGGCCTAGATTCGCTCCATGAATATTGGAGGGTCGTATCATGTAGTTGTATCCCCAAAATTGAAACACCTCATACACTCTAGGTAGTTGTTGATGGCTAGGCCAAGCACAATATAGTCGACGATAAAATGTCTCTTTGTAAATTTATCTCAAATTCAGGGGCAAGTCATCATCTCCATCACATTCATTCTCATAGGGTATGTAGTCCACCTTCCCCCTATCTTTAAGCAAATTATGCATCTTTAAACTGGTTCTTATTATGTGACTTGTTTTCATCAATCCCTCATCTTCTGAGTTGGTATATTGGCACATATTTTTGTTAGATGTATCATTTGATAAATGATCATTGACCTCTAGGCTGGAAGTCAGTGATCCAAGAAACTTTAAACCAAGAACTTTATCCTGCAAGTATCCATTGAGAAAAAAATTATTTTTTTAAATAATGTTTAAACAAAGTATACATGTTATTTATATCAAATTGGAAAATTCCTTACCACAATTCCTATTGGATTTGAATCGATTGTAGGAGGCATACTACCGTCTGGAAGCTCATCATATATGTAATATCTTTGTACAGTTTATCATTTGAATTGTTTCTTTCCATGACATACTGAACATCCAAAAACAACAATTTTCTCAAAGTATTCATCCCATGTACTATAGTCCTGATCAACCTCTTGTTCAGTGCAATCATCTATTGTGTCTGAAAGATCCATTGTCATATCCTCTTCCACCCACTGTCATTTACATGATTTAATAGTTTATGTCCACATCCATGTACATATCTTCTTCTTTTGCTAGTTGAGCACTCAGGCTCTACATTTTCTCCAATCTCCATCTAAAATAATCAACAACATGCATTAATTTATGTCAAGATTGGAAAATATATTATAAATTTCAATAATAGTGTGAAAAAATATGGACGTATCACAAAATTCCATCAAATCATTTTTTCATAAGTTAAGTCAAAATTTGAGTACCTGATGTCCCACTTCATCTATTATGTCCTCATTCGATATGAAATGATCTATTTCCATGGCCTTGTCTCGCCCCTATAATACACAACATAGTAAATAATGATTACTACACCAATTATATCATTTCAACAAATATGCTATTGAACAGAAAACCTCACTTTAGTCATATACTTTATTAAAGTATTTATCCCATGTACTATAGTCCTGACCAACCTCTTGTTCAATGTAGTCATTTGTTGTGTTTTCAAGATCCATTGTAATATCCTCGAACACCCACTATCATCTACGTGATTTAATAATTTTAGGTCCACGCCCATGTACATATCTTCCTCTTTTTCTAGTTGAACGCCCAAGCTCTGCATTTGCTCCAATCTCCATCTAAAATAATCAACAACATGCATTAATTTATGTCAAGATTGGATAATACATTATAAATTTCATTAATATTGTGAAAAAAGATAGACGTGTCACAAAATGCCATCATATCATTTTTTCATAAGTTAAGTCAAAATTTGAGTACTTGATGTCCCGCTTCAACAGTTGTGTCCTCATTTGACATGACATGATCTATTTCCATTGCCTCATCTTTCCCTATAATACACAACATAGTAAATAATTTTTAATACACCAATTATATCATTTCAATGAATATGCTATCAAACACAAAACCTCACTTTAGACATATATTTCACACTTTAGATGAATCATCTAGCTGTATAGGGGTCATTTATGAGTTCACAATCTAACCTCTATTAGTTTTGCACTCACAAAATTGACATGGGATAAGGAATAGATAACATAGGGAACTATGATGGCTCCCTTGGAACATATGAAGATGAAGTCATTTAGAATCAATTTATTTATCAACTTCCAAGAAAAATACATCATTTTGCACTGCTAGGCGCTAAATTAGGCACACTTTATGCCACCTTTTGTATCCCAAACATATTACTTTTTTTGGCTAAAATGCGACGCTAAATTAGGTGCACTTTTCTATGCTGGCTAATAAACCAAGAACAAAAATTTAAAACTTCCTGCATCAAGAAGGAAGAGATGACAAGAGAAAAAAGCCATGCAAAGGAAGAGATGATAAGAGAAAAAATTTGTGTGAAGGAAGAGAGGACAAAAAAGGGAAAAATGGCATGAATGAGGGCTAGAAGCAAGTAGATCAAAAATTCTATTTAGTTTGCGACACCATAGGTAAGGTTACAATTTGTTTTTTTCATTCCCACAAATATTTTACAGAATAATGAGCTCGTGGTTTCGAATTGATTATGCGCACACATTCATTTTCTTTCTAATCAACGGATACAAATTGATCATGGGACCTATTTGTGTTAACTCTCAATAAAACCACACTTCACGCCCTTTTTATCCCCCAAAAATTACCATTCTATATAGGTGCGCAGGCGTTGATTTTTTTCCAATACATTTTTTTCATATTTCATATATTTATATCCTTTCAAATATATTTATATTATATACATGTGCACAAGAAATTGATTCATAGGTGATTAAATCCAGAAAGAGATTCATTCAAGGTAAATCTTTCATACCACAAATTGGACGAAAACTTTCATACCTGATAGTGTGTACTTTGTTTGCCTCCACAGACTGGACAGAAATAATTTGCCCTAGTCACCTCAAAATATCATGTGATAGAGGGAAGAGAAAAAAGGGAGCATACTTTGGCCACAATGAGCTAATTCATTGTCAATTTATAGATTTGTAAATGTTTCCCTTGTTTCTTTCATTTTACTTTTTACTCTTTTATTTTTAAATTTTAAAGAAGAAATTTATTATATATATATAGGAACATGTGACTGACAAAGATAAAGAAGCATTGGCTTCCATATTGGGGGCAAAGGTAGTGAACAAATTAGATGATGTGCATTGGAAAATGCTTTCCAGATACATAGAAAACTGATCTAGTGAACCCCCTCAAACATTGCAAACAAAATCAACCGTGTCAAAGGGAAGAAATCGATTCCCCAATCAGTCCTGGATCGAGCAAAAGATCTAGGAGGAAATCAGTAACAATAAACTATAGGAATGTAGAATAGGGATTAGAGGCTTCCACTATCCCACCCACTCCTAGAACACAAAATTCTTCCACCATGACAAGTTTTCAATCTTGCATTGGTACCTTCAATAGCAAGATAGCATTCGATGTGGTTTCAAGTGAAGTCCAAATGACAATTGCTAGAAAAGGGTTTGTGAATTGGTTGAAGGACTCATGCATTAAATGGTTCAAAGAACATCTACATTTTCCATTCTCAAAGATACCCATACACCTGCAAAAAGTAGTTATCAATGACATGGAGACTGAATTTGGTACAAGCTAGTCTGTGAAGAAGGTAAAGCTACGAATGCCTCAAAATTGCAAGATATTTCAGTGCAACCAAACAAAGAAGATAAAAAAAATCCCTCCCGAGCTAAGGCTCAAAAATATGCCAATTGATGTAAGTGTCAAAGTATGGAAAGATCTTGTAAAAGCATATGAGAAGTTGAAAGCATAGAGGAAGTCCAGTGAGGAGAGCATGCGGGTATTTGAAGTTTCTCATAAGATTATATCAAATTTATCAAACGATTTTTAAATTTTATTTATGCATAGTTAAATTGAATTAGTATATGTTTTAGGACAAGGCCTCCAAGGCTAGGCTTCAAAAACTTCATTCCACACATCACAGTGGCCAGAAAGGTTTATAGGCCTTGATCTATAAATTTGTAAGTATATTTAATATGTTAAATGATATTTTTTTTAATTCCATAGGAAAAAGTAAATGATTGCATATCAATTAGTTTGATTAGTCCATGTGCCATGTTTTGACAAGAGGAGAAATATGGCCGACATCCAAAGCAATTTGAAAAGGAAAAGTTACAAAGCAAAAGGTGGGCTGATTTTTTATTCTGGATGGAGAACGAGGTATCAATAGTTGACTTTCAGTTTCAATAACTTAGTTGGATATTGTTGTGTTAATATGTCAATTTTTATTTCTTGTGTTGAGTTGTTTATTGATGTGTAGGATGAGTTCTAAAGTGCTTCTCTATTGGCCTTAGATCCCACTCAATTGTCCCATTATTTCATGTTGAGGAAAAAAATATTGTTTTCCTTAAAGGTAGTGGGTGACATTCATGCCTTATTTTCTTCGCATCTTTTAATCAATGGCCATTGTCTTTCAATATATCTTAAGTGTCCTCATTTAAGTTATGAGTTGTATCATTTGAGTAACTTAGTTCCATGTTGATTTGATTTATCTTCTTTTCTCTCAAACATGGTATCTCAAGGAGTGCATCCTTGAATTCATGTTGTCATTCTACTAATTGATCCACATGCATCTTTTCCATCCTTCCTCACGGAATTTCCATTATTTTAACATGTAAGAATGTTTTGATGCATCTTGGTAGGCATCCTATAGATATAACACATCCTTTTAGTCTACATCACTTGGCGTAGCTAACCAGCCACTTAATTTGTCCATCTAATTTTAAAAAAGGCAGTAAATTCCTATCTTCCAAGTTAAAAAACTCCATAAATAAAGAAATCAGCAGTAAAAAACCTGCAACCTAATCTGATCAACATAGAGAAACGTATAATACTAGACTTCTTAACATTCAAAAGATAAATGGAATATCCTTAACACCAAGTAGAGCTATCCAAGAAAGCTAACTAAAAACACAAACATGCTCCCACACAAAATGGCCTAATGGTTGGTTGTCATAGAAGTCAAACTACTAAACTAACAACATTGATCAAGTTAACATATATGCATCATTTGCATAAAGAGTTGAACCATTTATTTGCATGAATAAATAGTAGAAGGATGTAGATGAACTCAATTCATCTGAATTTATGCCTCTTGGCAGACATTCCTCTTGCATCTCTAATATCAGGTGCTAGAGACATCCCTATAGTTTTTACCTTTCATTGTTTCCTTTCCTCTTCACTGTTAGACTCGTCTCCTTTTTCCTTATCTTCATTTTTGGCTTCGGCTTCTAATTCATCCCATGTTTTACCTTCTTCCCCTTTAGAATCTTCTTCTTCTTCGTCCTCATCTAACTCAATAAGAGATTCATCTTCTGAACCTTCCTCATCTGATTTTGATTCCTCTTCTACATCAAAGGCTTTATATCCTTGATCTGACTCTTTTGAATTATCAAAATTAGAATCACTAGCTTCCATATTCAAAAGTTTCTAACCACCATATTCAATAAATTTTTCTAGATCATCAGTAATAGTCTTCAAAATTGGTTGCCAGTTCAAGTTCATTATGCTTTCATAATACTTTATATCCATAGAGTTCAGCCATTCCTTGATGCCATCAAGCGAATATTGAGGAATGGCATCAATGTGGAGTACATCCCACTTGAAGTCTTTGAAAACAATAGCCATATCAAATGCCTTTTTCCCAAGTCCTACTCTCTCAAGGTTAACAATCTCAATCTCACTAATAGTGATTACTAAGAAAGGTAATTCCACCAACTCTACTAAACAATTTACCATAGGAACAATAAAAGAATAGGCTTTTAAAGGAACACCATGAAAACCAAGCTCTCTAAATGGTACATCAAACTTTAGTTCAAAATATTTTAGATGAGGCTGCTCCCATAATGCTCTTACTGGCTTGACAAATCCTTGAAACTTTGTATTGATATTATTTTTCATGTCCCTCTCTGGTTGTTCTTCCTCAATTTCATCAAGATCATGCATTGACCTTCTTCCCCCTCCTAAATTTTGGACCACATTCATTATCTCCACATAAAAATGGACATCCTTGGTCTTCTTGGTTCCCACACCATGATATGGTTATGCAAATGAAAGTGAAGCAAAGTAATCATCTCCTTCTCCACTGGCTAGAAGAATGCATGCTTAATTTTTTGATACATGATACCATATCTCTCTTCTTCTCTCATGGTTGAATACCAAAATCTATTATGGTGGCCCTCTAGAGTTCCAGTCATCTTTCTTCCTCTTCCACCAAATGTTGGCATGATCCAGAAGTCTTCCAACCTAACTGCCTTTGTTTTTTAAAGCTGAAGTTTCTCTCGAGTCACCAGTGTAGCTCGCTATACCTTTTCAAACTCTTTCATTACTATAGATTATCTACAGGATTTAATCATTTTTACCACATGGTTGATGTGCTTTGAATCCTTGGATCTAAAGGAAATTTCCTTAACATAAATACTGCTAGGGAATCTCAATGTTGGTATGTAGTTGGCATTAAAGAAGGTACCTAGAACATTGAAAATTTTCCTTATATAATAATTCCCTCCATCTTGTTGGCTTGTAACACTCTTGATGGTGGCTACATGAAATGGAACCATGATGTCATATATAGGTATCAGAAAAATGCCATTTTTTCGTATCAACCTGAATCATGAGCTCTCTAGAAATGGGAATATCATCCATATTTTTGTAGGAAACCATCTCAGTGGATGGCTTGGAAGAGCCATGTCCATCTCCTATACCAATGCTCCCTACAACCAATTTTCTTGCAGTCTCCTCATTCTTTTTCCTTACAAGTTTTGCTTGGTATTGACGACATTGCTCTTCTTTAGTCATCTCCTGATTATCAGATGGTAAGGTCTCCTTGGAGATGCTTGATTCTCCTCCATTTACGTCAGCCTTGGGTTTTTGTTTCACTTCCTCATCTTCATCGTCGTTGTTAAATGAGTATGCAACATCAATGTATACTTTGGAGCTAACCCTAGTTGCATTTTCAAGCCCTTTATCCTTAACAACCATAGTGTTAGCAAGGAGCAATGAATAATTTTGTGTTTTGGGGTTACCAGTTTGCAACTAAAAATTACGAAACCCAAGTGATACATTAAAATCCATTCCAACCTTCACAATTATGTCATTTATATGCTTTGAATCCTTGGATCTAAAGTAAATTTCCTTAACATAAATACTGCAAGGGAATTTCAATGTTGGCATGTAGTTGGCATTAAAGCCGATAACTAGAACATTGAAAATTATCCTTATATAAGAATTCCCTCCATATTGTTGGCTTGTAACACTCTTGATGGTGGCTACATTAAATCTGATTTTGATTCCTCTTCTACATCAGGGGGTTCATATCCTTGATCCGACTCTTCTGAATTATCAAAATCAAAATCACTAGCTTCCATATTCAAAAATTTGCAACCACCATCTTCAATAAATTTATCTGGATCATTAGTAATAGTCTTCAAAATTGGCTACTAGTTCAAGTTAATTCTACTTTCATAATACTTTAGATCCATGGAGTTCAACCATTCCTTGATGTCATCAAGCAAATATTGAGGAATGACATCAATGGAGTTTAGCCATTTCTCTTACTCGCTTGACAAATCCTTGAAAATCTGCATTGATTTTATTTTTCCTGTCCCTCTATTGTTGTTCTTCCTCAATTTCATCAGGATCATACATTGACCTTCTTGCCTCTCCTAAAGTTTGGACCACATCCTTTTTCCTCTTGGTTCCCACGCCATGATATGGTTATGCAAATTAAAATGAAGCAAATTAATCATCTTTCTTCCTCTTCCATGGAAACCGAGATCTCTAAATGGTATATCAAACTCTAGTTTAAAATATTTTAGATGAGGCTGCTCTCATAGCTCTCTTACTTGCTTGACAAATCCTTGAAAATCTGCATTGATTTTATTTTTCCTATCCCTCTCTTGTTGTTCTTCGTCAATTTCATTAGGATCATACATTGAACTTATTTCCCCTCCTAAAGTTTGGACCACATCCATTACCTCCACATAAAAATGGACATCCTTGGTCTTCTTGGTTCCCATGCCATGATATAGTTTTACAAAATAAAATGAAGCAAAGTAATCATCTTTCTTCCTCTTCCATGAAAATCAAGCTCTCTAAATGGTATATCAAACTCTAGTTCAAAATATTTTAGATGAGGCTTCTCCCATAGCTCTCTTACTCACTTGAAAAATCCTTGAAACTTTGCATTGATTTTATTTTTCCTGTCCCTCTCTTGTTGTTCTTCCTCAATTTCCTTAGGACCATACATTGACCTTCTTTCCCCTCCTAAAGTTTGGACCACATCCATTACCTCCACATAAAAATGGACATCCTTGGTCTTCTTGGTTCCCATGCCATGATATGGTTATGCAAATGAAAATTAAGAGAAGTAATCATCTTTCTTCCTCTTCCATGAAAACCAAGCTCTCTAAATGGTATATTAAACTCTAGTTGAAAATATTTTAGATGAGGCTACTCCCATAGCTCTCTTACTCGCTTGACAAATCCTTGAAACTTTGCATTGATTTTATTTTTCCTATCCCTCTCTTGTTGTTCTTCCTCAATTTCATTAGGATCATACATTGAACTTCTTGCCCCTCCTAAAGTTTGGACCACATCCATTAGCTCCACATAAAATTGAACATCCTTGGTCTTCTTGGTTCCATGCCATGATATGGTTTTACAAATGAAAATGAAGCAAAGTAATCATCTTTCTTCCTCTTCCATGAAAACCAAGCTCTCTAAATGGTATATCAAACTCTAGCTCAAAATATTTTAGATGAGGCTACTCCCATAGCTCTCTTACTCACTAAAAAATCCTTGAAACTCTGCATTGATTTTATTTTCCCTGTCCCTCTCATGTTGTTCTTCCTCAATTTCATCAGGACCATACATTGACCTTCTTTCCCCTCCTAAAGTTTGGACCACATCCATTACCTCAACATAAAACTGGACATCCTTGGTCTTCTTGGTTCCCACGCCATGATATGGTTATGCAAATGAAAATGAAGAAAATAAATCATCTTTCTTCCTCTTCCATGAAAAAAAGCTCTATAAATGGTATATCAAACTCTAGTTCAAAATATTTTAGATGAGGCTACTCCCGTAGCTCTCTTACTTGCTTGAAAAATACTTGAAATTCTGTATTGATTTTATTTTTCCCATCCCTCTCTTGTTGTTCTTCCTGAATTTCATCAGGATCATACATTGACCTTCTTTCCCCTCCTAAAGTTTGGACCACATCCATTACTTCCACATAAAACTGGACATCCTTGGTCTTCTTGGTTCCCACGCCATGATATGGTTATGCAAATGAAAATGAAGCAAAGTAATCATCTCCTTCTCCTCTAGCTGGAAGAATGCATGCTTAATGTTTTGATATGTGATATCAACTCTCTCTTCTTCTCTCATGGTTGAATACCGAAATCCATTATGGCGGGCCTCCAAAGTTCTAGTCATCTTTCTTCCTCTTCCACCAAATGTTGGCTTGATCCACAAGTCTGCCAGCCTAATTGCCTTTGTTTTTGAAAGCTGAAGTTTATCCTAAGTCACCAATGTAGCTCTCTCTACCTTTTCAGACTCAGTCATTGCTACAAATCATCTATGGGATTTAATCATTTGTACCACATGGTCGATGTGCTTTAAATCCTTTAACCTAGAGGAAATTTCCTTAACATAAATACTGCTAGGAAATTTCAATGTTGACATGTAGTTGGCATTAAAGTCGGTACCTGGAACATTGAAAATTATCCTTATATAAGAATTCCCTCCATCTTGTTGGCTTGTAAAACTCTTGATGGTGGCTACATGAAATGGAACCATGATGCCATAAATGGGTACTAGAACAACATTATTTTTCGTATCAACCTAAATCATGAGCTCTCTAGAAATGTGGGTATCATCCACATTTTTGTATGAAACCATCTTAGTGGATGGCTTGGAAGAGCCATGTCCATCTCCTGTACCAATGCCCCCTATAGCCAATCTTCTTGCAGTCTCCTCATTATTTTGCAGAGGGTTTGCACTTAAGGTTATGTAATAGAATTTACAGTTGATAGTTAAAGTGTATAACAATTTTTTTTATGATCTTTACTAACGTTTATTAGAATTGTTGCATATTTTACATCATTGGAATCGCATATTAGCTCTATAGTCTTTGAAATTTTATTATGGTATGTGCAATTTGATATGATGTAATATGATTATGGTTTTGTCTCATATGTTTCAATATATATAATAGAAAAATAAATTATTGCATGAAATAAATAATAAATTTTTATTTTAAATGTTTTTTTTTTCAGAACACGGGTCTTCCAAAAGATCAAGATGATCCTCATCAGGGTATAGATCCAGAAAATATTGGTTCTGCCAATACAGATCACATGACAGAGGATGATGATAATGCAAATACAAAAGACACCGCGGTCGATGACAATAATGATGAAAATGATGATTATCATGATGATGATGATCATGATGGTGGTGATGATGATAGGGTAGTTGCTGGTAGTACCCAACAACATTCATGATCATATAGGTTGCATCATGGATCATTGCTGATATATCGTTATGATAATGATGATGATCATGATCATGATCATGATAGTGGTGATGATGATGAGGCAGTTGGTGGTAGTACCTAGTGACATTCATGATCATATAGACTGCATCATGGAGCATTGTTGATATATTATTATGATGCCTCTTTCCATGGTTACTATCATATGTGTCATTTTCACGGCCTACAATACCATATTATTGAGTTGTATCATATTGACATTTATCATTTTTACTTATATCATTTGGAAATGTATCATCTTGACTTGTATCAATTTGAGCTACATAATTTATCATTTTTACTTATATCATTTGTACATGTATCATTTTGACTTATGTCGATTGTTGGACATGTATCATTTTGGCAATGATTTAACTGGTAAAAAAATAAAACAATTATCCTTTTTTTTTTTATACGTAATTGTCTTGTTATTTAATCATATGAGTTAAATAATTAAATTACTTAATCTATAATCATATGAGTTATTTAAGAGGCATCATATATTTAACTAATTAAATTGAATTGAAACATATTAAATTAATAAATGGAAGCAAAACAAGAAGCATTTTTAGAAGCAAAAAATGAAGCAACAATGGAAGCCAAAATAGAAGCAAACCAGAAGCAAAACCGGAAGCAAACCTAGAAGAAAAATCAAAAGCAAAGTGGGAAGAAAAACTGGAAGCAAAACTAGAAGGAAAACTGGAAGGAAAACTAGAAGGAACGCATGAAGCAAAAATGGAAGCAAAACTGGAAACAAATTTGGAAGCAAAATCAGAAGCAAAAATGGAAGAAAAACTAGAAGCAAACTTGGAAGGAAAACTAGAAGCAAAATTGGAAGCAAAATTGGAAGAAAAATTGGAAGCAAATCTGGAAGAAAAACTGGAAGTAAAATCAAAAGAAAAATTGGAAGCAAAATTGGAAGCAAAACTAGAAACCAAATTGGAAGAAAAACTGGAAGCACAAGTAGAAGAAAAATCGAAAGAAAAACTGGAAGCAATACTGGAAGCAAACTTGGAAGCAAAACTCGAAGCAAAAGTGGACGCAAAACCAGAAGAAAAACTCAAAGCGAAAGTGGAAGCAAAACCGGAAGCACAGTCGAAAGAAAAAGTGGAAGAAAAAGTGGAAGTAAAACTAGGAGCAAAACTAGAAGCAAAAATGGAAGCCAAATTGGGCGACAATTTAGGTGCTATTCTTGGCACCATTTTCTAGTGTTATTCCTGATGCTATCATTGGTACCAAATTTCTGACGTAAAATCTGGCACTAAAGTGGATGCTAAAGACGACACAAAATCCGACGCAAAAATTGGTGATGAAATGAAGAAACCCTTTTGCACCGACTTTTGCATCATGAGATGGCTCTAATTGATGAACTCAAATATGCTAAAATATGGTGCAAAAGTCAGCACTAATTTCCTATTGTGTGATAAGGATATGAGTTTACCTTATTCTCAAATTACACACCTATTGATAGGATTCATAGTTTAAAAGATATACATAGTTATCCCCCACACTAGGACATGGATATGGACATGGATAATGAACTCTCATGTGATCATGTTATAAAAAATTTAGGCTTTTTACCCATTCTATGATGTCATTATTTTGATCTAATTTAGCACACTTAAATGAATAATATATATTTTTTAGTGTTACATTATAATGAACTCATTTGACATATATTTCCAATTCTAATATATGTAAAATTAGAATTACATTCATTTTTAAATTGGTTAGCTATTCATTCACTTGTTTAATTATGATCCATTTATCATATCCTCCACCCTTGCATCTTTGATCCTTATTCTTATACTAATCCCTCTCCTCCTCAACCCTTACTCACTTTCTCCCACAATTTTTACCTCTCGATACCCCGACCCTCATAAATATGATCATACACCTAGTTGAACCCCTTTTTTACTATAAATTGAACATGAGGATTCTAAAGAATATAAGAAAATAAATGTTGTTGAGGCTTTCATATACATTTATATGTCTATTGTCTAAAAAATTCAACACAAAGCATTCTAAAAGTAATGAAAATCTTCTATGTATACATTATATTATAATGAACCTATGTCTTCTCTTTCAAATCCTTCAAATAATAATATACTTAGCTAATTTCATTCATAGGAATCACTTCATCATTATTTATGTGGGTTCTTAAATATGTTTTCCATTCATTCTTCATCCCTCACCCATTCATGTGTCAATAAATTTGGTGATTTTTCTTTTATTTCTTTTTTCATCATGCACAAGTTATCAAACATTCTTTAAAGAAACCCAATGCAACATATCTTGATATGTTTAATCCAACTCACTCTTCTCCCTTATGAAATTTATTCCAACATCAATTAAAATATTTCTAACATCATGGCTTATCTTACTATTAGGGTTGCTCCACTTACTAGCATATATATATTTAATAATATATAAATATGTCAAGAGATATCATTCTCAACACACCTTTTTTTTAATCAATTTCTCACATAAATATGCAATAGGCACCTCGAGAAGGATATATCTTAGTGTATTTATATATTATTAAATATATATGCTAGTAGCATTCACAATGTAAACACATAAAACATTAAATGAATTAGGGTTAAGATTAGAGATAAAATTAGGATTAGGGGTAGAGTTAAGGTTAAGATTAGAGTTAGGGTTTAAATTAGATAATAGGATTGGGGATAGGGTTAGGGTTAAATTTAGGGGTTGAGTTAGGATGAGGGTTAGTGTTAGGGTTAAGTTAAGGGCTTGAGTTAGGATTAGGGTTAGTGTTACTATTAGAGATAGAATTAGGATTCGAGCTAGGTTTAGGCTTATGGTTATAGATAAAAATAGAGTTAGGGTTATGGTTAGGGTTAAACATAGAGTTAGGGTTAGGATTAAAATTAGAGCTAGGGTTGGGGATAGATTTAAGGTTAATGTTAGGTTTAGGGTTAGGTTTGGGGTTACAGTTAGGATTAGAGATAAAATTAGGGTTAGAGTTAGGTTTAGGATTAGGGTTTGGGTTAGGATTAGGGTTAAGGTTATGGTTGAGTTATAGTTTAATTAGGGTTAGGGTTTAGGATGGGATTATAATTAAAATTAGATATAGAATTAGGGTTAGAGTTTGGTTTAGGGTTAGGTTAAAATTAGATTTAGCGTTAGGGTTAAGGTTAGGGTTATAATTAGGATTATATTTATGATTAGGTTTAGAGATATAATTAGTGTTAGAGTTAGTTTTATGTTTTGGGTTTGAGTTAGGATTAGTGTTAGGGTCATGGTTAGGGATAGAATTAGGGTTAGGGTTAGGGTCAATACTAGAGTTGTTGTTTAGGATAGGAGTAGGGTTAAGGTTAGGGGTAGGGATAGATTTAGAATTAGAGATAGAATTAGGGTTAGGGTTATGGTTAGGGTGAGGTTTAAGATTAGGGTAAGGGTTACAATTAGGGATAGGGTTAGGGTTAAGGTTAATGTTAGGGTTAGAATTAGAGATATAATTAGGGCTATGGGTAGGGTTAGTATTAGGGTAGGTGATACAATTAGGGATATGGTTAGGGTTAGGGTTAGGGTTATGGTTAGAGTTAGAGTTCAATTTGAAAATAGACATCTTGAGAAGGATACCTCTAAGTATATTTTATATAAGTTATTAAAGATATGTATGGTAGTAGCAATAGTAGTTGCAACATGTAAGATATTAATTAAACAGTAATTGAAAATATAAACCTAACCCTAAGTGAACCCTAACCTTGACCTTAATCATATCCCTAATATTGACCCTAATCATAATTAAACCCTAATAATAACCCAAATTTAACACTAAGGCTAATATTAACCCTAATACTAATTGAATCTTACCCCTAGCATAATCCTAATACTAACCCTAATTGTACTTTAATTGTAACCCTAATCCTAGAATTATTTTCCTAATCAAAATCTAACCCTAATTAAACTCTAACCCTAACCCAAATTATACTATAATCCTAATCCTCTTTGAACCTTAATTTATCTTTAACCCTAATCCTATTTGAACCCCAAAATAAACCCTAGCCCCAAGCTTTATGGAATAACCCTAAGCCTAGTTGAACCATAGTTGAACCATGATAAAAATCTAAACCTAACCTTAACTATAATGGGCTAATTAAAATATAACCATAATTGAATTATAATCCTAACCCTAACCTTTATCTTAATTGAACCATAAACCCTAGTTGAACCCTAATGGGCCTAATTGAACCTTAACCCTAACCCTAATAGTAACCCTAATTAAGCCCTAATCATAATCCAAATTGAATCTTAACCCTAATTGGACCCTGAATCTAACCAAAATATAACTCTAATTAAAGCCTAATACTAACCCTAACCCTTATTGAATCTTGATTGAACCCTAACCCTCAGTAGACTCTAACCTTAACCCTAAGCCCTAAATAAATTATAACCCTAAGTGAACCCTAATCCTAATTAAACTATAACTAAAATCTAACCCTAACCCAAAACATAACCTATCTCTAATACTGACACTAACCCTAATTGATCCCTAACCCTAATAGAAGAAAAACCCTAATTAAACCCTAACCCTAAACCTAACCTTAATTGTATTTGAATCCCAAACCTAACCCTAATGCTAAGTTTAATCCTAATTGAACCCTAACCCTAACCTTAATCATTATTGTAGTTAAACCCTAACACTAACCTTAATTATTACCATAATTAAACCCTAAACCCTTATGCTTATTGAACCAAACCATAACCCTAGTTGAAACTTAATGATTTATAATCATAATCCTATTTGAATCCCAAAACTAACCCTAATTCAAAACTTTATTAGATAACCCTAAATCTAGTGGAACCATGATTAAACCCTAACCCTAACCTTAATCATAACCCTGGTCGATCCTTAACTCTAATTAAAACATAACCATAATTAAATTATAATCCTATCCCTAAAATTTATCCTAACCCTAATAATTTAACCCTAATTAAGTTCTAATCATAATCCAAATTGAACCTTAACCTTGACCCAAATCTAACCAAAATATAACCCTTGAATTAAACCTTATACTAACCATAACCCTAATTGAACCTTAATCTTAATTAAACTCAAACTTAACTCTAACCATAACCCTAACCCTAACCTATTCCTAATACTAAGCTTAAAACCCTAATTTAACCTAGCCCTAATTGAACCAAAACCCTAACTGAACTTTAACCCTAAAGCTAACCTTAATTATATTTGAATCTCAAACCTGACCATAATGCCAAGTTTAATCCTAATTGAACCCTAACCCTAACCTTAGTCGTTACTATATAATTAAACCATAACCTTAACCCTAATTAAGTAGTAACCCTTATTCTTATTGAACCTAACCATAACCCTGATTGAACCTTAATTGATTTGTAAGCATAATCCTATTTGAATCCCAAAACTAACCCTAATCCCAAACTTTATTGGATAAACCTAAAGCTAATTGAACTGTGATTAAACCCTAACCTTAATCATAATCACGGTTGAACCTTAACCTTAATTAAAACATAACCATGCTTGAATTATAATCCTAACCGTAACCCTAATGTTTACCCTAATTGAACCCTAAACCCTAGTTGAACCCTAGCCCTAATTGAACCTTTACCCTAACTCTAATGGTAACCCTAAATAAACTCTAATCATAGTTTAAATTGAACCTTAAACCTAATTGGACCCTAAATATAAATAATATATAACCCTAGTGAATCCTAATACTAACCCTAACCCTAACCCTAATTAGACTCTAACCCTTACTCTAAACCCTAAATAAATTATAACCATAATTGAACTCTAACCCTAATTAAACTATAACCCTAATTAAACCTTAATTAAATTATATTTAAACTCTAACCCTAACCCTAACCCTAACCCTAACATATCCCTAATAGTAACCCTAACCCTAATTGTACTAGTACTCTAACCCTAATTTTACACTAACACTAATCCTAATCCTAATCTTAATACTAACCCTAACCCTAACCCTAATTTAACTCTAATTGAACTCTAACCTTAACACTAATTGAACTATAATCTTAACTCTAATTGAACTATAACCCTAAATATACCCTAACCCTAATAATAATTTAATCACAACCAACAATTGAACCCTAACCCTAACCCCAAGTTTAACCTTAATTAAACCCTAATCCAAACCTAGATCATTATCATAATTAAACCCTAACCCTAATTAAATAATAACTTTATGCTAATTGACCCTAACCCTAACCCTAATCCTATTTGAACCCCAAAATATAGTTGTAACCCCAAGTTTTATCAGATAACTCTAACCTTAACCATAATTGAACCATATTTTAACCATAATTAAATTTTAACCCTAATATTAACCGTCTAATTCTCTCTCTCTCCTTCCCCGTCTAATTCTCTCTATCTCACTTCTCTCCCCCTCTCTCCCTCCCTCCATCTCTACTTCTCTTTGTCTCCCCCTCCCTCCTCTCTCTCTATCTCTATCTTTGTCTCTCTATCTCTCTATGTCTCTCTATCTTTATCTCTTTGTCTTTTCCTATCTCTCTTTATCTCTCTCTCTCTCCATACATCTCCCTCCCTCTCTCCTTCCCTCTCTCCTTCCCTCACTCCTCCCCTCTCTACTTCTCTCTATCTACCCAATCCCACTCTCTACTTACCTCTCCATCTATCACTCCCTACCACTCTCTCTACACCTCTCTATCTCACCTCTCTCTCCCTCCCTCATTCCCTATCTACTTTTCTCTATCTCTCCTATCACTCTCTCTACCTCTCCTTCTCTCCACTTATCCTTATCTCCTATATCCCTCTATCACTCCCTACCACTCTCTTTATATTTCTATCTTGGTCTCCTTGTCTCTCTCTCAGTCTCATTCTTTATTTATGTATCTTTATCTCACCTTTGTCTCCCTCCCCACCTCCTTCCCTCTTTACCCTCCCTCCCTCCCTCTCTCTCACCTCTCTTTACCTCCCTCCCTAACTCTCCCTCCCTCTCTCTACCTACCTCTACATCCATTACTCTCTCTATATCACCTCTCTTGCCCTTCCTCCCTCCCTCCTTCCTACTCTACTTCTCTTTATCTCCCCTCTCCCTCTCTACCTACCTCTCCATCCATAACTCTCTCTCTCTCTCTATCTCACCTCTCTCTCACCTCTCTTTCCCTCCCTCCCTCCCTCTCTCCTTCCTATTATACCTCTCTATCTCCCCTATCCATCTCTCTACCTAAATCTCCATCCATAACTCTCTCTCTCTCTCTCTCCCTCTTTATCCATAAAACTTTGGAATTTGATTCATGCTTGATTGATTTCCTTCAACAAGTGTGAATAGACACTTTTAAGCTTTCTCCATTATTTCCTTGAAATTGTTAGACTCATAAAATAAAACACAACAAGAAAGAAATAGTTAGGGTTAAGTATGTAGACACATAAAAATGACCAAGGCCTGCAAGCACTATTTTACCACTTTTCGTCCTAGCATAATTATGACATTTTAATTATGTTTCTAACCCACCTTCAACTATTAATTAAATAAAGTTCTCAATTTATTTAATTAATCTATGTCATTAATGTCCTCTTGATTATTAAATAAATATATTTAAATTTATTTATTTAATATGTCACTAATTCTCAAATCCTCTTTTAATTAAATAGATTTATTCATTTATTTAATTAACCAACTACCTCTTCTAAATTAAATAATTATTCTTAATTATTTACTTGCCTTATTTGACATTTCCCTATTTTAAAATTAAAAAAATTATTTAAAAATGTCTCACATGGTTAACTGATTCTTCTTCTAGTAAATAATTTTAAATCAATTACTTGCTATTTCACTAATTCATATTTTGAATTAATTTTAATTCAAAGTGGTAATTTTCCTCTACGCAAATAAGTAATTGCCAAAATTATTTATTTACTAATTTCATCTCACTATCACATTCATTCTCCATCCTTGATTTAATTTCTTAAATTAAATCTTGTCCACTCATTTGAGAATTTTACCCTAACCCTAATTGAGAGTTGCCATTTTGAACCTTGACCATTGATTCTAAGGAATTTCTCAAATCTTCAATCTCATCCGTCCATCCAAAATTGCATTTTCTATAAAATGTCAAATTTGTCTTCATTTCGACATCTCTTAATATCTGGAAATCTTGAAATCTTTTTGAGCTTTCTTAATGTCATTTGGATTAATATCTTTTGCACTCTAGAATTAAGTTTCTTTTGCAATAACACTTAGGAAATCCTTCAAAAATTTGTTTAGGGCTAGTCATTATAGAGTTTTGCTCATCACAAATCTTAGGGCACACATAATCATAACAAAGCTAGAAGGTGCAATGGAAGTCAGCCATGGAGGAGGAAGGATTGGGTGAGATTGCTTCATGTTTTCCTTTCTTATTTTCTCCTATGCATTCTATTGATTTGTGAATTTTAATAATATATGCATGTGTATGTTACTAACAATTATATTTTGCAGAAAATCCTCATTACATTTGTGAACCCGACGTCTTCTTTAACATGTTTTTGCAGATTTGTGTATGGCTTCTGGCTTTATTTTTGCAGGTGCAGGTACGAAATGATGCAATTGACAGACCTTGCCACGCAAACGCTATGTTGCACCGCATCCGATTTCTTGTGCAACGCAATTGCCCTATCGCACCGCACTTGACTGTCCAAGCAACGCAAATGTCCTGTTGCAATGCATTTTCTAGACTATGAATTGCAAACGCCATATCGAGGCACATATGCTTTGTTGCAACGCAAGTGACTAGTAAGAAAATTTTCTAGTTTTCTATTTTTTGCAGTTTCTTCCTTTTTTTTTTCTTCTTCTAGATTAGAAATTTTCTAGGATACTAATTTGTTTGTTGTAGCATGTGTCTAGCTAGAGTTAGTTAATTTCATTGCTAGTTTTTAGTTTTTTTTTTTCCAACAATCATGCATTTCTTCACTCATCAGTAAAATGAAAAAACATGCACTTGCATAAGGTTAAAAAGAACAATACATTTTCTTTACATGGGTTTAAAATTAACTGCTAGATTAAACAATACTACAAATGGTTAAAATGAACCCCATGTTTGAAAAATACTACAAACGGTTAAAACTGAACCCCATGTTTTTTCTGTTTGTCAAAACATTTCGATTTGGGCTTACAAAGAACTTCATGCGAGTGTGAGTTGAGATATTCATGTGCTCTCTCTTTGTTTTTAAACAAAGATCGATTGAACTATGAATATTTTGGCTCGGTTTTGTTAGCCTTAGATTTTGGGCCTGCTTTGGTGGGAAAAATTACTCACCCCAAAGCGACTCAATCCAGGAATGCGCTAAAGCCAAGTGACGCCCAACCGGTATATAAATTTTAATGTTAAGGAAAGCTTAGCATTACAGAACTTCCTACAGACCAACAATTGACTCCCCAGTACCTTTGTGGTGCATCGAAACTTGTGGAGCGTAACCTCTGCAGACTGGGATGGTAATGCCTCTCGCATGGCCTTCTGAATGGGTGCTCGAAATAAAACCTTTGTTTTAGTATACCACAAACCCTCTATTCTTTGGTGCAACAACGGTTGTTGCCAAGGCACCCACACCTGTGTAGTTCTTAGTAGAAATGATCAATCTTCCATGGGAGTTTCATGGAGATTGGAAGCTTGGTTGCCCTAAGAAGTGAGTGCATTGTAAGGGGGAGCCCGTGGGGCCAAGCTTCTGAACTCATTCACTAAGGATATGCAATTGTAGTAAAATCCATGTGGGATTCATAAGAATATTGTCCTTGCAGCCCTAGGATTTTTGTAAATTTCTTCGATGTGGTTGATTTTCATTTTTTTTACAACACCATGTGTTATCCAAATTGCTTTCAGAAAACTTCAACAACTAAACATCAAACCTGCTAAAATCTGAAACAAACTAGTAAAACTGACTTCCAAAATTGCTTCCTGTGATGCACTCGCTCCATCAAAACACATTTTCTTAAATCTAAGCCAAAATCCTCTGTTGAGCCGCAATTGAAACCTCTTGCACTGCAATCACCATATCACACCTTATTTGCCTGCTCATATGCCACAATCACTCTATCAAGCTGCATCCACCATTATGAGCTGCATTTGATAGTTAAGACACCACCATCGCATCACTGTGATGCATATGCTCTGTTGTGTCGCATTTGTTGTGACACATTTTCCAATTTTCATAAATATCTTCCCACTGTCAAAATTGAAGTCCTAACTTGTCTTTCTCCAGATTTCATCAAGTCCTCCTTTACTATTTCTATCAAACCAGACATTGAATATCTAAACTTCCCTCATCATGAAATTATAGATGGCATTCTTAGGGTCACCATAGGTTTCCATTTGCATTTGATTAGTTTCATTGTTAACTCTACCATCTCCTTAGATACTCATTTTTTAGATTCTAGGAGTAGATTCCTTACCATCTATTGTCAAAATTTGCATTCAAAAGTAGGTCATCATTGGACCCAATCACCCTTTGTCCTTTAGTCAATATCTTTGGTGAATTATTTACCACTCAATATTCTAGTGTGGGAATTTCACTTTGTCCTCCTTTAGTCCTTTTATGGTCTATTGATTTTCCAAACCTGAAGCATTGCCAACACTTTGCATGGTTAAGTATTCCTCCTCTTGGATTTACCAATAGTGAGTGCATCTTAGGTTCCATTTTAGTTTGCATTCCATTATTATCTTCATTTTAGGGTCATACCACTTGCATTCACAAACCTTTAGTCTCATTTTTGGTCTCATTTTGCATTTCATAACATTCCTAAATTCCAAAAAAACCCAAAAACATAGTGTCATATTTGGGTCATTCTCCCTCATCATCCCAAAGTTGAGCAAAATTATTTATGGTTGAAACTAGATTATAGAGAAAGAAAAGACTCGTGGCTTCTTTTGGTCAAGACACCAACCTTCTCGGTTTCACAAATGGCATGAATTCACTCTCTAATGACATGAACAATCTTTCTAATGACATGGGAAATTCTATTATCAATCCTTTCAGTGAAATGTCCATTCCATCTTCTTCACAAAATCCTTTTGAACAATTCATCCGTAGAGATGCTAATGGGAAAATCTTTGAAGAATACATACACGGTGCCGCCCAAAATCCCAAAGTAGCATCCTTTGTGGAAGATCTTTTCCTTTATGATCCAGATAGATATCTGACCATGCTCCTTGACCAAGGGGCTAAATTGCCAAAAGGATTCAATATCAATACTATAAGAGAAACATCTCCCAAACTAAACCAAACAAGCCATGACACAAACAACACTTCCATGGGAGTCTCTTCACAAAATTTCATCAACACCATCAATGCTACCTCCCTTGGTCATACTACCACCACAACCAATGCATCAAGAAACAAATCTATTGGGGGATCATCTACCCAAACCACCACAGCATCACAATCCATCCCCCAACAAACATCCACTATCTCTTCACAAACAATGGGTGCAACCACCTCAAACCTCTTTGGAACTTCATCTAGTACATCAACAAACCTATTATTAGGTTCCTCAAATGCTATGGCAACCAACTCATCAAACCCTTTTGGGAGAAATAAATGAAGAGTTGTCATTCAAGGCACCCAATCTAATTCCTCACAGGTTAATAACAACATTCCTTTAAGGAAAACCATCAACATTCCTCAAGGAAATAATTACCTATTTAGGCAAGGCAATCAAGGCACCAAACCTCTCACTCCATTTGGGAATCAACATACTCAAAATCTACAAGGCCCCCAAATTCAATCCAACATGGCATGATCTCATATCCCCAATTACGCTTCTCAAGTTCCTACACAGCAGCACATCCCTCATCAAAACACTCATTTCCAACAACCAAACAATCAGAACACTCATTTTTCTCACCGACAACCAATTCCAAATCAGCACATCTTATCACAATAGGTGGGTACTCAATCCATACCTATCACCAACATGTATGATGCTACCAACAACCCACTTGTGGAGGCACTCACATTCCAAATCTCTGCTCTTCAAATGTAGTGGAGACCTTGCAACAATCCAGCAAAAAGTCTTACATGTCATATTACTTATGTCCATATCCGTTTGAAACAACCTTGTATATGCCACCATTTCCTCATGGATATGTGGTACCACATTTTCCTAAATACAAAGGAAAAATGAACCTCATTGAACACATAAAAGAATTCACTACTAGTTGCATGGACATTGCATATGAGCAAACCTATCTCATGAGACTTTTCTCTAGAAGTCTCACAGGCCATGCATTGGAATGGTTCTTGCTATTGAATAAATGAATCAAGACATGGGATGAATTGGC
The DNA here is from genome assembly GCA_007115665.2 of Sequoiadendron giganteum. Lineage (NCBI taxonomy): Eukaryota > Viridiplantae > Streptophyta > Pinopsida > Cupressales > Cupressaceae > Sequoiadendron > Sequoiadendron giganteum. The sequence continues at coordinate 405,821,435 of CM021107.1, read as the reverse complement.
AAACAAGTTTGTTGAAAACTATGCCTATAACATTGACACAGATATCGACATTGCCTCCCTATGCAGACTTACCCAAGAGGATGTAGGAGAGACTTTTATCCCATTCTTTCAAAGATGGAGAACCTTACCAAGCAGATGTCTAGTAGAAATACCTAAAAAGGAGAAAGTCACCATGTTTGTAAAAAATCTCCTAGGACCACTAAGGTATGGCTTACAAGTCCATTATTGCACCACCTTTGTTGATCTTGTTGAAAAGGGTGTTCAATTTGAGAAGGTCATGATTGCTAAATGAAAATTAAAGTATGGTGGAAAAACCATCAACACCACCACAAATAATAACCCAAGTAGCTCCAATGACAAAACCAAATATTGGGTTAAGAACAAACACATCACCAATGACGGTGTGGTCGATGCAAAAACTGTCAATACAATAGGTCATGTAATCACCATCAAAGGAGTACAAAATAAAAATGCACCTGTGACTACACCAAAACCAACTGCCAATGCTATTCAAAGCAATCTTGCTCAATCTAATCAAAGGCTGTTGCATCAACTGCGATAATTTTAAAAATGCACATACACCCCTTTGGGTGAACCTATCAAAATTGTCTTAAAGAAACTTATTCAAACTAGTGTCATAACACTGGTAGAACCTAAACCATATGACCCTGGTCAGTTCAAGCCATCATGGTGGGAGGATAATGCATTTTGTGATTACCACTGTGTTAAAGGGCACAAAACTTCCTCTTGTCACCAATTGCGAAATTTGGTGCAGGACCTCATTGAAAACAATACCATTGAGTTAGGGGGCCAACCGTTTACATCTAATTCGGATCATACAATCCACAAGAATCCATTGCAAGATCATGGTTTTGGTAAACCCTCCTCATCTGGCATGAAGAACACCCATAATCAAGCCAATCATGTTCGTCTTGCCTCTAATTATTCTGGTGGTATAATCATCAACTTGCGAGCTGCTAATGAAGAACAATGTGTCAATACTATTACCATCAAAAAGGCCCCAAATTGTAACGTCACAACATGTAAAGGCAAGGTCTTCATCCTAGGTCCTTCTGCACATCAGCCTAAAATCACCATACCTAGTATGTCTGCTAGACAGTCAAACCCTAAACCGGAGTTCAACCTTATTGAGCAATTAAATAAAACACCCACTCAAATTTCCATTCTTGAATTGCTTTGTATCTCACCCACACATAAGGCCATCTTGGATAAAGTACTGCAAGAATCATCTGTCCCAGCCAACATTGATGTCAACCATTTTAAAACTACGGTCGGATATCTGAATTCGCCTCACCACATTACCTTTTCAGACACTGAATATTCCTCACCCAAATCATCTCATAATGATGCCCTTCACATCGAGGTTTTTGTCCACAAACATAAGGTTAGATGAGTCTTAGTAGATGGTAGAGCAAGATTGAACATCTACTCTTTAAAATTGGTTAAAGCTCTTGGCTTCTCTGATGCATGTGTAGATGCTACCAAGAGCATTGTCATCAAGGCATATGATGATGAAGAACATGCTTCTAAAGGCGTCATCATAATTCCTATTCGTTTGGGCCCAGTTATTGTAGATACCACATGCCAAGTTCTGGATCATGACATACATTACAATATCTTACTTGGTCACCCATGGATTCATGCCCTAAAGGCCATTCCTTCCACATACCACCAATGCTTGAAGTTTCCTTTTGATGATACTGAAATTACTATCCCTAGAGATCCTGATCCATTTCAATATTATACCAACCTGAGAGCCACTGCTGGGCACTAGGTACCCATCAATCGAGAAGCCTCAACTTCCACCTCTTCCAAATATATTGACCCGTCTGCACTCACAAAATCATCTACTCCATCAACTTCTGCCACACCATCTTCCTCGGCCTCCATACCAAGTAAAGACCTCCAGATCTAGGACCTTGGCTATGGAGAATTCAAACTAAATACAGCTTACTGTATCACCACAATACCTAATCCACCTAAAGTCTATAGTAGATCATGTTTCGTAGTTGAGCCCAAAACAACTTTCAAGGTTCCACAAAAAAGTGTTTTCACATTATGGGGGGATATGAGTAATGAGGTCATCATCGACATAGCTAACTAGATCGAAAAAGATCCATAAGAGTTACCTCCACTACCAGTGCACCTCTATGGAAAAGGTTATGACATATGCAAGGCACTAGGTTTTGATGACACAAGTGGTCTTGGAAAGGCCAACAATGGAAGGAGAGAACATGTTATCATTTCTGCAAGACCAAGGTACATAGGGCTAGGGTTTGACCAACTCAAAACTAACGATCAATGTACCTATGAACTTTCAAGTGAGGATGTAACAACTCCAGAAAGTGTCGAGACATGTGAAGAATCCCTTACCGAAACTGATTCTAATGAATGGGAATGGGGATCTGAGAAAACCCTGAGTAATTATGATATTGATGAACTATTCCTGGGCCCTGGCCAGCTCTCCTTTGAAGAAAGATTCTGACAAGAATACAACATTGATCTTATTGATCGACATTCTAAAAATAAGGAATGGGTAAGCATTGCTTGAGATCCAGAAGCACATAAATTATCCTTGGCAACATCTGAAATGTCCCGCCCCATTCCCGAGCCCACCCATGAGCCTGAATTATTCTTAACCTACCATCCATACCTCTGAAAGGCCATCTAGCAGTCATGATACAGATAATTTTGTGCCCTATTATGAATATGAATTCAACTCATCTTAATCTGAATATGGTCCATCCATTGCATCTGACACGAAATTTGAAATTGAAAACTTCGCCTTCACACTTGAGGCTTCAATTTGTATGCTTTCTACATCTTCCCCATCCTTTACCACCAATGACTATGGGATCTCCCTTGTGTACCCACAACTGATTGACTGGGACCAATAAGAACCACCAATTATGGATATCTTTCAGAATGATGAGGCAATTGCAGAGTTCATGGGACTCTAAGAGGGAATACCATGGGGTGATCACAAAGAAGGATTTTCCATTGACCTAGATTGTGCATCTTACCAGGGAGACTGTACAATCCTCAAGTCGCAAAAATACAAAGAATAAAATAAAAAAAGAATTGTCGTTAGGTTAAAACCGCAAGGCGCCTTTTGACAAAAAAAAAGTAAAAATAAAGGACATATTCGAAGGTGAAAACCTCTCTAAGTCACCTAAGGATGGAGGATTGGAATTTCTTCCCGTAACATAGGAAAAATCAGAAATGTTAATCAAAGACACCATCAAAGTTAACATAGCCACACTAGAGAATCCCAAGATGGTTCTCTTAATCCCAAATGGAAGAAGAAAAACTTGAGTTTCAACAATTCTTCACAGAAAGTAAGGTTAACTTTGCATGGTCATATGCTGACATGTCGAATCTAGATCTAGAATTGGTATTGCATCATCTTTCGTTAATCCCAAATATAAAGCTAGTAAAAAAAAACTATGTTGAGTGGATATCCAGCATTGTCCCAGTCACAAAGCCAAACAAACAAATCCGTATTTGCATGGATTTTAGAGATTTGAATAAGGCTTGTCCAAAAGATGATTTCCCATTACCAAATATAGACATGATTGTTGATATCATAGTAGGGTATGAGATGTTGTCTCTCATGGATGGTTTCTTGGGCTATAACCAAATCCGAATTGCAAGTGAGGATCAACACAAAACTGCATTCACCTGCCCATGGGTAACATACTGTTGGAATGTCATGTCATTTGCTCTAAAGAATGTAGGCGCCACATACCAAAGAGCCATGAAAAAAATATTTCATGACATGATGCATATACTAATTGAAGATTATGTGGATGACCACTTGGCCAAATATTTGACATGGAAAGATCATCTAAAAGTCCTAGACAAAATTCTCAGGCGGCTAGAAGATTACAAGGTTCGTTTGAACCCAAAAAAATGTGTCTTTGGGTTCACTTTAGGCAAGTTATTGGGCTACATAGTTTCACGATGAGACGTTGAGGTTGATCCCGTAAAGGTGAAAGTAATACTAGACATGCCTCCACCAAAAGGAATTAGTGAGTTGAGAATATTTCAGGGCAGATTACAATCCATCTGACACTTCATCACACAATTGGAAGACAAATGTCAACAATTTCAGTACTTTTTACGTAAAAGTATTCCATTTGTATGGATAGAAAAATACCAGATAGCCTTCAAACAAATCAAAGAATATCTATTGACCCCACCTGTCCTAATTCCACCAATTGATGGCAAGCCATTGATCTTGTATGTCTGCAACTACAAATGCATTGGGGGCATTATTGGCACAAAATGACTATGAGGAAAAAAAAAGAGCCATCTAATATATCAGTCGCACACTGATAGGATATGAGTTGAACTATACAACCATTTAACATGAATTCCTTGCAGTTGTCTTTGCAACACAAAAACTAAGACATTACATGCTAAGCCACTAGACACACCTGGTAGCCAAGATTGATCCACTAAAGTATTTCCTAAGTCGGGGAGCATTGACAGGACAATTAGCAAAATGGGTCATGATATTGAGTGAATATGACATACAATATGTTGAGCACAAGGCAATAAAAGGGCAAGTAATAGCGGATCAACTTGCAGATGCACCCATCCAAGACACTCATCCATTGATAAATGATTTTTTCGATGAGTCTATATTTCATTCAGAACCTGCATTACCATGGAAGCTATATTTTGACGCGTCCCACACTGGTCATGGCTCAGGAGTTGGTATCTTGTTCATCACACCACAAGGGGATTCAATTCCTAAGGCATTCTAGATCACCTTACCTTGTACTTATAACATTGCAGAATATGAAGCATTGGTCATAGGTCTCAAGATCACAATTAAATGGAAAATTCAGGCATTGCTCGTATTCAGGGATTCTCGATTAGTTATCAACCAAGTGAATGATGATTATGAAACAAAAGATGAAAATTTGCTTCCCTACAAGCGAATGGTGGATAGCTTCTTGACATACTTCAAACTGATTTCCTTTGAACAAATTTCCAAGACACAAAATAAGGCAATCGATGTAATGGCTACTATTGGATCTCTCTTAGACATCCCCAAAAATGTGTCACAATTTGAGTTCTTAGTGGAATAGTTATTGATGTCGACATACAACACACCAGAGTTAGAAATGGTTTACGAGATTGTTGGTCCTAGTTCACCTTGGTATTAGGACATCTATGATTATCTGAAATCCCAAACCTTACCACCCAACCTTTCCAATAACCAGAGAAATTCCTTTATACGAATTCCTTTATACGAAAAGTTGCCCGACATACCATCATCAGTGACACCCTATACTGCCATGGCTTTGATAACCCCTTCTTTGTTGTCTCGACACTGATGAAGCCCAGAAAAATTTATGAGAAGTACATGAAGGTATCTTTGGATTTCATTTGAGTGGTCCAACATTAGCTAAGAAAGTCACTAGATTGGGATACTATTGACCGACATTAGAAAAATATGCTCTTCAATTTGTTAGAACATGTTGGAAATGCCAGGTGCATAGTGACCTCATTCACGCACCTACACAGGAGCTGAGACCGATCACTTCTCCATGGCCTTTCGCACAATGGGGACTCGAGCTCGTGAGCAAGATCCATCCATCCTCCTCTAACGGCCATAAATTCATAATCACTACCACTGAGTACTTTACTAAGTGGATTGAAGTCGTCCCTCACTTACATCACCGATAAGAAAATATCCAAGTTTATCCTTAATTACATCATTTGTCGGTATGGTGTCCCACAATCCATCATCAGAGATAATGGTAGTCCATTCAAAAATCAGGATGTTCGTGAACTCTATGAGCGATTCCACATCCAACATCATTTCTCCACCCCATATTATCCACAAGGTAATGGTCAAGCTGAGGCATCAAAAAAAACAATTCTTCACATTCTTAAGAAGAACATCAACAACGCTGGCTGAGATTGGCACCTACAACTGAATCTTGCCTTATGGGCTTATCATACCAACATTCGCACACCCACGGGAGCCACTCCATTTTCCCTTGTTAACGGATCTAAGGCCATATTGCCCATCGAGGTTGAAATCCCTTCTCTCTGATTCTCCTTGAAAGGAATGATCAATGATGAAGAGTATAGACACTCTCGCCTGCATGAGCTGGAAATATTACAAGAAAGATGACAAAATGCCTTGAATCATTTGTAGGCATATCAAAATAATCTCTGTCAGAGCTATAAAAAAAGAGTGATGGTGAGAAAATTTGAAATTGGTGACTTGGTCCTCATGCAGAATCCAAGAAATCAGGCTGACCGTGAAAAGCCTGGAAATTTTGAGCCTAATTAGGTTAGTCCTTATATTATTACTACAAATTTTAGTTTTGGAGCATATCAGTTGGCTACACTTGATGGAGAACAGTTGACAAAACCCATCAATAGCTTACATCTGAGAAATTTCTACACATAGCATTAGAGAGCTTGGCTAAAAAACCTAAAAATACAAAAAATAAAGAAAAATCGTCCCTTGATGAAAACCTGGCAAACAGGCATCTTGGTGACACCAAAAAAATAAAAAAATGACAAAAATAGTAAAAAGAAATAAACTCGTCCAATAGTGAAAACCTGACAAACAGGCACCTCGGATAAGTACCATGGTGAAAACCTGGCAAATAGGTGCCATGTGTAGTCGATCATTGCTTCGCCATCTATTGTTACTCTAATCGACCCTTATCCACTTTCCATAAATCACAACAGCCTGACACATTCACGACATTCGCCCCAAGTCCTCTCGATTCTGGCCATGGTTAACATTTGGTTGACATCACCCACTTGCACATCCTTGCCTTTGGCCTTGTGTCTGCCTATTTTTCATATCATTTGACCTGAGTAATCCCTGATCTATCTAGGGGCAAGACCTTTATCATGTAACTGTAGTGGGTGTCGCACATGATCCTACATTCTGAAAAAGTCTTGAAAAAAGGGCTAAAATTTTGAAAAAGTCCTAAAAATTTGAAAAAAGACCTAAAAACTAAAAAATGTCTTGAGAAAATACAAAAACATCCAAATCAATGTCAAAATCCCCAAAAAAACATCAAAGTTAATGTTTGTCTTGTCAATCCAATCAATCACGTCAATCAATCTTTTGTCCACGTCTGAACTACGTTGTCTCTGTGCATTTGCTACGTAGGCAAGATTCATCTTTGAATCCTCGAGACATTAGGCTATTCTTTCTAGGTTTGTCAAAATAAAATCATGATTCAAACTTATGTCCTTCGGACAAGGTCATTGGTCGTGTTGAGCTACAAGGTCTCTGAGTGCACGACATAGGCAAGGCCATCAATCGAGGGCCCCCGAGGCTGCACTAGGTTAGTCCATTAGAGTTCATGGCACAACACTTTCACGCACATTAAAGTATCATTGAATCCATCAAATCTTACATCGATCTTGAGTAGGCAATCTATCAAACAATTTGTTTCATCAACATTTTCAGTCAAATCGGCATGTCAGTAATAGCATATAGGCATCATAAATATTATTTGCATTAACATATAAGAATCACATAATCATACATTACATAATGCATACATACATAACCACATCCTTAATTGCATTCATCAGCATAAAAAATGATATCCATACATCTCATAGCATCATAAAAGCATCACATAGCATCTGATAAAGCAAAGAGCACCATAACACATAGAATCACATAGGCCACATCAAAAATTGCATCACATATATATAATATCAAAAAAATGTAATGTCACAGGATAGGGTCATCAAATATCCCAAAAATGGAGCTCACAGACTCGAATATCAAAACACGAAAGTGTCTAAATAGAAGTCCTATGATGTCCCCCCTCTGTGCTGTGGCGGTGAATCATGGGGTGGTTGTGACTGACTAACCATGTGAAAGGTGACTTGGATGGGAGTACTATCTGGAGTCTGACTCTGGGATCCTAAGGGATCAATAATAGGAGGTTGGCTCTTCTCTTCCTAGTGTCCTGATGACACTAATCTATGTCCATGCTCTGACATGTGGCTATGGCCTAACGAATGACGATGCGAATTGGTGACTTGTGGCCTTATGACTGCCTTGATGAGGTGGACCCCACAACACTAGTATGACTGACACTGTGTGACCTACTGCTGCTATGGGTTTGGGTGCTACTACCTATCTTAATGTATGATCGGGACAACCTTGGGTCCCATCTCTCTATTGGAATAACTTACTCATAATGCAACCTGTACCGACCCCTGCTCTCGGCCATCCTGGCCAGCTTCCTAGCCATATCCCCAATCGGCCCTGTGCATAACTCTACAAACTCAGTGACCCATTGGTTTGACTCCTACCATCGGATAACAGACTGATCTCTCTCTAGCCTGGTAACCTCTAACTCCATTGCCAAGGCCTTGTTCTGAGATAAGGCCACATCTAGTCTGATCTGAAGATTTGTGATCCTTTGGTCAATAGTGGCATCTATTGGCAAAATCTGTGACTTGTCCCCCTCCTCATCTCTGACGATCATCCTCTCTCGTAGTCTTTGGTCTGCCTCATCCTCCCCCTCATCCTCCTCCTCCTCATCCCTCTCCTCCTCCCTCTCCTCCTCTCCTCGGACCTCCTCCATGTCAATATCAAGAGGCTGTCGCCCGACAAATGGATCCTCCTTTGCGGGCATCTCCTCCTCTGCTCTTCCCTCCACCTCCTCTTCACCCCTGACCACCTCCTCCTCACCCCTAACCACCTCCTCCACTCCCACCTCTACCTCCTACTCAGCTAGCTACTCTCTCTCCTCACCCTCCTCCCAAATGGGTGACAATGGTGCGCCACCCACTCTCCACCTGACTCTCTTGGGCTGCCTCTACCCTCCATCATCCCTCCTCCTAACACCCCTCCCATCTCCACCATCACCTCCTCCCCCACCACCCCCATCATCCCCCTCAACCTCAGCCTCCATCTCCCCTACCTCCATATCTCCCCAACCCCCTGCCATCTCTACCTCCATCTCTCCCTCCAACCCCTCTGTCATCTCTGCCTCCATCCCTGCCACCCCGACCTCCCCTTTGTACTTGTGGGATAACTGATCTTTGATCTATGGGAGTTGGACCATCTAGATCTGTCAAAGGAATAGGCCTGTGAATCTACCACCAGACATCAAACTCAGTAGATGTACCTGCATCTGTTGGACCCCCCTCCATAACCACTGAAGTTCAACCAGACCATCTATCTGTTGCTTGGCCACTGCCACTGCTATAGGTGGCCCCCATATGGTCTCTCTAGAGGAACATGCATACTCTGAGGTGCCTATTGGCACATCTTGCTACTCCCTAAACTATCGTAGTACCCACTAGGGTAGGTACATCTCAATGATTTTCTAGCTCTGAACCATGTGACCAATCAAGTATCGGAACTGTCTGCATAGTGACAAATGACCATCCTCATCTAGCCACTAACCGGAATCTCTATAGGGCCTCCAGACAAAGCTAATCATGGTATCAATCTGATGATGCCAATATCTAATATCTCCCACATGAGTCTCGTTGACTAAACCCACATAAAGGTAGACATAGGGCATCACATCACCCAACTGTTGAATCTCTACTGGTGGCCAAAAAATGGGAATGTGCTCCCATGCCCAGATCATAAGAAGAGTGGTCCCGCAGCTGATAATTTGTCCCTCATGAAGTTGATGGTATAACATGGCCAACATGCAGGGCCTCCAAGAAAAATTTGTCCTCTGACCTCGCATGTGGACTAGTACCTCCCCCCATCCAATCGAAAATCCAGGGCCACGACAATCCGAAATCAACTCCAGCAATCAATGTAATGAGCATCGCATCCCACCCTGGAAACTAGTTGGCCACAACATCCCATCCGATCTCATATCCATCAATGCCTATACCAGCACCACCAACATCCTCATACATCTCTGATAGGGCTTGTCGCCCTTGGTGCAGATCGTATACAACCCTCTCCCTATTGATCGGGATGCGAAGAATGCAATACACATCCTCTAGGGTAATTGTGGCCTCTCTTGTAGGTAGGTGAAAGGAGCAAGTTTCTGAATGCCACCTCTAGAAAAGTGTTGTTAGTAAGCCCCTATTTTCTTGACTAATGGGCATGTAAGTTACGTAGTCTAACCCTAGTGTCATCATTCGTTGTCTCTCCCTGTCACTCAAGCGGTCTCTAAAGGCATAAGTCGTGGGTCTGAACTCTCGCGTATATATGGGAACTAATCATTTTTGCACACACAGAAACAAGGATTAGCACAATGGCACATTATTACTGCCTAAAAAATAAAAAATGCATCTAAATAGGAACTTGAACATAGTCAATGTTGGGAAACCATGGTCAATGGAAATTGCATCGCATTCACTACAAATGCGTCGTGGTTTGTCACTTGCGGCTCTATACCTAGCAGTTGCGTCGCAATATAGAAAATGCATCGCTCCATATAGCAATTGCGCAGTCCCACAATGATTGCACCGTTACACAAAATGATTGCATCATCACTTTGCAAATGTGTCGTTGGACCTAGCGTTTGTGTTGCAACATTGCGCATGCATCATGAAACATTGCACATGTTGTAGTTTGATGCTTGCATCGTTTCCCCAATCAAATGCAAAATTTTAAACTTGGACCTATCTACTCGGTGCACTTGTGTCGTAATGCAAGAAAATGCGTCGAACGCGAAGGCAATTGCAGCTTATGCGATGACAATTGTGTCACAATGCATTCATTTACCCTCCCCTAACCCTAATAAATGCATGAAATTTGAAAAAATTACAAGTGGGATAGGGTACTTACCAATGCCTCTACACCCTCAAGTCGTCGAAATGTTCGTACATTGTATTCATGGTGGTCTGTCGAAGGAATCATCATCGTCTATTTAAGCTCCGATCTTTGAAAATTCTAATTAGAAAATATGAAAATGACAATTGGTTTTTATTTTTCAACCTATTTATAGGTTGAAAATTAGGGTTTGACCTAGTGGGTTTGTACTGGAGGCTCATTTGACCACCTTTGTCTGGAATTTTGGCTAGCTTAGAATCCTCCATTTTTGAATCTGATCACGCCACTTTCTCTGGTCATTAATTTGTGTAATTGGGACAATTTCCAAATTTTTCTAACCCAGGGCCAAAATTCAAAAATTTTCTCGAGGGGGCATAGGCACTTTGTACCTTCACTGGGGCATATTTTGGACTTATTTTCTTTGCCATAACACGATAAATTGCATTATGACAAAGAGGGTCAAATGTAGACACATTAAAATAACCAAGGCCTGCAAACACTATTTTACCACTTTTCGTCCTAGCATAATTATGACATTTTAATTATGTTTCTAACCCACCTTCAACTATTAATTAAATAATTCATAATGATTTAATTAATTCATGACCTTTTTATTCTTCCGGATTATTAAATAAATAAATCTTATTTATTTATTTAATGTGTCACTAATTATCTAAAGTCTAGTCATAATTAAATAAAGTTCGCAATTTATTTAATTAATCTATGTCATTAATGTCCTCTTGATTATTAAATAAATATATTTAAATTTATTTATTTAATATGTCACTAATTCTCAAATCCTCTTTTAATTAAATAGATTTATTCATTTATTTAATTAACCAACTACCTCTTCTAAATTAAATAATTATTCCTAATTATTTAATTGCCTTATTTTACATTTCCCTATTTTTAAATAAAACAATTTATTTAAAAATGTCTCGCATGGTTAACTGCTTCTTCTTTTAGTAAATAATTTTAAATCAATTACTTGCTATTTCACTAATTCATATTTTGAATTAATTTTAATTCAAAAATGGTAATTTTCCTCTACAAAAATAAGTAATTGCCAAAATTATTTATTTACTAATTTTATCTTTCTGTTCAGACATTATCTTCTTGAATCCTACTAATTTCATCTCACTGTCACATTCATTCTCCATCCTTGATTTAATTTCTTAAATTAAATCTTGTCCACTCATTTGAGAATTTTACCCTAACCCTAATTGCCATTTTGAATCTTGACCATTGATTCTAGGGCATTTCTCAAATCTTCAATCTCATCTGTCCATCCAAAATTGCATTTTTTATAAAATGTTAATTTTGTCTTCATTTCAACATCTCTTAATATCTAGAAATCTTGAAATATTTTTGAGCTTTCTTAATGTCATTTGGCTTAATATCTTTTGCATTCTAGAATTAAGTTTCTTTTGCAATAATACTTAGGAAATCCTTCAATACTTTGTTTAGGGCTAGTCATTATAGAGTTTTTCTCATCACAAATCTAAGAGCACTCATCATCACAACAAAGCTAGAAGGTGCAATGGAAGCTAGCCATGGAGGAGGAAGGATTGGGTGAGATTGCTTCATGTTTTCCTTTCTTGTTTTCTCCTATGCATTCTATTGATTTGTGGATTTTAATAATATATGCATGTGTATGTTACTAACAATTCTATTTTGCAGAAAATCCTCATTACAAAGTAAAAATGAAAACTAAACTCAGATGAAACCATAAGAATTTATGATTTCTAGTTTATCTGCAAAGGCATCACTCTTTTCTGGCTAAGGCGTCGCTCTGTCAAATAAAGGTGTCACAACATCAAAAAAAATGAATCACTTTGTCAGACAAAGGCACCACTCTATTGAACTTGCAAAGGTGTTGGTATTTAGAAACTGCGTCGCTATTTGTATAGGTTTCGACCTATCAACCTACAAGTAGAAAATCCAAAATAATATCATGAAAATGTGTCACTATTTGCAAAGGCACAAGCCTTTAACATGCAAAGGCATCACCATTTTCATATGCATCGATCTGTATAGGCAAAGGCATCTCTCTATCTCCTGCACCTACAATGTCCAGAAAACTTCAAACAAAGTAAGCTAATCAAGGATGTGGGTCCCACCGAGCATGCCATTTTGTGAACATGTAAGATCAATCAAATCAATTAGGCTAGGAATAAACTAAGAAACAAAGCAATTGACCTAATCAATCCATATTCCAATGAAACTGTTTACACATATCAGTCAAGCTTAAAGAAAACATGAAATCTCAAAGCTAATTCAATTATGAGCCTAATTAAGAAATGCAAACCTCAATCCCATTGAGGGATTAGTGTTGGATGTGATGTGGAGTGCTTAGTCCCAAGCCTAATCCATATAGAATGATGCAAAGCTTCAAAGATGAATGAATGGATGAAGATTGATTAAAAATTTGATAATTGATGTCAAGGATGGATGCAAAATTCAGTATAGTGTAGTTGTTTAAATGCTTGTGAATAGAAATTCATGTAAAATAATTTATATTTATAGATTTTTTTAAGGAATCAATGGTTTAGATTGAATTATCTAATCAATGGATAGAATTGAATGAGAGGAAATGACATGGATCAATGATCAAATCAAAGGATGAAATTACTCAATGACATGGATCAATGATATTAATCAAGGGCTCAAATTGATTGAGACAAATACAATCCCTTAATTTTAGGAGCATGGATAAGATATTTCCATGTGGAGGGAAATATTTGAATTCAAATGGAGGAATATTCTATGAGAATACTCTTTCAATGATTGGAGGAATTAGAAGAAATTAGTCAATTAAATAATTAAGAAATTACTTAATTATGCAAGCGAGGGGAATTTAGATCTTTAATTAAACAATTATAAATCGTTTAATCAAAGTGGAAAATATGACATTTAATTAGATAATTTGCATTATTTAATCAAATGAGAAGACTTAGGATATTTAATTAAATAACTTTCATTATTTAATCAAATAAGATTCAAATTATTGTAAAAGGGGTGAATTAATCAAATAAAATTAATTACCTAATTAATAGGAGAAAATGGTGAGTTTAAAGAAACAATTAACATTATTTAAATAAATAGATGAAAGTAGGTAATCATAGTAGAAATGGCATTAGTAGTCAAAATCTGGTGTGCAATGTAATCAAGACATTTCTAAGTGTCTACATAGAATACATTGGGATGTTTTAGAGGGAAGCTTTGAAGAGTTGAAGTTTGCAAGCTTGCCTAAGGAGCTTACCCTTCCAACCAACCAAATTGTTTTGTATTCTATCTATAATCCCATTCCAGAAGGAGTTTAGGGATTTTTTGGAAACTAGAGGTAAGAAGGGGTAGGATGCTAGAAGAATTGAGGGTTAGTAGCTCGGGATCCTAGTAACTCTATCCTTAACCAACTGACCAATATTGAAGAAATAATGCTTACTCTTTGTATATTTTATAATATGGCCTGAGGCACATGCATAATTTGTAGGGTTTTCTTTAAATGAGTATCTTCTACTACGAGGCTTCACCAAAAGAAATCATTGTTGGTGAGAGGTCGAAGGTAGAGAAGAAGCAAATTTTACCCCTTGAAGAATTCTTAGGTCAAGCAAATTTTGAAAATTCCTTCCAAGGAATTTGACCACCATTATGAATAGATAGGGAGAGAGAGGGTCCCCTTGTTAGAGGCCTCTCCCAATGTAGAAGGATCCCCTAGGAACTTCATTCACCAAAACATAAAAATTTGAGAGTAGTAACACAAGATTTAATCAGATTCAAAATCCTTCATTGGAACCCATACTTCTATAGGATAGCCATCATAAATTTTCAAGAAACTTTTTCATATGCCTTGGATATTTCCAATTTAAGGGACATGTTGGGTTTCTTATTGTACTCCATAAAATGGAAATACTCATCGTAATCAAAGTTACATCAATAATCTATCTACCTATAATAAAACCTTTTTGATTGGGGGAAATCATTTTGTGAAGAAACCCTTTCAGTCTATTGACAATGAGCTTGGAGAAAATATTATAAATTGTGTTACAAAGACTTATGGGTCTATAATCCTACATCGTGAGAGCATCAACTTTCTTAGGGATCAAAATAATAAATGTGGGTTTCAATTATTTTATCATTTTTCTTTATCTAAAGAAGTCTCTTCCAATGTTAAGGAAGTACGCATAAATCACCTCCCAAAAATCTTGGAAGAAGGCTAGAGGAAACTCATTAGGTTCTGGGGCCTTGTAAGAACCAAAGGAAAAGAAAACATTTCTTAATTCTTGATATGACACAATTTTCCCAAAAAATTGAGGTCTTGTTCATTGAGAATATTTGGAATAATGTCAATAAGATTCTCCATATTAGAAACATTTGGGTTATGACCAATCATGGAACCTTTGAAGTAAGAAACAATATTTGTTATGTCATTTCCTTCCTGAAGATAGAACCATCATCCTTAACCAAGGATTTGATCTTGTTCCTTTTCCTATGCCCCAAAGTGGACTGGTGAAAGAATTTAGTAATTTTTTATCGTCTTTTAACCATTGGATTTACAATTTTTGTTTCCAATAAATCTGAGCCTCCCTTTTTGAAAGCTTGAACCATTCCATTCTTAATCCCTTTTCTTTGACTGAATTTTATTCTTCCATATCTCCTCCTTCCAATATTTTCTAAATCTCCTGAAGGCTAGATTGATTTTTTTTTACAATAAATAATAATAACAATGATATATTACAATTTATAAAAAATATTGCTTTAAATATAAAATTGTAAATAATTTTTTTTAAATATGTAAAAATTAAAAATAATATGAGAGTTTTTACTTCCTTTTTAGTAAAAAAAAATTGTACAATTTTATGTACAATAAATGACTAATAATAGTAAATATATGAATAGTGTGTGTCGATAAAGATGAAATAAGGTGAAATGCATAGAATTAAGTGTAAATGAGTACAAAAATAAACAAGGATAAACATCATATCAAGAACAAAATTTAACATAAGAGTATGTTACTTGTCAATATGTAATTATATTGAGTCATTCCTCAAAAATGAGCCAAAAATCAAATGGTACATTGTCATGCTAATTTCATCATTACAAGTTAAAAAACTCTTAGATTAATTTTCCCTCCATGTTGATAGAATATTATTTTTTTATGTGCTATTTTGTTGGAAGTGCTAATTGTGGGTAATCTCTACCCCTTTTGATCTTTTAGACTCCTAGCCTTCATTCTCTCTTATAAATTTGGTGAAATAGAGAACTATGAGAGTTTCTTGAGTGGTTTTGTTGATACCCTATGCAAAAAAAGCAAGGAGAAACACTTTAAATCTTGGTGCATCACCATTTTCTACTTTTTTAGCATCCTCTTCTCCCTTTTCCTTCTACAATTTGATAGATTAGGATTAGTGAAGATATCCAATGTTGGGTTGGACCAGTATTATTATATCTAGTTTTGAGATGAAGTCAGCCTCTAGAGATCTAACCTCAACTACAAGGTCCCACACCTTGAGGTTATTTCCATCGTGTCATTGGAATGTTGATCCTATGTTCAGTAGGGTGTAATTTCATGTAACAATAGTATTTATTGTCTATTGTTTTTTGTATTAATATTATTTTGTTGTAAGTTTATATTTGTTACAATATCGATGATTAAATTCCATTGAATTTCTTCTTCTCCAGTTATAAAAGTCTATATTTAGGACAAAAATGGCTTTGCTTGGTATAAAACAGTATTTATGCTTGCAAGATTAATCACTTTTACTCTTTTATAAAAAATAGTATTTTCAAGAAACATTCAAAAAACTATGTATTTAAGCATGAATATAATTAATTATGGTGATTTCAACATGCTTCTACTTTATAGAATTTTAGAAGGAAATGATCTTACATTAGGTTTTTGTCATTGTGAAGGAAGTAACCTAAATGCATAGCTACCATAATATAGATTGAAGTGGAATCAACACCTTGATATAGATTGTCTTTTGCCCCCCTGCTTATATATATATATATATATTAAACTTGTTGTAAAGAGTTTTCACTGTACACATGTAACTTTGAACTTTTATTATATATATAATATTCCAGATTTTGCCTTTTTTCTAAAAAAACCACATTGATATAGATGATTAATTTGTTAACTTTAACCCATGTGTATTGTAGCACTTCTAGACAAAACACAACTCTTTTGTACTTAGATTTTCTAACAATTACAAAACAAAAACCAACTTCTTTAAGGTCTAGTTTGGGGATGGTTGGATCATTCGAAGATTGTAAGATCTGTTGCTTTCTTTTAATATCACAAATAATCTACCCACTAGAGATTTATTAAAAATTCTCTAATATTTTGGTTCACCATAAATATGGTAACTAATTTATGTATTGCCAGAGTATCAAACCACCAAGGATGTCATCTTTAGCCAATTTGTGAAAAACTTATAATACTTCAAAGAACCTGAATATATCTAATCTTATTTAATCAAACTTGTACTTAATATTATAAATCAATATTAACTAAAAATCTCATAATCATCACTAGAAAGTGAAATGCCTTTATAGATGAAATTTATATTCAAAACACATAAATTAACAAGCTATTCAAAATAATAGATTTTAAATTTCTAAAGATAGTTACATGTCTTGTTCATGAACACAATACTTATTTACAAATGACTCACAGACAATTCATTTTCTTTACCTTAATAACATTAAAGGCAATGACCAGATAGTTCAATAGTTATATCAAAATAGTAGGTCTTTGTCTAGTATATAAATTGAGTGAACATGAATCTTCACTCTAAATGCAATGAAATTCATTTAGTGTCAAAGGCTAGAAACAAGGAATCAAATATTCATTGCCAAATGTATTTTCTTCATTGTATGTAACATATAGGAATCCATCCTATCTTTGTGCTCATCATATATTGATTATAGCTACAAATATTAAGAAAAGTAGCATGTTAGTCAAAAATACACATTGTAAGACAATTGAGCAGAATTATAATAGTTTGATATGAGATTATATCAATGTTAATATATTGTAATGTAAGAAAATTGACTTGGAAAAAAGGAAAGGTTTCTTTAAGAGTAAATTTCACTACATACACTCATATATGTTTAATCAGATAAAATATTTAAAATGAACAAATTGGTGAAAATGTTTACTAACATAAAAAATAATATATATAATTTATAAAAATGAAAAATATAGATGATGAGGAATGTGCAGTTCAAACCTAAGAAT
Source organism: Sequoiadendron giganteum (assembly GCA_007115665.2). Classification (NCBI taxonomy): domain Eukaryota; kingdom Viridiplantae; phylum Streptophyta; class Pinopsida; order Cupressales; family Cupressaceae; genus Sequoiadendron; species Sequoiadendron giganteum. The sequence goes on along the minus strand of CM021107.1, from coordinate 405,803,409 downwards.
CTCAGTCAAGGACAATAGCACGTAGCATGGACATCTTCACAACACGTTTTCATCTGACATAGACACGACCATCAAGTCCTAGAATATTCATTTTTAGTTTTAGAATCCACCTAACTTTCAAACACAAGGTGAGAAAATTGTTTGGGGTTGTTTGGAAGTTTTCCTCAATCAAATCCCTACTTTTATGTTTCCACCTCCATAGTAGCCAAGATAGATAGATAGTGTGTGTTTTTATTCTAAGTGTGTATAGAGAGAAGAACAATGATTAAAATAAAATTATATTGATAAGGGATGTGATAAATCCCCAAGATGCTTAGCCATGCAAAATAAAAGGAATGATATTATTTGGAAGGATTGAGAAAGCCAAAGAGAGAAAAGGAGAGATGAAAGAATGTTGTAAAATAGTTTGAGACAATATTGTATGAGAGTTTTTTAAATGAATTTAGTGTTGTGCCAATATAGATAATGTTTCCTGATGGTTTTCATTCTCAAGTGTAATAAATATCGAGACTTCTGTGAAAGCTAGAGAGAGATAAAGAGATAGCCCAAAGAGTTGTCAAGTGAAAGATTAAACTCAAAAATGAGAAGAGGAGGGAAGAGGAAGAGGATGATGAGTTTTTATGAATTATTATGAGCCATTTCCACTAATTTGGAAAGGTGACAAGTGAAACAATGCACAAAAATGACCTTTGAACAACAAATTGGCTCTAAACAAGCTACAATAACCCAAATTTTAGACCTTAAAAATATATAGGACAAGTTTTTTAGTTAAAGTGCATATTGTCTCACACTAATTTCACTTCTATGAACTATAAATGGTAATCATTCACTTCCATAAAAATAATATCTAATTAAGATCATACTTCCTTAGAGGTGTTATAATTTTCATATTGATCATTATAACTAACCTTTCTTTGTGAAACTCAAAACATACTTGTAAAAGCACAAACTTGTGTCACACTTTCGGCCTAACAAATAGTTCTGAGTGAACTAATTTTGGTTGGAAAAGTTTTGGTTGAAACCATGTGGTGTATACGTGGCACACATGGTTTCGGTCGAATAGGTTTCAGCCGAAACCAAAAAATAAAAATTTTCCCTTCCAACTTTACAATCGGCTTTCAATTTGGCTTATTATATGTTAAGGGGTTTCTATCGGAAGGGTTTCGACCGAAACCCTTCCGATAGAAACCCTTTCGGCCGAAATTGTCTAGTTGGCATCCTAGTTGGCAGCCAACTCAACATTTTTTCATAATTTTCTGAAATTTTCAACTTTAACTAAGTATTTCTCTAGTCAAAATGATTTTTTTGCAAAAAATAAAAATACTCTTTTGTAGAGCTCGGATTGGGGAAACCAAAAATATAATTTTTTTAATATTTTGATTAGTTTTAATATATGTTATTTTTAAAATAATGCAAATAGGTTGTTAAAATTAAAAAAGAGGCTGATTAGAAATTTAAAAAAGTTATTAAAACATATCAAATTTTTTTAAAACTTATATGGTACAGTAGAGGAGAGAGTCTTCTTCAAAAGGGTATAATTTGTTTTTTGAAAATGATTAAAAAAATTTAATATAGTTCACGCCCTGTGAAAACTGTCGAATTCTGACATGTTTGACTTTAAAATTTTATTACAAGAAAAATATACATCAAAATTTGAAAAACAAAATTCCATGCAGTAGATATTGAAGTTACCTATTTGAAAAAAAAAATTAGGAAGAAACGAAGTTTTTTTCAATTTGTTTCTTGACGGCCAGTGAAGTCACTCTTTTCTGAAATTTTCAGCATTCCAAAACTTGTCCTTAAATTGAAAAAAACATAACAAATTTTTTTAAATTTTTTTTTTTTTAAATTACAAGAATAAACTTCATCAAAATTTCTGCATTTCATTAGTTTACACCATTTTGAAATTCAAAACATAAAGACCACGTTTATGTGATCGAAGTTCAATAATTTTTTTGTTGTTGGCCAATTCCTTTATAAAGTGTGACATAGGTTTGTGCTTTTACCCTTGAGTCATATGTCTAATCACCTAACTTAGTCCATTCAAAGTTTCACATTTAAAAGTGTAACTTGACTAGGTAATCAAAACATGCATGAACCAAGTGTCACTTGATGTCATCATTATTTCTTCATCTTACCAAGTGTTACTTGAAAGCATGAATCTAGGGTTATCACATGATATTTGATTCCTTCACACAACCCATATATTCATTTCCCCTATTCAAGTATCACTTGAATAGTTATATACATCCTTTGCAAGAAGACATTTCAATGTTTACCAAACATCTACATGTTCCCTCCTCTTATTCAAATTTTAATTTAATGGTTATGAAAATTATTCCTAGATTTCATTGATTATTACTTGATTTTTTTTTCCCTTTTTCTTCAAGACCATTTTCCAATTATAAGGGCCATCAAACCAAGGACTATAGTAATTGTACCTAGAATGTAATAATTTAGACCTTGTCAACTAAAATTTAATACCTTTTTTAACATAGGTCAAGACAACATAACAAATTAGATTAGTTTCCTTTTTTTAATTAATCTATGAGCAAGATAATTATATTAAATTAGTGCATCCCAATTCCTTGTGAAACATTTGGTCATGAACCCATTTTTTTTTTTTTCATGTTAATAAATAATATATAATCTCATTTTTTTACTTCGTCCAAATCACATCCTATAAAAAATTATACTTATTGCAAAAAGTGTGTTTTAATATCTAGAATAACCTGACTTTCATTATGCCACACACTACATCTAGATTCCTTTATCAAAATATAGATAAAAAATATCATACATATGTATAGTGAATAATACTTTACACATTCCTATTGGTATACATATTTCCTCTAAGTAGAGAGTAGATATATTTTATTATCATTATCTCTTACCTTATTCATAAAAGATCATGTAATACTTTGTATGAATAGATCAACACACACATTATGCATGTATGAGATGATATATTTTTTCTTTTGAATATAGACACTACTATTATAATCCAAGAAAGTGGAATAAAATCATATTAACCAATATTTAGTTTTACTTCTCAAACCCTTCAATATTCACATCTACCAAGTCAAATTTTCATTCTTGGATTTCCTTGACAATATAATACAAATTCACTAAGCACAATTTAAAATTAGTGATTAGTTTCCAACCATCAACATCAAGTACGAGTGGTTTGAATTAAAAAATCCCAAAAAGAATACAATAGTATTAACAAGGCACAATAACTTAAATAAGGCTCCTGAATAGATATGTTTGAATAAGACAAAGATTGACACTAATAACTGAAATGAAGGAAAAGTGGAACCCTCTAGAATTTGGTTCTAAGGTTTAAGAATCTTTCCTCATTTCATTTAGGTGGGTTTTTGGTAGCAAGGGTTTGATGAATTTGGAAAAAGTATAAGACTAACTTGCAACTTGAAAGGTGAGTCAACTTTCCATTGATCCAAATCTAGAATGAAATTGGGAATGAAATACAATAAATTGACTAGGCTGATGATGAAAATAACTATTTTGATACAAAAACAACAAATCTAGAATATCACAAAGAAATTCAAACTTCAGAAATCGACCGAGCAGAGTACTATGCACCTACAATATAAATTTGAAGCTAATTTTTTAGAACCTAGTCACCCTAGGTGACTATGTCCCAGTAGAGGAGTCTTGGATCTGATCCTATAGTTCCCCAAGTAGACTACCAAAACACAGCTAAGGACACAACACAAATTCCAAATTTTGACCACAACATGAGACTGACAAAATTTTATTTCCCAAGCATGTATTACCTAAAAATCATTGCAACATTTGACCAATTATTTAAATTATAATATTTAGTTAAATACTAAATTTCTTAGACAATCATGGTTGGGTTTCAAAATGAGACATGAAATTCACATCATTGAGATAGACTTATTTCTACTAACTCATTAATAATCTAAAACATAATCAGGTCACATGTTATGCAAATAAAATATAACAACAAAGTTTTCAAAGTAATAATGAAGGTTCAAGACCTAAGGGCTAGAATTATTGCTCGAGGGCTCATCTTTGATGGCCTTGCCTATGTAACGTGCAGAGGCTTCATAGTTCAAATAATTTGAACTTTAACCAACACAACTTGGTCAACAAGAGGGTGCAACTTTTAGGTTCATTTGACATTTGATTTATCTACACTTTGATTAGTACATATAATGGGCCATTCCAAAATTTAGTAAAAAGAGAACCATGTTTAAGAATCAAACCATTCATCACTAGATACAACTATAGGCTTTCTCAAGAAATTCTCAACAATGAATTGATACCCCAATTCTCCTAGTAATTTTGTTTGAAACAATAATACAAGTGGACACAGATTATGCATAAGAGGTGGACAATAATGGTGTAACATGCCAATTGTTCATGCAAGTAAATTTCCTAAGTTTTCACTTTCAAGTAAATAAACTATGTTTCTTAACCATTGCTATAAAAAATTATTTTCCAAAAGAGAACAAATGAACATAGATGACATAATAAATTCCAAATTTTGATTTTTTTTCCAAAATAATATTCCACATTTTACAATATTTCCAATGATTTTATATAAAGTACATACATAGCTCAACCGAGCTTCAAAGCAATATATATATAGATGGTCCGGGAATCTCCTTTCAAATCTTGGTCGCCAACTGAGGAGGAGAAGCATTAATCAAGCACTTTTCTGCCAACCACAAACTCAAATGAGATCCCCCACACATCTAACACATATGGTAAGATGACCCTACCCTTCAACGAAGATATTGGTAGAGTAACCTCATAACGACAACCATATCAAGCTTAGTGTTGTGCTCTACATAACTAGAACTTGTCGACACTACAATCCTAATCTAGCATGCATAAAAAGGAGCATGGTGATTTGACAATAGAGCCAAAGAAAATCACACTACTTTGGCCAAAGTATTCTCACTCAGTACTTCGAGTGACAATCATCCTAATCACATACACTCCTCTAGCTCGATTTGACTTTAGGCCATTATAATCTATGCATAGGTAGTTTCCTTCAATAGGTAGTCATTAACTTATGAAATAACCTATTCCCTTTCCCAAACACAATGGTATCTCAACCATCAAACATAAGTAAAATCATAACCAACATCCTTAGGCTACAAACAAGGCTTATACTATGACAATTCTCAACCAAATACCATCGACTTAGCTTAATATTAAAAAGGTGGCATATTTCTATCTGATTAGTCACTCACACAAGATAGTAGATCGACCCAATGCTTGCCAACACTATTTTGACTAATTCATAAAGCATATGCTTCAATCTGATAATCAAATTTTGGGTTAAAAATACTTCTAATAGACACATAGAATTCATAATATGGTGCCAACTATACAACACAATTCCTATTTGTAAGCTTTCTATTTAAAAATAGAGGAATAAGTCAGTCTTTAGCTAGATGCGTTTAAATTAGTTGATTTAGTCTGAGCCAAGCATTCAACACATCATATAAAGTCAACCTCCTTCATTATAGCACTATTTAATGTTTGACTCAGTACGTTGCATTTTATAGTGTGTGGCACTTTATCCTTGTGTTTAATAAACTTCACACAACAGATTAATATTTTGTGTTTCCATCACTTATTATCCTTAATGATAAAATAATGTGGTTTAATACTTATCATTGTGCAATTACATATAGCACTACATTTACATTATATCGACCATGGCATATATTCTATAAATGATCTATTAGTATATATTTATATAGAATATATATATGTACACATATATAATATCAATGAATATCATTTAACGCTATTTATATATGTATATATAAATATATTCAAATATATGTATATATCTATTCAAATATATATTTATTTATATATATTCTTTGACAAATAAGTTTGTCTAAATATTTCACTTGATATTCAAATGAATGAGATCAAGTTAATATTTCATATATATATATAATCGTTTGTATGTATATATGTATATATCTATATTCATGTATACATACATATACATATATTGACATGCTCGTATGGGCATTCCCATTGCCAACACATACGTGTATATCAACATGTGTATACATATGTATATATGCATATATCTTATACACACACACACACACACACACACACACATATATATATATATATCTAATTATACAATAAAACACATAAACAATTACTATCTTATCGATAGGTGGGTGCTGGAAAGAGGTTGAGTCCACTTTTTGGCCATTTAGTCGAAGTGTTTTCCCCGATTTTCATAATTCGACACATTTGACCTTAAAATTTGAAGCACATAGAGATGGAATTTTGAAAAAAGTCACTAATCATAAAATGTAGTACTTGGAGTCTAGTTTCCAAATATGTAATTTATTTCAATACCCAGATGATACAAATTGAATTTCATTAGGAATTTCTAAAAACCATTGTTTAAAAATCATTTTATTTTTACCATACCATGCACATGTACGCCATCCATATTTTGACCTAAATAATCATATTTTTTAAAATCCTTTTGGGAAAATATTTGTAACTCACTGAAGCATGCTTTCCATATTTTTTTGTAATTTTTTATTGAATATATTTTTTTTACTGGCCATATTTGGTGTTTTAAAAATTCATCATGTATGTCACGCATAAGATGACCTAAACTTATGATTTTTATTTTTATTTTTAAATTGAAAAGAATTTTCTGAAGTACGCTTTCGTCAATCTGTTCGTAAAAATGTTATGTTGACAAAAAGTTATTAAAATATTAAAACACATTGATAATTCAAGTTGATGGACCTGTTTAATCAGAAATTAAATGAAAAATAAAAAAATTAATCCAATTATAAAAAAAACTTACATATTTAGAATCTTCACTATCTAATCTATAATGGGTTTTAATTTCGTCAAAAAACTTTGCAAAAATTCCTTCAGACATATGCCAAAAGTCAGTATTTTTTTGTGACATTGCTAAGACCTTCAACTTGTAGGTCAAACCAGGTCCAAGTCTTAGGTTTGGATCCCCAAACCATTTCTTGGACCTTTCAACAAAGCAAAAACGAGCCTACATTTGAAATTTTAAAAAATGGGATCCTGTTTAGTAAATAGGATCTCGTTTCTAATTCACCTATTGAAAATTTAACAACAGAGCCATTGAAAAATGAAACAGGGTCCCGTTTAATAAACGGGATCCCGATTTATTTAATTCAGGATCCTTAATTGTTATTAAATGAGATCTCGAGTTGTTTTTTACTATTATTTTTAATTTTATTGTCAAAAAGGGTATGTCGGGTCTGAGAATCATTCTGTATGATTGACTATGACATATTCGCTATTTTATATCACCTTTTGTCTTGTTGAAGCTCTTCAAGTTGGGATTTTTTTCAATTTTGAAAGGACATATCATTGGGACACTATGAGAAAATAATTTTGTTGAATTGCTACTTGTTTGAAGGAGGAAGATATTTTTTGTTGAATTGCTATTTTTTTTCAAAGGAGGAAGATGAATTTTATTTATTTTCTATTTGTTTGAAGGAGGAAGATAATTTTTTTTGAATTCCTATTTGCTTTCAAGGAAGGATGAAATTTTTTGTTTAATTAAGCTACTTATTTGGAGGAAGAGAAATTTTGTGCATTTGTTATTTGTTTTCAAAGGAGGAATATAGGAATTCAATTTATTTGCTATTTATTTGAAGGAGGAAGAGAAATTTTGTTGAATTCCTATAAATGTTTTCAAAAGAGGATGATAAATTTTGTTTCATTGAGCTACTTGTTTGGAGGAGGAAGATAAATTTTGTGCAATTGGTACTCGTTTGAAGGATGAAGAGGAATTTTGTTTAATTGATACTTGTTTGAAGGAGGAATCTAGGATTCTTGTTCAATTATTACTTGTTTGAAAGAGGAAGAGGATATTTGTTCAATTTCTACTTATTTGAAGGAGGAAGAGGAATTTCATGAACAATTGCTACTTGTTTGAAGGAGTAACAAACAAGGAATAATCTCAAGATTTTTACATTCATTTGTGTATACTTCAAAAAAATTCAATCATGGGATCACAATGTCAGAATAAGAGGAAAGATAGGAAGGTATTGACCCCTGAAGAAATTCAAGAAAAGAGTGATAAGGAGAAACAAAGACAAAGAGAAATAAGAATGAGAGTTCTATCAATGAATGATGGTGAAGCATCCAATTTCACAACTATTGAAGATAAAAACATTGAGGAGACCACAGATGTAGACGATGCAAACTTGCAAGAGGTGAATGTGGAAACTAATACGAATATATAAACTACTCTTGGTATGTCTTAAAATATCCCTTCCAATCCTATGGAGAATGTTTCAATAGGCACAAGTAAAAGTATGTCTTCAAATCCACCTTTGAGCCTCATGGAAATGGTATTTATTAGAGATTTACAAGAGGCTGGATATTACAATGTTGATATTGATAATATTCGTAGAGTTAAAGATTTGAGTCAAATTGTTGTTGAAAATGAAAATGAAAACCATTTTTTTGTGGAAAATGAAAATGAAAATCCTCTTGATGAAAATGAAAATGAAAATACTTTTATTGAAAATGAAAATGAAAATCCTCTTAATGAAAATGAAAATGAAAACAATTTTGTTGTTGAAAATGAAAATGAAAATATTTTAATTGAAAATGAAAAAAAAAAAATGGAAATGAAGATGAATATGAGAATGAAAATGAAAATGAAGATGAGAATGAAAATGAAAATGAAAATGAAAATAGTTTTGAATATATATATTTTTAAATTGAAAGTGATGTTTTGGATATTCTTCCTGGTAAAATTTCTGAGAGACAAATAAGAACACATGCTAACAGATTATACAATCTATTTTTTATCGTAAAAAACTTTCAGCACAATGTCAATTAATGATACAATTAATGAGAAAAGATCAATCAGTAAAACATGCTATGTATAGTATTGCTAGTGCCATTCAGTCTATTGGAAAAAATAGTAGGTCTAAAGATAAGAATGCAGCAAGAAGAGCTATAACAACTACTATAGTTTATAAATCAACTTTGAATAAAAGAATGGTAAGCAATATTAGTGAAGTTTTAAAAATACATCCTAAAACATTGCTAAGAGTGGCAAATGTTAGTGTAATTAATTAATTAATTATTACACTAGCATAAGTTAACTTAGACATTAATTAATCATATTAGTCCTAGGTTACTTTTTATCATTTAATAATGTTGTTGAGATAAGATTCCCTTCTAGAAGATGAGTTGTCTTTTCTAGAACTTATCTCCATCTTGTTATCATTCCCTAGGTAGTTAGTTAGGGTTTCTTGTTGTCACATGTAGTGTGATTTGAACACTTGGCAACATCTTATACATTTTAGGTTTTGCTCTTGCCTATATAATCAGGCATATGTACTCTTTGTAAATCATTCGATATATTTTGTATATCAATCAGATAATCTCTATTTGCATGCCCTTAGTTGCAACACTTTTTGTGTGGTTGAATTTCTTCTTGGCAGGTCCTTTTGAAGTGTGTGCAACTTCATTGGATGATTCAACATCCATTATTCCAACAGCAAAAAGAAGAGAAAGTATAGAAAATGATCCTATCAACCAATCTTGGAGTTTCAATGGTCGACTCCTGAGGTCTAATATGAAATTGAATGTTGAAATTAAATCTTTGATTGAAAAATATTGGCATGATAATACTAGGGTATCATCTAATGCTAGAGATGTTTTGAAATTAAGGGTGGGGTCCAAAGTTCACGATCCTCATCCAAAACACCTATTAGATACAACACAAACTAAATTTTATAAAAAATCTTGTGGTGATTTAGTGTTACCTGGTAATATTAAAATAAGCCAAAGGTCTTTTGAAAAATGTAAACCATGGTATGTAAAAATTAATAAAGAATGAATATCTTGTTGTTGTAAAACACATGTTCAATTTCATTATTTTTATGATTTTTTTTTATATATAGGGTGTACTTTGCATACTAACATGATTATGTAGGAATGTGGTATCAATATGCCACCTAAAACAATAAGGGGGTTTATATCAAGTTTATTTTGTGAAAGATCTAATGAAAAAATAATTTATTCAAGTTCTTGTATTTCTGGACAATGCACTAGTTGTGGAAATCTTTCATTCTTCAGAGTTTGCATGCATGAAAGTGTTGATAATGATTTTGGAAAAAAAAAATTGATGTAAAAATATTTAAGAATGCTAATTATTCTCTAAAAGATGGAAAATTTGGAAAGTGTTGTGATTTATTTACAAAAAAAGTTACTGTACATGCATTCATATTAGAATTTAAGAATAAGATTGTACCAAAATATGTCATGCATTCTCAAAATGTTTGATGGCTTGATGGCCAATTTCGTGCATGTAGAAACACATTTCCAATTGGTAGTTTACTTTCAGTGGTTGATTTTGCAAAAAATTATACTCTAGCTCCGCAAGAGGAAATTCAATCATAGTATTATAATTCAGTGAAAGTAGCTATGTTTGTCCATATTGTTTATAGACATATAGATGATAGCACAGAGGATGATAGAATTTTTTTTAGGGAGTATCATTTTTATTTAAGTGATAACCAGTTACACTCGTCAGAGTTTATTCAATACCATTTCAATATATTTTATAGAAATTTGAGAAAAAGAGGAATCCAGATGAAAAAACACCTCATATGGTCAGATAATTATATGGGATAGTTCAAGAATGCTCGAATGTTCTATTGGTTAGGTAGGGTTCACAAGGAACTTAATGTCCAACATATATGGAGTTTTTTTTAAGTTGGGCATGGTAAAGGAGAACATGATGGAGCTAGTGCATGTGTCAAAATGATTCTTGCTAGAGAGCAATTAAAATTTGAAGATGCAGTAAAATTTTAAAGATGCATGTGAGATTGTGGATTGGTGCAATACAAGATTATATGCACCTGGTTCGAGTGAGTACTCTATAGTTCATCGATTCTTTTGGTTGGTTGAAGAAGAGAATATTTTACCTAGAGTTGACTGTGAGACAATCAGTGGATCTACTAAATGGCATTCACTTAGGAGTTTGATAGAAAGCACATGGACTATCTGGACAAGGGAGCTTGCATATTTTTGTCAATTTTGTATCTCAGGAGATTGGGAAGAACGTGAAAATACATAATGGGTTGAAGAGTGGGAGAAAAGATCATTGACACCTGCACAAGCACACAATCAATATGAAAGAATTTTTTAAGAAAATGATCAAGTGTTTGCATCTGAAGACTATGATCGTGTTTAAGATCTTGTACAAGAAGATAATTAATTCAATTTATTTAATTTTATTTCACTTTATTAAGTTATTTTGTAATACTAAATTATTTATATGGATACGCGCAAGTTAAATTTAATCAAATTTTGTTTGTAGGATATGTGTATGTTGTTGTTGCACCTTAGGGGAATGAAGAGGAAATATAATATTGGTTGGCTCATTGTGTGGAAAATAAACATAAGTTAATAGCACCTCGAGAAGATGATGATGGCTATCATTATCCAACAGGTACAGTGATCCCCTTAAGACATCCCCTTAAGCAAATTTTGATAACAAGCATTTGATCGGGCCTTAAGAAAATTTTTAGAACAAATCTTTAATCCCCTTAAGAAAAATTTGAGAGCTTATTTGATGATGGTTTTCATGTGTGGTTGTTGGAACTTGGCTACGAAAATACCTGATAAGGAAGAATAGTCTACCTCGATTCGAAGATTATGAAACACATAAAAGGATTATACACTATTCACATTTGGTGGTGGCAACAAAAATAAAACTAGATCGGTATCGTGGAAGACCTACACATTAAAGTACTATGGACAATTTCTATGGAAGAGCATGAGACAATCATAGATGTGTTGCAAAAAAGAGAGGATGCAGATGGTACAATAGAATAAGTAAATATAGGTAGATATAGTTTTAGTTTTATATTTTCCTTTTAAATAGATAAAATACATGTTTTCATATTTCTCAAGTGTGTTATTAGTTGAAATTGATTTAATTTTTTTTTTACAGATCCTTAAGCAATAATCACAAAAAGGAGAGTCCATGCAGATTCAACCTAGACAACATGGAATACTTGGTAAAAATAGGTACAATTATTAGTTAAATTATATTTAAATACATGTTTTGATTATATATTGATAGTAAAATTGATTTCTTTTCTTTTTTTGTATCCTTAAGTCATCATCACATTGATCTCATACTTTGAAACAAAAAGGAGAGGATGCTTGGATTCAACCTACACACATGTGTGGAATACTTTTAAATATAGGTACTTGAGTTGTGTACATATAGATAGTTTTATATAAATTAAAATGTATATTTTGATGATTTAATTGATATTGCTTGTGCCTTTTTGATATCAAGTGGCATGAAGACCTACTACATTCTGGGCACGAGTTTGAGATGTCATATTAGGACCCCTTAAAACATCCCCTTAAGATGTCGTATTAGGACCCCTTAAGACAACCTATAAATTAGTGTTGGATGCTATTATTTGTTTTGACAACTTATAAATTAGTTTTGGATGCTATTATTTGTTTTGATAGCTTATAAATTAGAGTTGGATGTTATTATTTGTTTTGACAGCTTATAAATTAGTGTTGGATGCTATTATTTGTTTTGACAACTTATAAATTATTATTTTTTATGGGACATGAGGTCAAAAGGAATTTTATGTCCTTAAGTTTTCTCTAACACTTTGCATGATTTGTAAATATAGGACCTACAACATAGGATATGAGCTCTAAACCATAGGACCTAAAGCCTAGGAGATGAGCTCTAAACCATAGGACCTAAAGCCTAGGAGATGATCCCTAAAAAACCCTAGAAACCCTAAACCATAAACCATAGGACCTAAAGCCTAGGAGATGAACCCTAAACCATTAAACCATATAGATTTGTTATTCTAAGAATCTAATGAACCCTAAAAACCATAAACAATAAACCATAGGACCTAAGCCTAGGAGATGAGCCCTAAACTATTAACCCACACAGATTTGTTATTCTAAGCATCTCATGAACCCTACAAACCCTAAACCATAAACCATAGGACCTAAAGCGTAGGAGATGAACCCTAAACTATTAACCCATATAGATTTGTTATTCTAAGCATCTCATGAAACCTACAAACCCTAAACCATAAACCATGGGACCTAAAGCCTAGGAGATGAACCTTAAAATATTTTTTATTCTTAGCATGTTGATCTATTTGGGGAGGTTGTTAATACAAATGCATTGAACTTATGAATTTCCATAACAAATGTTCATTTAGATAAAGTTCTATTATGGAATATTTTAAACATATTTTTAGGTGTTTCATTTATCATTTAATTATTAGGATAAATCTAGAGAACTATTCATCATAGAAAGAAGGGATAAATAATTAGTACCAAGTGAGAAATATCTACTTCCCTATCTCTATGGACTTATTCTTCAACTAGATGTCCATGAACGTAAACATGCTTGATTATAATCCATCAAAATGGTTGATGGGCTAATATATCTTTTAGTTTTTAAGGAAATTCTACATCATGTAGACCACATTGATTGTCCTATATTATACTTTTCTTTCATTCCCTTAAGACATCATATTAGGACCCCTTAAGACACTCCCTTAAGACAACCTATAAATTATGTTTAGTTTATAGAATTTATTAATGCTTTTGTTCTCTAATCTTGTATGGTATTGTTTATTTCTTAAAATTTTATCCTTTGTGGTATGTAAATGGATTGCTTTTGTTTGTAGATTATGATTTTATTTCTTATTTTATTAGATTTAACTTGTGTATTATGACCCCTTAAGACATCCTATCAAGTCCTTTTAAGACATCACATTAGGACATGAATTGAATAAGTTCATTGAATAATTATCGTTGATTATTGAATGTACATATCATGTATATCATGCACATGGATCACTAAATTTGTAAAGTACAAATATTAAAATTCCCTATTAATGTCAACTTTAATTTCATAGTTATATTTATTTTCACATTAATGTCCTATGTACTAATATCTTGACTATGAACATAAATCCATAAATGTACGTGTAAATTAAAATTGAACAATAATAAAGTCCATCATTTATAATATATTAAGTGCATGAAACCAATATATTAAGTGGATGAAATAAAGTCCAACAAAGTACTCGACCCATGAAAAAAAGTCCAACATGGTACATGAGAAACCAAATATGTAGTCCATGAAATAATCAAATATAACCCATAAAATCATGTTTAGGTCATTTATCGTCTCTATAATCAAGAGACCTCTTCACACTGTGTGGACTATGCAGATGACTTGAAACACTCTGTACAAGAGAAAAGATGAAATCAAATGTAAGACGATGAAAAATGATTTAATGACAATTTAATTTAAAATTCATCATAAAATTAAATTACCATCATATTTGGGTTTGGATGCTTTGGTGCACTTGAACCAACCTCTAAATTCTCTGAATCAATCTACATAAACAAGACAAAGAAATTTGAAATTAGATTTAAGTCTAAAATTAAAAATGATTTAATTCAATTTAATTTAAATAATTTATATCATATTTTAATTGTACAGTATTTTGTAGTTGTGTACCCTCTACTCCAAGACCTATTTGTACATGCTCAATTACAAGACATGTCTCATGCTATAAAAGGAAAATAATTTAAAACATGTATTAGGTCATATTATATATATTCAATTTTAAATTTTAAATTAAAGTTATTAAGAATATATAATTTTTAATCAGACTTTAAAAATAATAAAAAATTTAAATTACCATGATATTTGTAGCCTGCTCTACATGTCCTCTTGGAGGTGTAACTAGTATTGAGTCATGGCAAAAAATCACAGTAACAAAGTCCTACAAGATCAAATTTAAAGCATGTATAATTGAATTAGGTTAAAAAATATATATTCAAGTTTACACATTTTGTGTAGAATTTTTTTTAAACAACCTGAAATTCAAAGTCCTCACAAGTAGCCACAACATCTAATGTTTTCTCGATGCCCATTCTCATTGTTGTATCAACCTAGACATACATGTAGACATTTAACACTTATAATATTTACAAGTGTACATGCACATTTGATATATATTGAATTCAAAATTCATAATTGTAACTATACTAATGTAAGTTAAACAATTTATAATATAAATGTACTTGCCCGTGATCTACGATGCTCGACAATGGAGGAGTGCTCAACAACCCCTTAGGTGGAATCAAAGTGGAAGTTGATTGACTCCCCTAAACCAACATAAATATTTAAAACATATGTTCATGATTCAATTATACAATTTAAAACTCAAGTTAAAAATTATTTCATATATAATTTAAAAAATTGAAATCAAAATACCCCATAAGGGTTTCCGACTAGGACTGGTGTCTATGTATGAACTCACTAAGAGGATGATTGCCCCATCATTAGTTTCATATGTACACCAAACAACTTGATTGTTAAAATGTATTGCAAAATTTTCTTTGATATATACATTCATTAAAATTCTTATAAATTCAACATGTAGATGCATATTTATACCTATGTCACAGTGTCCTCAAGGTGATGGTCTGCTCTAAGAAATTATACAAATGAATTGAGGCGACCAGATGAACCACCAAATGAACCATCAAAATCTCCACATCCTCTTGAACTAGGTGTGGCTTGATCGGGTCGATAGCATAACTGATGGCAACTAGTACATACATGTGTAGTACATACATGTGGTCTCAAGACTCGTAGATTGGTACACGAACCAACTCCATAAAACACTCCTCCATCATCTTCATCTCTATGCTCCCTACTCACTATCACAGAAGCATGATGATCAAGGTCTCCTGCGAGCATACTAATGGATCCTAATGTCAATACAACTGCACATTGATGCACAAGTGTGGGAATGGTAGGACCAAGGGGAGAAACAAGGGGTTGCGCATGCATGGGGCATTGGGGAGCAACCCTTTCCCCTAACCTCTATTGTGGCATGCCACCACCAACACCCTGAAATGATTTAAAATCAAAATAATTGGGCTTTTGCCCCATAACAAACTCTACATATAGTCTCCTCAAAAAATACAATGGGACCTCCAAATTAGTGTGCGATGGACTGTCAAATACGATATACCATCAATCCAAAAAATGTGCCCTTATCTATGGATGTATACACCACCTCATGGATATTCTAGATTTATTGGGAGGAATGGGTTGCCGAGTAACAGGGTCGATAAAGTAAGGGGCTAGATGGGATTTTGTAATTTTAAGGTCTAAAATTTGTTTATAGGAGAGACCTTCTGCATAAAATTGTCTCATCGGACTCTTTCTTGTTGATGCCTATCTAGATCACAATAAATAGTCCTAATGGCATCTACAATATTTTGCATCACAGATGCAAAACATCTCACGTGTGGTGGAATCAATGCTTGATTTTGCATAGCATTGATTTGATTTTGTATGGTCGTCACTTGATCATTTACATGTGCTCGCAAGCGAGCCTCATCAGATCCAGCGGGTGGTGGATGTGGGATATTAAGTGGAGGGGGTGGAGGGGGAGGTGGAGGTGGAGGTGGTTGAGCTGTTTGATTGATGATATTGTAACACCCCTTTGTTTTTCTCTTTTGATCAGACAATGTGTTTCTTTGTTATGCTTTGCTTTTTGTTAGTACCTTGACTTGGATAGACTATGATGCTTTATTATTATTTGATCACTAACATTGGAGCAATGTGGATTTTATATTATGATGTGATGATACTTTATTCTGATGTTATTATTATGACATGCTTTGGATTAGCATAGTGGTTATTTGAATTAATATTGTTATATTCTCTTGAGTAGATTATTGATGTAGATTCATTAGTTTTGTGACATTGTATTGGTGAAGGGGATAGAATTGCACCACTTTCTTGTGAGTGCCCTGCGATTCTGTGATTCTCTCTTTACAGTGTGTTTTATTAAGATATACATATGCATGTTCGATATATGCTTTGTTTGCAGGTTTGCAAGTACAGGACATCGAATCCACTTGGTTTCACAGGTTTGAGTGTGTCCATTGCCCAATGGTAATGTTTATTGGGAGATAGTAGCTAGGTTTCCTATATCAAGCCACTACCCTAGTCATAGTGTGTCATTGGTTTAGTTAAATTTGTTTGTTATAATGTTGCTCAATTTTCCCTTGATATTATTTATGTTGCAAAGTGTGTTAAGGTAAATAAATGATTTAAATATTGTGGTTGATTATTTAATTAATCTGGTTTATTATGTTAAAAGATTGTAATTTAATTAATTAATTAATTTAATCTAATTGGTAAAATAATTTAATATTAGGATTAAATTTATTTTATTAATTAATTAAATTAGTTGAATTAAGTTTAAATTAGAAATGCTAAGTATTTTAGAAATTATGAAAATGTTTAAATTTTTAGAATATCTTGAGGATTTGGTGCAAATTGATTTTGAAAGATATTTTGTTTTCAACATGTGTTTGAAAATATTAATGATGGTTGTTGGGAAAAATATTTTCATGGAGAAAATTAATGGTTGTAACCATAAGAGGTGAGAAGTTTTCTCATGGAAGGGAAGAGAGGATATTTTGTGGGGAAAGGCTGTTTAAAAATTAAGTTTTTGTTATTGCATTTGGGGGTTGTTGAAATTTTGGGAAAAAGACAGTCTCAGGAAAGTTCTTTGTGCTCTAGAATTTGTGTTGTTTCTAGAGGAAGCTCTGGTTGATCTGGATGAATCTTGGCTCTGAGGAAGAGGTTCTACACCAATCCACATCCTCTCAAGCATTGCAATTCAAGTTCCTCTATTATTCTAGTTAATTTAATTTTGGAAAAGTTTCTTAGATTAAATTATTGTCTGGAAAAAGATTGTCTGTGCAAATTATAAAGCTTTTGAGTTTTGTTAAAATTGAAAATGTCATGTTTGGAACTTTCTGTGAAATATTTTGCTGAAATGAAATCCTCTGTACAAATGAAATCTTTTGTTGGAATTTTCCAAGTTTTAATTTGGATTGTTGAAAACAATGGAGAACCTAGAAGAAAATATTAGGGATCTGGAAAAATCTTTGCTGGGAAGAGATTTAACTCTCTCTAGAAATTATTCTGTAGAAATAAACCTCTCGGGAAACTTGGGGTAAATGTTAACTATAGAGAAATATTGCTTCAATTTACTATTCGATTTGGTTTTCTGTAGATAATGATTGCTTCCTATTAAATTTGCGTGTTTGAAGAAAATTTAGAAATCCTGTGTTGAAATTGTGAAATCTTCTGTTGAAATTGAGAAAATTTCATGTAGAATACATTTTCCGATTAGAGTAAAGATCTGATTAAATTTATAAATATATATAGATGTTGATATGTATATATGTACATATATATATATATTTATAAAATTATATATATTCTTATTTTATTTGGAGGCTCTTTAAATTTCTTTTGAAATCCTGGTATTGTTTTTTTCCGTATGGCGATTTTTATCTGTCATTGGGAATATATTTTTGTTTGGAAATTTTTTTTAATTTTAATGTTTTTTGTATGGGGGAGGGTGTAGGGAGGTGCTACCCCCACCGTTGCCCCCATAAGGGAGCGGTGTTGTGGAGGTAGTCCCTCCACAACCCCCCCTCATAAACCTTTGGTTGCGGCCATTTCTAAGTGGGGCTCGGCTATATGTAAAAAGCCAGCCTTCCCCAACATATGTGAACCTATATATTTTGTTCGACCACTCTAAATTTGATTTATATGGGTTTCATTACTATGTTTAAAAATGGTAATATATATATATATATAATTATATAATTATATATATATATGTACATAGGGGAGAGGAGCCGATACGTAAGCGGGGGACCTAACGTGCGATGGGACATGCGCTCGTTGGGGCCCACACCTATATTTCGGTCCTCGGCAACTTTAAAAAAAAATCATCCATAAATAGGCATGATGACATCAAACATAAATTAGATATAAAATGTACGCTTAATAGCATTAATTTCAAAACAAAACAAGTACATGCTGGTAGCCAAACATGATGAATTGTATCCAGCTTGTATCTGACATATAACAAGTAGCATTATGACATGGAATTTAAACACCCCAAACATTAACACATGCACCCTTCCCCATGAACTGGTAAACCCAGCTTTCCCACCAATGTAGGCATCACTTTCACATTAATCACAAGTACACAACATAAAAAAAGGTGCCAAGTCAACAACTTTGAAACCCATCTAACCCATCTTTGATCGATTGGCGAACCCATTACAACAATGTTTCCCATCATAGCATAACCAAACCAACATGCAAATGCATTCGCCTATCCCATCTACCATGAGACCTACAACACATATCAACTTGAATTTGTCCCATCTCGCCAAGTAGGGTGCACATGTATTGGAGCCAAACCCAAATATCCCACCTACATCCATTTAGTAGTCCTATAAGGCTGCCATTATTAAAAAAAAAACATGGAAACAATTTCAAACAATCCACCAAACCAATCAAGTCAAGAATTAATGGCCGAAATCAATCAAATCTCCAATTCATACGAAACAGAATTCAAATTCAAAATAGGACAACAATTTATTTCACCACACCAAACAAGCATCAATCAAATTCAAATAATTCCCAATTCAAATAGCCATGAAAACCAACAAGTATTCACTTATTCTGCAGTGAGCGACATAAGAAAAGGAGGAGTGAGAAGCACAATATTTAATGAGTTGAGATCAAGGGGAGGCAACAACTCAGATTCCAGTGTACCAGCATCTATATTGTTCCAGGTGTTCCTTTCACACTTTTCCATTCATTTACTTTATATTGCTCTTCATTACAGCCATTACTGTTTTCCATTTCTAAGCTTTATATTGATCTTCATGACAACCGTTACAGTCATAGGTTTTTATTTATGTTTCCCTAGGGTTTATATTGCAAATATTACAATCACAGGTGTTTCTTTATGTATCGATAGGGTTTATATTGCTAATATTGCATTCATAGGTTAGCATATGTGCTCCATAGGGTTTATAATTCAAATATTACACTCATGGTTTACCATTTAAAGCTTTTCCTAGGGTTTGTTTTCCAAATAATACAGTCATTCGTTAGAATATACATTCCTTAGGGTTTATATTGCAAATATTATAGTCACAATTTACCATTTTTGTTTCCCAAAGGTTTATATTACAAATGTTACAGTAATAGTTTACCATTTTGGTTTCCCTAGGGTTTATACTACAAATATTACAGTCATAGTTTACCATCTCTATTTCCCTAGGGTTTATATTGAAAATGTTACAGTCATAGTTTAGCTTTTATGTTTCAATAGGGTTTATATTGCAAATATTACACTCATAGTTTAGCATTTTTATTTCATAGGTTTTGCATTATCATTCACTCTGATTTTCGTGTGTCTCAATGGTTCTGCATTATCATTCACTCTTCTTATCGTAGTCTCATAGGTTCTGCATTATCGTTTATATGGTAAATATTGGTCATTGTTTACCATTTTTGTTTCATAGGTCTTGCATTATCATTCACTCTTCTTATCTTATTCTCATAGGTTTTGCATTATCATTCACTCTAGTTATCTTATTCTCATAGGCTTTGTATTATCATTCACTCTACTTATCTTATTCGCATAGCTTCTACATTGTCATTCACTCTAGATATCTTATTGTCATAGGTTCTTCATTATCAGTTACTAAGGTTTCTATTTTTATAAGGTTTTTTTTCATCATTTTCATAGCTTTTCGCTTCATCAATTAACAAATATTTATTCCTATCAATGAGTTTGTCATAGTCAAAATATGTGAACTTTGTTAAACTCTTACTATTTTTTATTCGTAAGCTTTCTATTGTGTCATAGTTCAAATATGACTGTGGTTTTCACTTTGTTGTGCATGAGAATGTTAATGTTGTAAACGCTTAAGATATATGAGATGTTCTTAAACTCTAACTCCCTTGCATAGTTTGTAATTTTGTGCTTCTTACTCCTCTAGTTCCTTATGTCGCTCACTCCACAATAGATGTAACTCTCTAAACTATTACAAAAGATAATCTCAATTGAAATGCAACCAAATAAAAAAGATAACACATACAAAAATTAAATAATCTTTTGTTCAAGCATCACTCTCTTCATACAAATAAAGATTTATGTTCAAGCATTTGTGTTTCATAGTTTACCATTTATGTTTCATAGTTTCTACATTGTCATTGAATCTAGTTATCATATTCTCATATTTTTTGCATCAAAAACTAATTATTCTTTTGTTCAAGCATCACATCACTCTCTTCATACATATAAATATAATTGTTCAATCATTTGTATTTCATAGTTTACCATTTATGTTTCATAGGTTCTACATTATCATTGACTCTACTTATCATATTCTCATATGTTCTGAATTACAAACTATTTTTTTTTCTATTCAAGAATCACTATTTTGATTCTACTTATTCTATGTAGATAGCCAAGGGAAATGCAGTGGTGACCCGTACTGGGAACAAAAAAAAGAAAAGAGCCACGACAAGGTTGCCCACTGAAAAATGAGGATGTAGATTCCCCCCTGAAATAGATCTTGCTACACAAGTAGATGAGGTTTCTACTCCTCAAATACCGCAAATTGAAGTTAATACACCTCAAATACCACATAAGGTAAAACAAGTATAGAAGATGTGATCTTCGGATGACATGAAAAGGGAACTCTATGATGTTGAAGAGAATGACATGTCGATAAGGGGGGCTTCCAAAAAGTGGTCAATCCCAATAGCCACACTATCCAAATGGCTAGGGGGTCTAACAATAACTTCCAAGAAAGGTCCGCCAACAGTCCTCACCAAAGAGGAAGAACATCCTATTGTGGAATGGTGCAAGCAAATGGTTGATATTGGTCATGGTGTTGAGATAGTCAATCTTAAGTCTAAGTTTGCTCAAATATGTCAGAATAGGCCAAACCCTTTCACCAATGGCTTCCCAGGGAAGTCTTGGTGGATAGGCTTCAAGCACAAACATCCTAAACTCGCATTATGAACTGTTGAAGGGCTAGACAAAGATAGGGCATTCAATCTTAGAGCTGATGTTGTAGATGCATTCTACAAAACAATGTCTGCAACATACAAAGACATGCCATATGGTCCTGATCACATATGGAATTGTGATGAAACTAGAATCCAAGTAGGAGAAAATGGGTCCATGAAGGTGCTCGCAAGAAAAGTTAGCAGGAATGTCTCTTACATTATCCCGAAGAGTCATGAATGGATAACCATTCTATGTTGTGTCAATGTTGTTGGATAGAGCATTCCAGGATTCTACTTGTTCAAGGGGAGTGTGAACATAGATAATTACATCATAGACTGCAAACCAGGTGCTTGCATGGAAGCCCAACCCCATGCATGGATGACCAAAGAATTGTTCCTATATTGGTTGACCCACTTCAAAACCTCAATTCCAAGCGGTGTCTCGCCCACCAATAGGGTCTTGTTGATCTTT
Organism: Sequoiadendron giganteum; assembly: GCA_007115665.2. Classification (NCBI taxonomy): domain Eukaryota; kingdom Viridiplantae; phylum Streptophyta; class Pinopsida; order Cupressales; family Cupressaceae; genus Sequoiadendron; species Sequoiadendron giganteum. The sequence goes on along the minus strand of CM021107.1, from coordinate 405,780,928 downwards.
GACGGCCATGGAAGCCATGTAGAACTCGAAACCATCTAGGAAGCAAGAGAAATTAGTGTAGATTTGTTAAAATTGCCATTACACACATCACATAAGCTACAGTTGTTGGATGTGAGTGTATTTGCACCTTTTAAAGCTTACTTCATATCAGAACGTGCAGATTTTTTGACAAGGTTTCCAAAAATTGAAGTGAGGAGGAGAGAACTTGCAATGTTAGGCAGCAAAGCAATGAAAAGAGCTTTGATAGTTGACAACATCAAAGCTAGGTTTAAAAGGACTGGTATATGGTCGTTGAATCCTGATGCACTTGTCAATGAAATGCATCCCAGTGAGACATTTGTGGTTAGCGAGGATGCTGACGTAGTTGAAAACATCCTCATCCTTTCTGGACTTGGTGTGTCAAGTGATGATGTTGTAGTATTGTAGTCCACTCTTCCATATGGAAACTTGTAGACTGCAACAAAAACACAACACTGACCTCATAGTTATCATGTTGAATCAGTTGCACAAGGGGTGGTTAATGAACACACCCCTCCCATGGTGGACAACCTCGTTGATCAATTCCGTGAAAGTTTAGATCTTCCATCACAATGAAGCCAACCATCTTGGTTGGTTGAGGGAGAAATGAACTTGGGCATTGATTTGGAATTCCCAGAATAATAGGATACCTATACTTTCCCATCACCACCACCAGAAATCAACCCTTGTCAAGTTGTGCATTACTATGCTCCTTCTTGCAATTCAAATTTACAAGGCAATGAAGATGTACTAGAGGGCTCACAGGTAGTGGAGGAGGTCATTGGCACATAGTCAGATGGGACACAAGAAACACAAACAGTTCCACACAGCAATAAGTTCCTCAAGTTGCATGTGCACAATGTTTATCAAAAGAAATCCAAAGCAGGTGCAATTTAGATCAGCAGAAAGTCTCAATTGTTGACAACAGATGACTACATGAGGTTGTTAATGGAGCAAGCACAAAGGAAGAAAGAGGTCAAGGAGATAAAAGCAAGAAAGAGACAACAAAATGAGGAGAAAAGGGCAAAAAAATTTGTGGCAGCAGAGTTGAAGGAGAACTTCAGAATTGAGAAGAACATACAACGAAAAGAAAAAGAGCAACAAAAATTACAACAGAAAAAGGATAGAGATGCAAAAAATGAGAAAGAGAAGCTTCACAAGGAACAAGACCGAAAGGAAAAATAGATTGAGGAGGCATAGAGGGCTTTATAGAGAGAGAGGCAATTGAGGAACACTTCTAATCCATTGTCTCAATGTAATGGAGTCTTCCATGATATTCTCAACATTAATATCCCTCAATTCTCTACAACAATGATTTATTCAAGCCTCTCCCAATCTGACTTCAGGGGCACTCAATATCCATATCAATTTGGCACTCAAGATGTACAGATGTGTTCACCACCACCCCCAACACATGTCACTTGCACCCAATTTACCACTCCAAGTCCCACTCATGTATGCAGAAATCCTCATTGACTGGAAGGGGACAAGAACATGGCAATTGACACCCCAAACAGCCAAGATCCTTTTCACAACAGCAACAGCTAGATGTTGCCTTTTGTTTGGTTTTCACAAATACACCGAAATTGTGGACAGTTGTAATTTTTTGATAAGTACAGATTGACTATTTTTGTTTTGGTTTATGAAGTAATCTGATTAGATTCAAAAAAGTGTTGTATGTAATTTTTAATGTGTGTTATTGTTTTGATTTGTAGTGTATGCTTCTTCATTGACAGTTTTAAATATATGATAATTACAGATGCATCGTTATTGTTTTGATTTGCAATGTATTATGATCATATTGCAATGTGTGTTCAATGTAATTTGCAATGTGTCACTGTTTTCATTTGCAATGTTTGCTTCTTCATTGACATTTTGTCATTTTCTATTCCTTTTTCAATTATTTTTCCACGTGGGAGGATGAAATTTGTCCACGCATTTTAAAAATAAAAAAAATGACTCGTCGATCAATACGTAAGCACCTCGGGTGCCACTTCTTGTGTGGCTCGGCGTCTAAAGTTGACAGCCTTGCCACATTAACTTCTCTCAGTCTGCCACCCTAAAAATCCACTATGTCACATTTATCACTCGTCGCCACTTCCTATTCTTATTGACTGTCGTATTGAATTAATGTCTCCTCTCCTAAGCTCCACGCCACCTCGAATTTTTTTTCCAACCAACCTATACATATACATATGTATATGCATACATATACATATACATATCTATATACATATACATATGTATATGCATACATATACCTAGACATATACATATACATATCTATATACATATACATACATATTTTTCAAGCCAACCTGCATTGAATGCTCCCAGTGCCTTGTTCTTGTCACCAACTTTTCAGCCTTTCATTCTAGCAAGTTGTCATTCTTTCTTCACTTGCAGGCCACTACCTACTTGGTTCATTGTCTACAACCTTCAAACCTTTACCACAACCTGCGATGCTCAGAGACTGGTTTGTATTTGGGTAGAAGCTGATTAGGAGATAGGTACATTCTAGTTACTGAACGTTACCAATGGCTCCACTTCCGCCATGCAAGCAACGAACGGGTTTCTCGCAGCCATGAACAGGTTCCATATACATATACATATGTATATATATATATGCATACATACACATATACATATACATATACATATGTATATTTATGCATATGTATACACATATACATATACATATACAATTAAATCGTGCAACTATTCTATCTTTTTCAAGTGTCATTGATGAATTTGAGGGTATTTTCTTTTTCATAGGTGATGTTTCATCTTCAATTCAATGTAAATGAATGCATATATATTATTTTGTTGTGATTCAATTCATTCATGGAAATGAATGCATGTAAGCAATGCTGCAATTTTTTATTTCAATAACAAACAATATAGTTGGTTGTTTTGATGCCATTCATAAACCTGAGGTTGTTCTATTTTTCATAGGTTTTGCATGTAAGCAATTCTATATACATATGCACATATATATACATATATGTATATGTAAATATATATACATGTATACACAAATATACATAAATGTATACTTATAAATATATATACACATACACATACACATAAACATATACATATACATAACATTGTATGTTGTTTCCGTGCCATAGATAAATTTGGGGCTGTTCAATTTTTCAAATGAATTCATATAAGCAATGCTGCAATTTGTCATTGCAGTAACAAATAATATTATTGGTTGTTTTGATGCCATAGATAAATTTGGGGTTCTCTTTTTCATAGGTTGTGCATGTAAGCAAATCTATATACATACACATACACATCCACATCCACATCCACATCCACATATACATATACATAAAACATAGACATACAAATATACATATAGGTTTTGTTTCATCAATTCAATCAACTAAGAAATAGAGACATACATATATTTTTGGTAAGCAAAATAATGAATGTAAGCAATTCTATATACATATATATATATACACACATATACATATACATTTACATATATGTACACATACACATATACATATACATATAACCATTGAAAGCCTTCACAAAACCAAGTCCCCTAAGTGATTCAAATACAAAGCTACAATAGTTACATGATTCAATTGATGTACCCTAATCTATTAAAAAGATAACACCCCCAAATGAATCAAAGCACCTATAAAATATAACACACTTACAATTAATCAAAGGCACCTAAAATTGATAGAATTGTTGCAGGGCTAATTTGATGAAGGATAACCTATGCAAAAGAGAACCCCCCAAAATTAATTGAATATTAGACCTTCATGTTCGAACCATGAAAAGAATTGTAAATTCCAGCCATACAAATATTAAACACAATTTGCAGTCTAAAAGCTTGTGCAATTGTTACAAGATGTAATGGTTTAGGGAGACTTGATTTCATGAATGCTCATTTTATGGCAACCTATGTTGCACAGGTCCACAACTCCATTCGAATTGTGAAGTGTTGCATAGGTAACCATGACAAGCCTTCACAAAACCAAGTCCCCTAAGTGATTCAAATACAAAGCTACAATAGTTGCATGATTCAATTGATGTACCCTAACCTATTAAAAAGATAACACCCCCAAATGAATCAAAGCGCCTATAAAATAGAACACACTTGCACTTAATCAAAGACACCAAAAATTGATATAATTGTTGCAATGCTGATTTGATGAAGGATAACCTATGCAAAAGAGAACCCCCAAAAATTTATTAAATAGTAGACCTTCATGTTGGAACCATGAAAAAGAATTTTAAATTCCAACCATACAAATATTAAACACAATTTGTGGACCATTCATTATCATGAGAGATGGGTTCTTGTGAACCACTACTCATGAATCATGGTTCAATGAGTTTGACTCGAAAACTACATGGTTGAATCCTGATAGTAATATCATAATTTGACACGTTGTGGAAGAAACCTCCTACTTAACAATTTGTAGTGTCAAAGTTTGTGCAATTGTTACAATATGTAATGGTTTAGGGAGACTTGATTTTATGAACACTCATCTGATGGCAACCTATATTGCATGGGTCCACAATTCCATTTGAATTGTGAAGTGTTGCATAGGTAACCATGAAAACCCTTCACAAAACAAAGTCCCCTAAGTGATTCAAATACAAAGCTACAATAGTTGCATGATTCAATTGATGATTCAATAGTTTGTGCAATTGTTACAAGATGTTATGGTTTAGGGAGACTTGATTTTCCCAAAGCCTTTGTAATGGTAATCTATGTTGCACTTTGTCCACAATTGGACCTTTCAACTATGAAGTGCTACATAGGCAACCATGAAAGGCCTTAGGAATCAGGTCCCCTAAATACATGTTGTAACAAATCTTTACTGCTCAATATTGATCTATGGTAATACATGTGAATACTTGAAGGTTTTCATGGCATTTGAATTGGGAATTATTTGAATATGATTGATGGTTTTTTGGTGAATCTGATTGATTTCGGTCATTAATTATTCAATTGATTAGTTTGGTGTATTGTTTTCAATTGTTTCCATAATTTTGTATTTAATAATGGGTGCCTTAAAACTTGTAAAAATGGAAGCAGATGGGATTTTGGAGTTCACCACTACTACGTTTGCACCATACTTGGTGAGATGGGACAAACTAGTGTTGATATGTGTTGTAGGTTTCATGATTGATTAGATAGGTGGATGCATTTTCTTGTTGGTTTGGTTATGCTACGATGGGAAACATTGTTGTAATGGGTGTGGCATTCACTCAAAGATGGGCTAGATGGGTTTGAATTGTGTTGACTTGGCACCTTGTTTATGTTGTGTTGTTGTGATTAATGTGAAAGTGACGCCTGCATTGGTGCAACAGTTGGCTTTACCAGTTTACGGGGAAGGGTGCATCTGTTAATGTTTGGGGTGTTTAAATTCCATGTCGTACTGGTACTTGTTATATGTCAGATACAAATTGGATACACTTCATCATGTTTGGATGCCTCTGTGTACTTGTTTTGTTTTGTTTTGAAATGAATGTTATTAAGTGTGCATTTTAAATCTGATTTATGTTTGATGTCATCGTGCCTATTTATGGATGATTTTTTTTTAAGTTGTGGAGGACCAATGTATAGGTGCACATCATATAAAGTAGAGGACAACCCCAAATTAATCAATGTCACCTACAAAAGATACAATTTTTGTGCAAGTCTGAATTTATGAAGCATACACATAGACATAGACATATACATAGACATAGACATAAGTGAATTAAACACGATTGTAGAGAAGTATAGCAAGGGGCGGCGAGTGATAAATGTGATGCAGTGGAGTGTTAGTGTGGTTGACTGAGAGAAGTAGACGTGGAAAGGTTGTCCACTTAAGACCTCTTCACACATCTATACACACACACATTTACATATACAAATGCATACACGCAAACATAGACATACACATACAAATACACATACACATACACATACAAATTTACGTAGACATAGACATAGACATACACACATACATAGACATACACATACACAAACACATACACACACATACACACACAAACATTGTCATCACTGTGAAGAAAAAATGAGAAGTTGGTAGAATGAAAGGCTATAAAGTTGACAAGTGTGTGAGGCACTAGGAGCATTGGATGTAGGTTGGATCAAAAAATATGCAGGATGTCGTGAAAGTAGTTATATGTATATGTATATATACATATACATATACATATATATATAGACATATTCATATACATATACATAAACATAAACATATGTATATGTATATGAATATGTCTATACATATGCATATATATAAAGAAGATGCAAAGACCTTAAGCATATACAAGTTGGATACACTTCATCATGTTTGGCTACCAACATGTAATTGTTTTGTTTCAAAATAAATACAATTACATGTGCATTTAATATCTGATAAACATATACATATGTCTATGTATATGTCTATACATATGTCTATACATATATATAAATGAGTAAACGTACATTTAATATATATGTCTATGTATATGTATGTAAAGGTACAATATATGCATGAATGATTTGATGAAGTAGAACCTAAAAAAAATAGAACACCCACATATATTTCCAAGGCACGAAAAGAAGGTACAATAAATGGATGACTGAATTGATGGAAAATAACCTATGCAAAAGATAACACCCCCAAAATAATCAATGGCACCTAAAAAAAGATACAAACATTTAGATTACAAATTTATTGAAGTAGCACATATAATAATTGTAACACCCCTATATTTATCAATGAAGACTAACCATGATGAAGTTGGATATTCATTTTTTGATAATGGGTTTTTTTTTAAAATGCTATTGGTCCACGTGGCATACCACATGGACTGTGTGATTTTTGGTGCATATGTATCGGCTCCTCTCCCCTACCTAATCAAGAAGAACCTATGAAAAAAACAAGACCCCCAAATTTTTGTAATGCAAACAAAAAAGCTCCAATAATTGCATGTCTGAATTGATGAATCCTAATCATCGGGAAACATAACACCCCCAATTTAATGAATGTCACCTAAAAAAAATAGCAATAATGAATGAACGAAGCAGCACGTATGAAAAACCTAAACCCCCAATTTTATCAATGACACGTAGACATGGTACTCAGCAACATTAATCGAAACGTGAACATTAACCCATGACTGTAATGGCTGTAATGAAGAACAATATAAAGCTTACGAATGGAAAATAGTAAGAGTATAACAATTATCACATATGTATATGATTGAATTGATGGAGCAGAACCCAAAATAAATAACACCAACATATTTATCTATGGCACAAAAATGACATAAAAAATTTAAGTGACTGAAAAGATGAAGCAAAACCTAAAAAAAGATTAACCCACATTTTTTTTGGTTAATGAAACAAAGAACACAACCTAACTCAATGATAATTACCTATGATAATATGATAAGCAAAGTCAATGATAATGCACAACCTATGAGAATAGGATAAGCAAAGTCAATGATAATGCAGAACCTATGAGAAAACAATAAGCAAAGTGAATGATAATGCAAAACCTATGAGATTATGATAAGTGGAGTGAATGATAATGCAAAACCTATGAAACATAAATGCTAAACTATGAGTGTAATATTTGCAATATAAATAACATCGACATATTTATCTATGGCATAGAAACAACATAAATTTTTTAAGTGACTGAAAAGATGAAGCAAAACCTAAAAAAAGATTATCCCACATGATTTTTTTTGGTTAATGAAACAAAGAACACAACCTAACTCAATGATAATGTAGAAACTATGATAATACAATAAGCAGAGTCAATGATAATGCAAAACCTGTGAGATTACGATAAGCAGAGTCAATGATAATGCATAACCTATGAGAATAGGATATGCAGAGTCAATGACAATGCAAAACCTATGAGAATATGATAAGAAGAGTCAATGATAATGCAAAACCTATGAGAAAATGATAAGTAGAGTGAATGATAATGTAGAGCCTATGAGATTACGATAAGTAGAGTTGATGATAATGCAGAACCTATGAGAATACGATATGCAAAGTCAATGACAATGCAAAACCTATGAGAATAGGATAACCAGAGTCGATGATAATGGAGAATCTATGAGAAAGAATACGATAAGCAAAGTATATGATAATGCAGGACCTATCAAACAGAAATGGTAAAAATATGACTATAAAATTTACAAAAAAAACCCTAGGGAAACAGAAATGCTAAACTATGAGTGTTATATTTTCAAAATAAACCCTACTGAAAGAGAAATGTCAAAATATGAGTGTAATATTTGCAATATAAACCCTATGAAGCAGAACCCATATAAACAAAAATACAGGTTCATCTATGGCAAGGAAACAATGGACATTATTATTACTGAAAGAAGAAAACAACCCCAAAAATTTCAATGGCAAGGAAACAACCAACAATATTATTATCTATTATATAAATAGAGTGATGCTTGAACGGAAGATTAATTTCCAAAGATTTAGTGTGTTTATGAACACAAATAGGATAGTGTTCATAAACACTAAACTTCAACCAAAAAAATGATATCTGCAACACCAAAAGACCAAAAACAAATTGAAATTGCAAACCAAACTCAAACAACCGAATAATGGCGAGCCTTAGTGAGCAATCTCACTTGGGTTGAACACACAAGGAACCCGTTCATTGCTTGCATGGCAGAAGTGGAGCTGCTAGTAACGTTTGGTAACTAGCGTTTACCCATCTTCGTATCGACTTCTACCCAAATATGATATGGTGTCTGAGCATCACAGGTTGTGGTGAATAGACGAAGGTTGCAGATGATGAAACAAGCAGGTAGTGGCATGCAAGTGAAGAAAGAATGTCTACTTTCTATAATGAAAGGTTGAAAACATGGCGAGAAGAGCGAGGCACTGGGAGCATTCAATGCAGGTTAGCTCAAAATAAACGCGGGCTGGCATGGAGCTTAGGAGAGGTGACAGTAATTGAACACAACAATCGATAAGAATAGGAAGTGGCAGCAAGTGATAAATGCAACATAGTGGATTCTTAGGGTGGCGGACTGAGAGAAGTTGACATGGCAAGGTTGTCAACTTCAGACGCCGAGCCACGCAAGAAGTGGCACCTGAGGTGCCTACGTATCGGTCCATCAGTCATTTTTATATATTTTTTAAGTCGTGGATAAATTTCAACCTCCCACATGGCAAAATAATTAGAATTTTTTTTTAAAAATGTGATATTGTTGGGTTGGGTTTTTTTCATAATGCATTTTTTTTTTAAATACTATTGGTCCACGTGGCCTACCATGTGGACCAAGTGATTTTGGGTGTGTACGTATCGGCTCCTCTCCACTATATATATATATATATTTAAATATATATTTTTTAAAATTATATTTTGAAATTTTGTTATTAAATTTTTAATATGTAAATTAATGTATATGTGTATGGTATATATATATAATTATATATAGTTGTATATATAGTTATGTATATATTCACATACGTATATATATAATTAAATGATTCATTTTAAATTAGGTGCATGCAAATGCACAGTTAAATGATTTAATGATAAGATTTAGGAAAAGGAAAGTGTTTGTTTTAAATAGATGAAAATTGGGAAGGTGAGTTAAACAAAGTAGATAATGTTAAACGAAATATTTTAATAGAAGAAATTGATTTTAAAATAGTTGAACTGGGAAAAATGGATTATACAATTATATTTAATTGCTTTATTGCCTGTAAGTAAATTGGTATTAAAATTAGATTTTTGAGAACAATGTACTATTGTGTTTCTCTTGATATGGATGTTGGATTTAGGAAATCCTAATGGTAGCATTAGTTACTATGCTAAATTGCCTTCATTACTTATGATTTCTTCTTATTTTTTGTTTTGGGGGAAAATTGTTTGGAATTGTTAATAAGACTTCCATACGTGATAATTTAGTTGGGGGTTGTATTTTATTGTCAGCACTTTACTTACCCTTAGGTAGTGCGTATTGTCATTTTCAATAAATCACCTGGTTTCCACGAGCAGGGATGTGATGTCTTTATGTTTTGGATGGGGATTGAACATTCGTAGAGTGCACTAGTTACCTTTGGGTTGTGGATTTGTTTCATGTGTTGACAATAGGAGAGTGATTCTCGATGGGGGTCAGGGTCTAGGAAGATCTGTCGGGGTAACCAGCACAAATTTTTGGTGACACTCCTCCTATGTTAGCAATAGGTTTGGTTCATTGATTTACTTAATTATTTAAACTCTGGAAGCAATGTAACCAATGTATTAGTGTTGTACTTGTGTTTGGTCAATTCAATTATGTGTTAACCTGTGTCTAGTGGTAGATGGTCTTGCCTAGGGAACCTTGCTATTGTCTCCTAGCATGAGGGTGGGTCTTCGAGTACTACTTGGTTGGGTGGAACGTGCACCTTAATCCATTGGGTTCCTCTCTTATGTTCGTGATGGCGAGATCTTCCAATTGGAGAGCTCGTGGGTACTAGTTGATATGTTCCTTTCATTTGAGTTATTGTATTATTTTAGCATTTGTATAAATATATTACTCCTCAATTGTATTCGAGGAGGACTCTTGTAAATTGTAACACTTATGTATGATCTTCCTCATTTTGGGAATGAGTATTGTAAACACTATTTGAAAATTAATGTAGACTTTGGATCTTGATGTACTTCTATCCTATGTGATGCAATTTTAATGCTTTGAATGTATGTACTTTAAATTCATAAGTAATTAATCATGTGTTATGAATAAGTTAGTGTTATGATATGAGATTCAGATGTAACCTTAGTCGTGTGTCTTAGAGGATGTTTGTGATAGTGTAGTGCATCTTTCATGTTATTATTGCACTTTAAAAGAAAAGAAAAATTGTGTGCTTTTGTAGTTATAGCATCTTCCTCTAGGGTTACGTGGTGGGGCATTATAGATATCATCAATGCTAAATTGATCCATGATATTAGATATAAGTGCACCTGTATTAAATTATACAAAATTACAAGAAATAGTTTAATTTGAAACGTACATGCAAATTTGTTTAAATAAGACGTGCATACATATACATACACATACATACATTGATTTAACTTGAGCATGTACATACAAATTTTAAAATTTATAGTGTACATACATTTAAAATTTAAAATACAATGCATAATTTGTATGCATACATCATTCAACTAAACTATGTACATACATACAAATTTCAAAATTTAAGATCTATAACTATGCAATTTTAATACATGTACATACTAAAGAACTAATTTGAAACATTCACAAAAAGCTCATTTTATGTCTAACGCATATATATATTACATTTTTCCAACAAGAGAAATCACGATCTAGTAGATGGTCATAAAATATATACTATTATAAATTCATCATTATAAGTTCATAAATCCCACCAAGTTCATAAATTCATGTCACTAAAAATATCCATCCAACCAAAATCATAAATTCATGTCACTAAAATTATCCATCCAACCAAAATCATAAATTGATGTCACTAAAAATATCCATCCAACCAAACTCATCACACAAAATATCCATCAAATCAAATTCATAAATTCATAACTATAATCTATCATTGTCTTAATTTATAAATTGTTGTGGCTCTCTACTGCATCTCTTCATTTCTTTGTGTTTTCCTTCTCAAAATCAGAAGTTCTCCTCTCCTCTAGCCATTGTTGATGCTCATCTAAGATCCCATCCATAGACCTAACAACATAAAAAAAAAATTGGATCCTAGATGCAAACATCCTCAAAGGTGGTGGGATACATTCTTCATTTTGAATAATGTTGATTTGAACTTGGATGGTTCTAACATTGGCATTGATTCTTGCTTGCAAGAGAGCACCATCGATTTCAGGTGGTGGAGGTGGGGGGTTATGAGGTGGAGTGGGTGGAGGTGGAGGTGAAGGTGGTGGAGATGGATGACGTGGAGGTGGATTATGAATATTATTGAATCGATCCATGTGATCTCTAAGATATAAGTGAACCTACATTAGATTTGTAATTTCAAAATGTAAGTTACATGTTTAGGAAATACCCTTAAACCATTCAATATAAATGGCCTAATTGAATACAAATGATAAAATGTGTAAGCCTCATTTATGTTTAAGACATGTTACTTGAATGAAAAAAACAATTAACTATTAATATAGGATAATTTATGAATTTTTTAGGGTTTATGGTTTAGAGTTTAAGATTTAGGTTTTAGGGTAATAGGATGGCTTAAGGGGATCTATGTAGTAAGGTCTTAGTACAAAATGACATGGCTTAAGTGAATAAAATTTGGTGAAGATGACCAAGACAACCAAACTTCATTAAGGTATGAGGCAACTTCATTAGAATAGTTGATTGAGATAGCTCTTGTTTCGATTGACCAACCTAGATCATGAAATCTCATTCATATTATTATCTTGCACGATCTTATTAAATTGTTAAATTTGGTTGCCTTAGGAAACTTCACCAAATTTTTAGAACTTATTTGATCCCCTTAAGAAATGTCATATTACCCAACCCCTTAAGACATCGGTTTATGGTTTAGGGTGATAGGATGACTTAAGGGGATCTATGTCTAGTGAGGTCCTAGGACAAAAATGGCATGGCTCAAGTGAATAAAATTTGGTGAAGTTTCCCAAGGCAACCAAATTTCATTAAGGGCCTAGGAAAAAATGATGGTTTTAGGGTTTAGGGTTTAGAGTTTAGAGTTTAGAGTTTAGGGTTTAGGGTAATAGGATGGCTTAAGGGGATCTATGTAGTAAGGTCCTAGGACAAAATGACATGGCTTAAGGGAATAAAATTTTCTAGAGTTGCCTAAGGAAACCAGATTTCATTTTAAGGTCAAAGGATAAAATGAATGCTTTAGGGTTTAGGGTTTAGGGAACTTAGGGTGAAGTTTATGAATATTTTTTATTTTATGAATATATTGACTATTTCCATAATAGAAACACATAATTATGTATTATTAAGATTGATTTTGATGTATATTTTAACATGATATTTTATTAATTGAATATAAGATTATTTTATGTAACATTTTTCTCATTAATATTTCCCACTTAAATGAATTTTATGATAAAATGTATAATAAAATTAGTTTTAATGTTGAATCTTATTTTATTTTGGATTGTTTGGAATTTAAAGAACCTAAAAGAAAGAAAAGAAAAATATTTAGATTCTTTTAAGTGTCTAGGTGACTAGTAAAAATTGAGATTTTAGACTAAACTAGAAGCCTAATTAACAATTAATTAACTAGTTCATGAGAGTTAAGATTGTCCAAAGACAAGAGACAACACATGCAAACAAGAAATGGAAATAAGGAATGACTAAAGATAGATCAAAACATAAAATATGTAATGCCCAAAAATTTCAACCCAAATACAGTTAAGGACAAAACACAAATTTCAAATTTCGACCACAACCACTAACACAAATCCCAAAGACTGCTCCCTATACATGCACTTTAGGAAAGCATGACAACATTTGACCAATAAATTATGAGAACTCAACCATCTACACATTTATTTTGGCATTCATGGTTGGGTTTCAGATGCAAATGTGAAATCCACCTCACCAAAATAGGCATGATTAGTTCCACGAACCCATCAACAATCACAGACTTAGTTCAAATCACAAATTATGAAAATAGAATATCTATAGATCATAGTATCTTTAAATAATAATAAGAGAACAAGCCTAGGGGCCAAACCTAATTCCTCGAGGGCTCATCTCTGATGGCCTTTCCTACATATATGATTCACAGAGGAATTGTAGTTCGACTATTAGACTTCAACCATCTCACCCATGGTTGGATAACAAAGGGCGATAATCGTCAGTTAAAAAATAAAATGGCTTAACATTAACTCCAATCACAAAAAACTAACACCTCTCCTCACAGTAATGATAGGAAACAATAGTTCTAGGTCAAGGATTGAGACTAGAGCCACACAGGTTTTCTCAAGAATTTTCTAAAACAACTTGAGGTTTCTCCAACTCACATTTTATTGACCAATAATACGCATGCTAGCTAGGTTTAACTCAAATCTGATTTCATGATGTTTTAATTAATACATCTATTTCACAATAGATTATTAAATACATGGCTAAACAATGACGTCAAGGTTTAATTCATAATTGATTTCAAAAGGATATAGTAGATACATAGAATAAACAATAATGGTAAATTTTTTTAGGTTCACCTTGCTATATATATAAAAAAAATCCTAGCTTAAACATACCTCAAACATATCTATTTTTAAAGGGGTATTCCTAGGCCATTGAAGGCACAGACTGGGCATGTGCTCTTTTACAAAAAAAAAAATGGCTCAAAGAAATGATCACACAATATGCTTGTTAAAAAGGACTTCTAAAGCTTTTGAGAAAAAGTTACAAGCAAATTAACTACCCCATTCCTTCTCGATGTTACACTTCAAAGAATTTAAAATTAAGAACTCTCATTAAACAAAAACCAATTGCAAGTAATAATAAATTTTAGATTATTATATTTAAAAACTTAAAAGTAACAAATTAAAATCGTAAGATAGAGATTACAACATTCACCTACTATGGTCCCAAGTAGAAAACTTGACAATAATAAAGAGAGTTGTGTTTACAAATATTTCACGATTCATATAACATTTTCATTCATATTATAGACTTAAGGATTGTAACCATTAATCAACCCATTCATATCCTTTTTAAAAGAATAAATTTTAAACAATTGTCTTTAATTAAAATTATATTTTATAAATAATAATAAAAGATATAATGAATTAAAATAAAACGAATTCATTAGTTACAAATACTATAATTAAGTCTATTAACTATACTTCAATGTAATTCTCAAATTATGATAATAAACTATTGATTGACGATATTCAATTTCTAATGGTATGTTTAAAAAAACCACTTAATATGAAAATAAATAATTTCAAAACTAAATAAGACAATCTAACTTATACCAACATTAATCCAAGCTAACAACATAAGAGATTATCCCATCTATTCATGAAATGAAAGTTACACATCCTCTACTTTATAATTTATTGTTTAAATACTTTGAATCCCATTTTTTTAATGAGAATTCTAGTGTTGTGTTGTAGGTTACTATCTACAAAGGTAGGGTGAACTGATCATTTTATAATAATAAATCATGTTGTGATAATGAAGGTTTATAATTTGCACAGAAGCCACTATACAATACTCTGAGTATCACGAGGATGTTGTGACATGAACCATAGCTAAAAGATATATTGCAATTCACCTTACTCTTATCTTATTTATACCTGATAAAAATCTACATTATGAAGAAGAAATTTAGCTTGATATTGGTGAAACTCGATTTTGAAATTCTCTGCGAGAACAATCTGTTTGGAGTGACAGTTAGCTATGTGTCAATATGAGGGATCTTTTGGGTTTGAGAGGGTTTAAAGACATTGTTGAATGTGAAAGATTTTGAATTTTATCAAATAGTTTGAAGAACTCTTTAAATGCTGGAGCTGCACAAAATTTAGATATACCCAACACCTGATCCTTAATGAAACCCATCACAAATCACGTCTTGAAGCTGGGCATACATGTCAATTCCTATGTTTTGATCCAACCAACTTCCTTTCACTTATTTAAAATCGTTCTAGAGCAACATAAGGGTAAGCTATTCAATGAATCTACCATCGTCAAACTGGACCCAAACATTTTCATTCAAAATATATTTTGGATTGATAGAGGCAATACGATAAGGAAATGGCTACGGCATAGAACTCATCTCTCTCAAATCAGCAAAGAAAAATGTGGGGAAGTAGTCCTAGTAGACGTGCCTGAAAAATGGGGATGTATAGACCTCCAGCGCTATCCTTCATTCCCTTGTAATGCATAGATCTGACCTCTAAATTAAATCCCTATCACCACCATTGCTGGTTTGCTTGTGGTTATGTAATTGATCTGAATACCCTCTTCATTGAACCGTCCCTCCACTAGAATATAGATCTGATCTCTCTCTTATCATCCACATTCCTCAATGACCGATGGAAACAATTTCAAGCCACAGTCAACCACACCATAAATTCATCGCCCCTTTTCCAATACTCGATTGGTGTATCCCCCTCTTTTCACCATTCACCATCTTTCATCAAGATTCTACTCTCATTTCTTTCATATTGCTAGTGATGTCGATGAGAACCAATGGGAAAAGTTTCCAGGAAATGTTAGCCCTCCATTCAATAGTCCCATCACAATCCTCTACTCCTAACGTGAGCCAGATTTTGTTCATCGCCCCCCCTGCCATGCCCCAGCCATCCGGACTATCATTTTCTCAAGAGGCTCCGGACGAGGATAAATCACAACAGTCAATCACTTCCACTCCTTACCATTACTGGACAAATTAATGCGCAGAGAGCTTGTGTCCAGAAAAATTTACAAGCCAGACTCCCATTGGTATGCAAAATGTGGGATATCCCCCCAAAGGCGCATGGGTGTCTTTGTCTAAATAGCTTACAGAAGTCATGTTTTCAAAACAACCACTCATTAAAACACAAACCAACGTTTTTTTTTTAATTTCACCCCTAACAACATAATAGTTTTAGAATGAAATCAGACAACAAAAATAATGATCGAGCATGTATAGGGGAAAAGATTCAATTGCCGTCTATGATCCAATATCCGTTCACTCCTTGTTCACCTAAATCTCCAATAACCATTTATATTTTAGTCATTACATTGTTTTAATTATGCCAATAAAAATTTACAATTTTCACCAATATATGTTCACTACTAATGTGTAGTTGACCAAAAAAAATAGAACACATTGAAAACTATTGAAAACACTTTAATTTTTTGTGGGTTTTTATTGTTTGTCTAATGAACGGATACTAGCGAAGTGGTAAAGATGTATGAGACGAAGGTTTAAAAACATCTTTCTTGAACACCTTTCACTTTAGGGGTTCCACAAGACGCGTTTTAAATACCTAGAAACTAATTTTTTCTTTTTAAGGTCCTAACTCGCTTATGAAGAAGCCCCAAAAAAATAAATTGAAATCGAACCTATTTTACCCTCTGCAAGAATACGCGAAGTTAACCCTAATGACTACTGATAAATCCTTTTAAAAAAAAAAAAATCAAGAATCCCCTAATGACTTGCCTCACGATCTGCGTCGAATTGTGTTCCCCGATAAAATTTCCTCTGTAACCGTGTGAGTATTCATTCCCCCGACAAATTAAACCCCTCACCTAATCCATATGTCAGAGAATTAACTCCCTTTGGCAGTAAGTAGATGGGTTTATGTTTCCAACATAACATACTCACCCTGATAAATGCCTGGAATTATAGAATGCCATGATCTGACATGATATTTAATCCCAACGTATGGGTAATTGGCTTGCTTGAAAACTAAAGCCATAAGTAAACATCATATCTGTATGTTCTTGCATTTAAAAAAGAGACTTAAAAATTCACACTTGAATAGTTGGATACATTTAATAAACCTTTTCAAAGTTCATGCTTCTTAAAAAAAAAAAAAAAGAAAGGAATCGTGGGTTTTCCCTTAATATCCTATCCTTAAAAACATTAGCCTTTAATTTATTTATTTTTTGGTATTAGCATGATGTTATAAAGTTAGTTAAACTAAAATAAATAAATAAATAAATAAAAAGGGCTTTTCCTATTAGATATCTATCATAAGATTTTAATTATGATATTTTTATTTATTTTTAATGTTGTTTATATTATTATTATTTTTATTTGTCTTTTTTCTTTCTTCTTTTAGAAAGGAATATATTAAGACGATTTAATGGTGTTATAAATAAAATAATTATTCATCAATAAAATTTATTCAAGATAAATAAATATGTTTTCCAAAATGACTTATATTCTAAGTCATTTTCTTGTGTTGTCATGGTAAATTAATAAATGATTTAATATTATATTATTGAATATGGAGAATTCATGACTTCATTGAACTATTGTAGTGATCTCAAATACCAATTAAAATGATATTAAGCGTAAAATGATAAATTAAGATCTTTATTCTTGATAGTTTAATCTAACTTTAGCTAGGTTCGGCCATCCTTATTAGACTAGATCTCTATTAATGTATCCCAACTATAAGCAATGGTATGATGTTCTAATTTAGTGTAGATCATAATTCAATTCAATATGACACAACACAATAGTAATGTAAACTCTAACACGCCTCATCATTCCTTATTTACTTTATATTTTATTCTCACTAAGTTAGAAGTGCTATAGGAATCGAATATGTTTCCTATCTATGATCACTCCTTACAAAAACCTCTAAGGCTCCTTTAGTGAATTTAGTCACAATTCCTACTATGAGGATCATCAAGTAGGGACTCTAGGAGACATTCAAACTCAATGTAAGTCAAAGGATAAGAACAAACGTCATTACATGAGGACCTAAAACACCATAAAGCATAACAAATTATAGTATCAATTAATGTAGTTTTAGTCATATACCTTAATGGAAGTATTCACGTGAGAATTTAACTATTCTTCTCTTAAAATCAAATGACTACAAGTATAGTGGCACTTAAACACAGTCAAATCCTACATCATCCCATTTGATGTACTCTTAATCAACACGATAGAGTAACATAGGTTTAGAATAAAAGGGGTTGTAACCCTGATATAAAGGGAGAGGTCTTACAAAATATAAATGAATGCAAATATTATCTAATTAAGTGACAATTGAAAATGGATTGTACACTTGGATTTACGAATTTGCAAACAAACATTGATAATTTATGAATTGTAACTATTCTCTAACATATTGTTTTCTAATCTAATTATAATTTAACATTGAAAGTAAGTTTAGTTAGTTTAACAAATTGTAAATTCTCCATACAATGCAAATAAAATTTAAAACATTTAAGCAATGTAAACAATTTTTTTCCATTATCAAATATTCTTCAACTCGATATCAGGGTTTTCAATAGAAAAATGATTTCTTTGATTTCAATTTAGAGTTTTAGCAAAAAAAAATTGTTTGAATTCAATATAGGGCTTCAATCTAAGCAATTAGGGTTTTTAATGCAATTTTTTTGTTTCATTTGAAACTAGGGTTTTCAAATCTATTTTTTTGTTTGATTTGAACTTAGAGTTTCAAAAAACAATTAGGATTAAATTCAAATGCAATTTTTTTTTATTTCATTTCAATTTAGGGTTTTGTGAATGCAAATTTGTTTTGTTTCCAAGTTCAATTAAGTTTTTCAAATGCAAATTTTGTTGGTTTGATTGAACAATTTAGGTTTCAAAAGCAAAATTTTGTTCTTAACATACAATTTAAGGTTGATTTTTTCCTTTCTATTCAATTTCTTCAAGGTTTCATTGCATTTTTCATCTACTTCTATAAATCCTCATTTCTACTATTATAGGGAAATAAAATGCCTAAAACGATAAATAAATTGAAAAAAACATGCTAACACACATTATTGTATTAAAATTTTCAAAAAAACGTGAAAAAACCAACAAAATTGGGGGTGGAGGCATACCTAGAGGTCGTTGTCGCCTAGAAAATTCGAGATCCCATGCAAAATGAATTGAGTTCTATTTTTTTTTTAATAATATCTCAAAATGGGATGTCGATTATTACAAAACGGGAAATCAAGATCCCATTTTTTAATAATCAGGATCTCGTTTCGCATCCGTCAATTCGGGACCCTCTTACAAACGGGATCTCAATTTTTTAAAAATGGGATCCCGTTTGGAATTTAGGCTTGGGATCCCGAAGCTAAACAGGATCCTGATTTTTTAAAATCAGGATCTCATTTTTGCAATGTTGATTTCATTTTTTTGGCTAAGGAAAAATCTTCCATGTTTCGTGCACTTAGCTTCTTGCACTTACCCAGGTATATATACACATGTGTTGTATATATATATATACATACATGTCTCATTATCCTCTTGATATCACCATGTCCATGAGCAACCCATCCATAAGTGTGTGTAGGTACGTCTACCTATGCACTCTCATGTACGTATTACCTCATGTGTATCGATTATTATCGATATGCACATGTATATATAACTCATCAATCAAGTATAGTAATATGAAGAAGAACCAGCATGCACCAAGCATAAAACATAAGCGAAGAATGCTCCTAGCAGAAATCAAGACCCTTCCTAATGCAAACACATCGTACTTAAGGATGACTTACCAATTCCCAAAATTATGACTTGACTCAACCATTCTATAAGTGAGTGTGTGTGTAAGCTTAGTTAGGTTTCATTACAAGTTACCCGACAAAGTTATTCTCCTAAGTGATACTTCCCCTCACTTTCAGAGGATTGACTCTAAACTTGCATCCAACTTGACACATTTTCATGGTAGTCAGTCATTCATAAAAAACAAGCATTTATACATTTCATAGTTAGATCATCAAATTCAATAACCATTCATTCTATATTTTCATTCCATTAGATAACATTAAATGAAATAAATATTCATTCATAATTTTCTAATGATTTAAATAAACAAAGTGCAACCATATATATATTTCTCATTCAGAATTCCATATACATTCACATATGCAATAATTTACCCTATCATAGTAATAGTAAATAGGTAAACGCACAATGGGGTGTAACAAATGTTTAATCTATGAGGACTCCTCTTGCTATAAAGGGAAGTGATAGGAAAGAGTTAAAGAGGGATTTCTCCTATTATTACACCTTCTATGTGCATCATATTATAATCGACCAAATGATATACTTTTGATTCAATGTTACACCCTCTACATATCATGTCCATTAACTATAGAATGAAGCACAAAAATATATTATCACAATATCGCTTAGATAGTCCTCAAGATGAAACCAAGATATTAATAATCAGATAAAATAATTCCACAAGTTAAATATCTATAACCATAATATTTCAAATAAAATTTCCAGGCTAATTCTATATTGGAGCTTCTATATCTTTAAATATTTGTAAGATATTAGTAAATTATTATGATTTCATCTTTAGGTTTCCAATTTATGAAAAGAATGTCCCCTTGTTTTATAAAATTACCTGCTTCATTTTAACATTTATTTTATATGACCAGAGTGAAGATCGTTTAATTATTATACCACATTTAAAAGATTATTAAAAGGAACTTTCCATAATATAATAATAAAGATTAGAATTATGGTCTTCTCTAAAGGTGAATAATTTTAACAAGTGATGGATTGTTCAATATAATTATATTTCTAGATTATCGTTGAATTATTTATGAGTGGTTGATATCTTACTAGTGATGTTTAGGCCATAATAATTTACTTCTCATAATACATTAATCATGATCTTTGTTATGAAGTTCTAGAAACTATTATTGCAAACTCAAGAACTTTATAAGATAATAGTATCCAATTTATTTTATATGTAATTTAATTCTATCATTTTCTATCATGAATTAGGTTAATATATATATATATTCAATTTTGCATATTTTGTGTAGAAACATTTTTAAATAGCCTGAAATTCAGATGCTTCATGAGTAGCCGCCACATCTAATGTTTGTCCCATCCCCATTCTCATTGTCGTGTCAACCTAGACATACATATAGACATTTAACGCTTATAATATTTACAAGTGTACATGCACATTTGATATATATAGTGAATTCAAAATTCATAATTGTAACTATAGTAATGTAAGTTAAATAATTTACAATATAAATGTACCTGACCCTAATCTGAGACACTTGATAATGGATGAGCACTCGACAACCCCTAGGGTGGAATCGACGTGGAATTCGATTGAGTCCCCTGAACCAGCATAAATATTTAAAACATATGTTTATGATTGAATTATAAATTAAAAATTCAAGTTAAGAAATTATTTATATATAATTTAAAAAATTGAAATTAAAATACCCCATAAGGGTTGCTGACTTGGACTAGTGTTGGCATACATGTACTTGAGGTGCAGATGATTGCCCTATTGTTAGTGTCATCTACACTGAACAATTTGATTATTAAAATGTATTGCAATTTTTTTTGATATATATGTTCATTAAAATTCTTATAAATTCAACATGTAGATGCATATTTATACCTGTGTTGCACTGTCCTTAGGGTGATGCTCTGCAATAGGGTAAGTGCATGGATCTGTGACACAATTTTGGCTCTTAAGATGCCACTTCTTTTTTTAAATCAGAAAAAATCTGATTTGCACGAGAAAATGAAGATAGTTATGCTTAAAATTTCAAGATGCGGCAAGAACAAAAGTTGAAGTGCTCTGAGTCTAGTTTCTAAGCTACTAATGTTTTTTGAAATTAATGAATATTAAGGGTCTCAAAAGGGGGGGGGGGGCCTAAAATAGGTCATGTTTTTATCCAAAAAATAGCATAGCACCTGAGGGCTCCCCCCTTTTTGATTAACTTTTTTTTAGAATTTCAAAAATCCCAACAGTGAGAAATTAGCTAACACTATGTAGTTTATCCTTGATCTTTCAGATAATTGTTTAATGAATATATAATATTTTATGAATTTTCAAAGTGGACACATCTTGAAAAGCTAAAATTTGAGCGTGCTCCCCCCTAAATTTTTTGAAAACTAATCAAAAATTGACTTTTTTTCATCATTTGTAGAATGGAGTCTAGTTTCAAAAAATGTAATTTGTTTCACGTTTTGATGAACGAGTAAAAATCTATCCTAAAACTAGCACATGTTGGTTTTTGACCAAAAATAGAGGCATTTACAATAGAAGCCATGTATCAAAACCTTAACTATATCAAAATGAAAAATGAATTATATATTTAGATAGCTAAGAGAGAGGTTAACGCTATCATAGTTTTTTTATAAACTTGCATTGAAAGACGTGCAAATGAGACGAGGAGCACAGACAAAAATATGAGGAAATTCGGCACCCTTTCAAAAAATCATGTCTTTTTCATGAAATGGTTGTCCAAACCTTTGGGTTGGATTCCTAATGCAAAATCCAACCCATTGGGTTGGTATTTTCCAATGCAACCTATTTGGCACACACCAAATGGGTTGCTTCATTTGGCTAGCGCCAAATGTCATTCATGACTTTTGGAATGCATATTTCTAAACTCTTTGATTTTCTCTTTCTCTGTTAAGGAAACTATATACATGAAATAAACATTTAAGTATAAGAAAGTAAATGTCCATATGAAATTATACTTTAAGTTATATTTCATGTATATAGGTAGGATGTTTGAGAGTGGTTTCAGATCTCTAGGAGTTATAATGCAAATTCTAGTTTTTGGAAGATCTTAAAAAATTTAGACTTAGTCAAATTTCAGTAATCAGCATGTCAAATTTCAATAATCAGGAGGTCAAATTTTAGTAATTAGGAGGTCAAATTTCATTTTTCTCTCTCTATCTTGCTCATTTTCATCTCTTATTCTCTAGACCTCTCTCTCTCTCACTATCTCCATCCCTTTATTTGAAAATATCTCCCTTGAGCTCAAGAACCATGTCTCTACATGTCCATCTCTCTCTCCTTCCCTCTCCAATATCTATCTCTCTCCCTCCTTCCCTCTCTACATTTCTCTATCTCCCCTCCCTCTCCTTTTATCTCTATATATCTCTCTCTACTCTCTATATCATCTCTCTCTATACCTACCTATCCCTCTCTCCCTCTCTCTCCCTTATTTCTCTCTCACTCTCTGCTTCCCTCTCTCTCCTTCCCTCTCTACTCTCTATCTCGACATTCTCTCTCTCCTTCCCTCTCTAGTTCTCTCTATCTCACTTCTCTCTCCTTCTCTCCCTCCCTCTCTATTTTTTTCTATCTCCCCCTCTCTCTCCTTCCCTTTCTACTTCTCTCTATCTCACCTCTCTTTCTCCCCCTCTCTCTCTCCCTCTCTCTTCCTTTCACCCACCTTTGCTCTCTAATTCTCGCTATCTAGCCTATCCCTCTATACATATTTCTCTCTCCCCCATCCTTCCCTCTCAATCTCTCCACATTCCTCCCTACCTCTCTACTTTTCTCTCCATCACACATATCTATCACCTATCTCACTTATCTCTCTCCCCTTCCCTCTCTACTCTCTTTCTCTCTATCTCACCTCTCTCCCTACATATCCCTCCCTCCTCTCTCTTATCTCTCTCACCTCTTTCTCTCTATCCCTACCTCTTCCTCCCTCTCTCCTTCCCTCTATACTTATCTTTATCTCCTCCTCTCTCTATCTACCTAGAGCTCTCTCTATTTTTGTCTCACCTCTCTCTCCATCCCTACCTCTCCCTATATCTCTCCTTTCATATCTACTTCTCTCTACCTAGTTGTCCCTCTATACCTATTTCTCTCTCCCTCCTTGCCTCCTCCCTCTCAATATCTCCACCTTATTTCCCTCTCTACTTCTCTCTCTATCACCTCTCTCCATCTCTCTCCTCCATCTCTACTCTCTCTATCTCTCCCTCCCTTCCCCTCTTTCTATCTCTCCTCTCTCCCTCTCTCTTTCTATCTCCCGTTGCCCTCTCTCTACCTATCTCTCTCTCTCTCCTTCT